>CM040122.1:254014043-254339884 GCA_022559845.1 Amorphophallus konjac
CCTTTTTTCTTCACTATGAAAGGCAGGTGCCAACTCTTCTTTTCTGCCCTTTTTTTTTCTTCCAGCTGGTCTCTTCTCTAGCAGCCAACCTCTTCTCCAATGGAGCTTGTGTTCTTTTTTATAGGAGTGGACGTGGGGACCTTTGAACCCCCACTCCTCCTCCTTCTTCTTCTTCTCTCTTCTCTTGTTCCCGCTCGGAGCCTTTTAACAGCCTGCACGTAGGGGGGCAAGAGGTAGGGAAAGATGTCTCCTTAGGATTGTCTGGAGTTGGCCGATGTGGCGTCGACATCTTTCGCCGCTCCGTAGCGATTCTCGAAGATTACCATTTTTGGGTGTCTGAGGCGACGGGTGAGCTGTGTGGACGATTTGTAGGGGAGAGCCTGTCGAACAGGGGGTAGGTCCCTTGCTAGGTGAGAGGACACTCGAGGGTCCGCCGGGTCGAGGGCGTGGGCACCGGTTGGGGGCCTTCAGGTGAGGGCCTCAACCCCTTCTCTCTTTCTTCTTCTTCCTCTGTTCTTCTTCCCCTTTTCTTTGTTGGTTTACTTGAGATGATACGTCATGAAGCAGAGTCCCTTGCTGGGATGAACAATGCTACGAAGTGACATTTCTCACTTCTTGTCATTTTCTCCCGCCGGATGAGGTGCTGTGAGCATTAGGGGCCGTTGGATCATGTGGGGGTGTAGCACTGGGAGCCGCCGGATCATGTTGATTTTCTTTTCCTTTTTCTTTTTTTTTTCACTTTTGTTCACCGTCGACTCAAGAGGGGCTTTGGCCTTGGCCGATTCAATGGGGGCCTGGCCGATTCAATGGGGGCTTGGCCGATTCAAGGGATTGGGCAGGTTCAAGGGGTGCCTGGACGATTCATGTTGGGCTGGGGGGGGCGCCGATTCAAGAGATTGGACGGTCGTCGATTCATTCCCACAAAGAGGCTTGCGTGCCGATTCAACGCCATGAGGGGGCTGGCTGATTCAAGGGCCATGGAAGCTTGGCTGGTTCACCCTTTTTCTCCCTTTCCTTTTCCCATTTCTCCTTCTTTTTCTTCTGGCGCCGGTTCAAGGGATTGCGCCGATTCATGTGCTTTCTTCTCATGTTGGCATGCGCCTGCATGTGCGTTGACGCGGGGGCGAGGGTGCGTCGATGCACCCCTTCTTCTCTTGGTATGCAGTGGCTTGAGGCTCCTGGTGGTGAATTTCAGGCGTCCACATGACCATAAGAAGTTTATGGGTATTTATTTAAATACTTACATGAAAAATAGATGAAAAATGGTCAAAAGGTCAGCAGTTCATCCCACGGGTCAAATAGTAGAAGATCAAATATCAGAAAACCTCTAGCTTTGAAGAAATATGTAGATGAAAGAGGAGGGACCCTCTTTTATGGGCGAAGGCCCTACTTGGGACTGGTGGGAGCGCTCCCAGCCCCCAGGTGGTCCAGGTGAGGGCGCCCAGCACCCCCACCTTGAACAGATTCATCAAAGCAGTGCCCTAACCTATTCCACGATCGAGCGCCCTCACCTTGACCCACTTTATAAACCAGCACCCTCACCCTGACCCATTTCATAAACCAGTGCCCTCACCTTGAGCCATTCCACAATTGAGAGCCCTCACCCTGACCCATTTCATGTACCAGCGCCCCCACCGCGACCCATTCTAAATTCCAGTGCCTTGACCCATTCTAACATCGAGCGCCCCACTCACTTTACCCATTCTGAATTCCAGCGCCCCTACCATCACTAGCTGTCAAATCGAGCGCTTCGCTCCCTGGTGCAGTTGTAATAGACGAGGGCGCTAAGTGCCCCTACCCTAACGAATTGAGGGTAGTGGTGAAAGGGAGATAAAGCAATTGTGTCGCCCAGCGCCCTCACCCTGTGAGGGTGACTCACTCTAGCGCTTCAATAGCTCCCCACTCCTATAAATACATGGGGAAGGTCAACAGTCGAGCAGGCACGTGAACGCACAAAAAGACACGTGAGCAGACACCCAAGACTTGCGAAGGAGCTGATTTCTGATTGTTCTCTCTACGCTTTGGGTAATGATGTCATTACTTTGTTATCGTGAAGATTGATTTTTTTAAGAGGAGAACAAACATATTATTTTCTTCTGATGATGAACGAAGAGGGAGATTCCATCCCGGGCGATGCCAGATGCTTGATATACTCATAAAAGAATTAAAGAAGCCTTGACCATCTCTCTTTTGAGTTCAATTTACATGGCCACATGGCCGAGCTTCCCGGGTCATCCAGTTTGGCCTAGCTCGTGCTTTTCATCATTATAGGCCACTTTGATTTCTCAACTAACCCAGTCCCCAACAATTCTCATCTTTTGGCAACTTCCAGTCCCTTTCCGGTCTTTCAATTGACTCATTATCTTCCAATAATCCCAATCTCTCGGACCCCAGTTACATAATTGTCCCAACTGATACAGTTGTAACTACTCCAGATGACCCAGCTCCCCCGATGACCCAGCTCCCCAGACATCTACTTGTCCATTTGTCTAGTCCACCCAGTTTATACACCTGCCCCAATTGATACAGTTGCTCTCAACCCAAAATTGACAATACATATAGTCAACCAACTGCTCTAGTTTATATAGCTTCCGGACTATCTTAGTTTACCTAGTCCCAGCTTACATAATTGTCCTAGTTTACACAGTTGTCTTCATATACACCACCCACTCCAGTCTACCTAATTTACATTCTTTACCCATCGATGGACTATTCTAACTAGATAACCATTCCAGCAAAAACCCGTCATCTCATTGGAATATGTCATCCATCTCTAGTTTTAGCCATTACTCCTCCCGACGTTTACTTCATCCCATTCATACCACACTGCTGACCTACACCAAGTTTTGCTTCAGGTCAGTTATGATCCAGACATCTTTCAACTCCCAGACTCTAGTTTTACTCCAGATCGGTTACATCCCAATCGTTCCTCTTACAGGTACGGTCGTACCAGCTTTTCTCTGCAAGCCTCCTTAGTGGTACAGTGTCGTGCCCCTACTAGAGTGGCTTATCTACTGTTTCAGTACACTACACTTCTAGGCTTGCAATTATTCCTGCATGAGCACACTCCCTAGGGTTTCCTCCAAACCCAGTCAACCCAAAATGTGCTGCAAAGAGGGGGTGGCACCTCTCGGGATGTATCCCTGCTATGGAAACTCGTAGTTCGAGCATGCCGTCCAGAGTCGACAATTCCCAATGTATCTTCCTGCCCAAGATGTTGCGATAGTACAGCCGAGTTCCTTCCGGTGCAATGACCCGGGGATTGTCACTCTTGGCAGGTTTGTCTTGTGGCTTGCCTATGATATAAGGAAGTGCTCCTACCTCTGTAAAATGCCTTTCATGGCTTGTTATCAATGAAATGTGGATGATCGTAAATCTATATTCCCACTTTCAGGATGTTGATGTTATGTGAGCGGTGTGCACATGGTCCCTCATCTGTCATGGTCATGACGATGTTATCTCCCTTTGCTGATGGAGGAAACAAGGTGTTTGGATTTGTTTCGATGTAAATAAACACTGATTACTTGCGGTCGGTGGGGATCTCGTCCAATACCTGATCCCGCATATCACTTGATACCTTTTCACATGCTGGTCCCTCTCTCTTTCCCTTCTCTCCTTAGTCAAGGTTCCCCGAACGAGAGGAAGATTTAGAGAGAGGGCACTCCATGAATCTACCAGCCTCTCAAAGCTTTTCCCGAAATAAAATGTATATCCTCTTACGGGAAACAAAGGGTGGTTAAACCAAAAAAAAAAAGAAAAGGGAAATTTTAAAACATTGTGCTATCACAAGGTCACATGCATGATGTCCCTAGGATTTCAATCCCCACTAAGAGAGTGACGTACTCTCTCGTTTTGTGTAATTGTGGGTTGCACAAATCACCAAAAAATAGTGGGAGCAAAATCTAGATTAAAGACCTTATCTAGATTTTTTTTGAACCATCTGCTTATTATTTAAATATTTTCTTGTAGGTCGCTATGTCATCCGCTAATCCTCTTAATCGCATACTTGATGCCAACAAGCTCACTGGATCCAACTATTCAGATTGGATCCGAAACCTAAGGATAGTTCTTGGGTGTAAAAAACTAGCCTATGTCCTTGATGAGGAAGACCCTGTTGAGCCTGGGGCAAATGCTAGTGAAGAAAAATTACTTGCATATGAGAATTGGAAGGAAGATTCTATCAAGATCCAATGTTATATGCTTGGATCCATGTCTAATGACCTGCAAAGGCAACATGAAAACATGGAAGCTAAAATGATTTTGAGTCACCACAAAGAGTTATTTGGGGAACAGAGTCGAGCTGAGCAATATGAGATATCGAAGAAACAATTCAGGAATCGCATGACTGAGGGCACATCTGTGCAAACTCATGTGCTTAAAATGATAGAATGGATAGAGAGACTCGATGCACTTTGTTTTGTTATGAACAATTATCTAAGCATTGACCTCTGTTAGTGCATGTGTCGTTCATGCATGATGTTGGTTTTGATGATGTCTAACTATGATTTATTATTGTTCTATTCATAATGATTAAACTATGATTCAATATGTGTATTGATGATTTACATGTTACAATGCTATGTTTTTCATGAGAAAGTTTTTATGTGCGAAGATTAATTCTCATGAAACCTCATGTTTAAAATCTTGGTTCATGATGATATCTTTATTGATCTTTAAACCTTGATATTCATAGCATTCTGAATTATTTCTATTCCCCTCTTGGTGGAAGTAAACATGTTTTTTTTTTGCAAGATGAAAGGTGAAAGGAACAACTGACTTTCCACAGAGTCGACGCAAAGCTCGCCCAGAGGTTCTGCCAGCAAAGGGTGAGTCAACATAATCTACTCATTGCGTCGACACAAGAGAAGACGGCAAGAAGATTCAGAACAATTATTAACTAAGCAGTGTGCACTGAGTCGATGCAATGAACCTATTCGGTTGACACAACAGCAGCACAACCATGAAACTTGCATCAGGAAGCAGCTTCAGCAGCATTAGCCATGGAAGCATGCTTCAACAACAGCCAAAAGCCATCAACAGCACAAGCTAGCAACATCCAACAACCACAAGGTCAGCAGCAGTAGAAGCCAACAGCTCAAGATAGCAATAGCAGCTACAACATGTATTAAGCAGAAATGGCAATGCAAGTAAGGAGCTTTGGACATGCTCAAACAAAGGAGCAAAGGGCTTTGCTTTTATTGAAATTAAGCTACAAAGGATTGGGCAGAAATTTATGGTGTTAGAGCACTTAAGTGTGTCGACCCTTCATCCCCTAGAACGGCCAAGCGTCAACTGGTGATTCGATGTAAGCACATCACTACGTCGACACAACCTCAGATTTAGCAAACCTAAATGAGCAACTCCCTTAAGGCTACGTCGACTCCGCTCTTAATTGCGTCGACCCGTGCTTCACCCTGGAGCCTAGCAGCTCACAGGAATGGAAGCTACGTTGACGTAAGGATCTTGCTGCGTCGACGCACTTGAACACTTTCGTCTGATTTAAACCTGTTCGAAGTCAGCCTGCTCAAACACGCAACGTCAACGACGGGAACTCCCAAATCTTGTGATTCAAGGTTCAAAAAAAAGATCTTAGGATAGAGAACTATCTTTTTCATCATAAGGATGTCAGAATACCTTTTTGAAGGGAGATCTGTCAGTAGACACATTTGGGAAACGTCCCTTTTCATGGAAATTTCCTTTTTTGCAACAAGCCAATCAGATTGCAGTCTCAAAAAGCACCTAGCACAGAGGACCACCCTTTTCTGTCCTAAGCCAACAAGGAGGTAGATTTCAAAACATGGGTTTTAGTCGAAGATCTCCTCTTGCCATGGGCCAATTAGAATGCAAATCTAAAAAGGGCTGAAGAACAAAAATCTTCCATTTTTGCCTGGGCCAATCAGATTATAGTCTATAAATATATTTTGCCCCTGCTCTCCTTTTTACGTTGGACCAATCAGGTAAGAGGTTTATTTCGAAAAAGCTTATTTAATCTTTGGCCAATCAAATTGCCGGTCCTTGGAGGGAAAACGTTCTACCTCCTCTTCTATAAATATGAAAGCCTTGGCATGAAGAAATGCTACTACTGCTGCTGTCACTACTACTATTGCTTAGAAAGGAGTCAAACGAAAAAGAGAAGATGAGAGAGCAGCCCTTTAAGCATTAGCAACCCAAAGCCAGTTGAGTCTTCACAAAGACTTTCTGAGAAGAAGAGAGAAAGGAGAGCAGCCCTACTTGTAGGTGGCCTAAAAGTGGGAAGAAAAGAGCTCAGATCTGACCAGTGTTCAGACATGTTGATAGAGCTTCAAGACTCTTGTATGAAGCCACCGTTGTGTTTCCCTTGCTTTGTTTCTTATTTTTCCTTTGCAACATCGCTTATATAAACCATGTGTTTTGTTGTGTTTATAGTACTATTTCTGGTACTTTGCTTTAGAGACTGGAAGTGGGTTTGGGTGCTGTGTAGCCGTGTGTGGTTGTGGGGAGCTGTCCCCGTGTTTTTCTGCACGTGCAGAGTGTTTTCATCTTTGTTTTTGTGTGTGTGGGGGGGGGGGATTCATCCCCGTGTGTGCTACGTGTTGCAGTGTGTGTTGGGGGGGGATTCGTCCCCGTGTGTGTTGAGGACTCCGTCCTCGTAAGGATTTGTCCTCGTGTAGTGAAGCCTCATCGGTTTGGTGAGGGGTGGATATAGGTTGCGGGTTTGCAATCGAACGACCTTAAAAATACTGTGCCACTGTGAATGATTGTGTGATTGCTCCATTTCCTCTACATCCATTCACAGGTTCGTGAGTTAACTCCAACATATGCACATCTGGTTTTTTTCTAACACACACATACACACTCTATGTGGCCCACACTGCTATGAACATCTCATACACAAAGTCACTCTCGTGTTGGTTAGGTCAGTACTTAGACAGTGCCACAGATCCTCCAACCGTCAACTTTGGATTGCTACATCAGACCAGCCAGCTCCTTAGTGCCGTGTTGATTCCGATGTGTTCAAACCGTGGCTTCATCCAAGCTTTAATTTATAACTGGGCATATTTTTAAGGGATCTATTCACCCCCGCCTCTAGATCAGGTTGCACCCAAGGGAGCCAATAATAGGTATCAGAGCTTAGCTCTATCATACCCAGATCCAACGATCTGCAGAGGAAGATCCCGATGCTTTTACAATCATGAGCCCTTTTGCAGATCAGTTTTCTATGGTTTCCCCACCGATCTTTGATGATTATGATTTCAATGACTGGTTGTGAAGAATATGCAAGATTATAAACTCGTATGATCCTAAGTTGTGGAGGATCATTGCAAACGGCCCTTTTAACCTCCCAGAGGATAAATCAAAATGGACGGCTGATCACCAGTCGAAACATTATAAAAATCTTCAAGTTTTAAATTTGTTGAAGACTACAGTAAATATTAACAAATATCCATTGGCTTCCAGCTGCAGCACCGCCAAAGAAATCTTGGATGGCTTGGTTAGCATCCATGAAGAAGAAGAGAGGCTCAAGTGCTTAATGGCAAATAGCAACGACGAGCCAAGTGATCCATCATCTCCGGTGAGCTCTGATCTTGAAGACTTTACCTTTGATGAACTCATGAACGTATATGATGAATTAGTAAAACAATACAAAAAGGTAAAGTCAGGAAATAAAAAATTGAAAATGAAACTTGAAAACAATCTTTATAATGACTCTTCTTGTGAAAAATGATCCTCTTTTGAAGAAATGAATGAGTCTCTTTTATTTGATGTTGATATATATAAGGAACAAGTTGGTTACTTAAGAAAAGAAAATGAGACCGTGCTTCAAAAGATAAATCAATTCGATGAAAGCGAAAAAATGCTCAAGGACAGGCTGGAAGCAATGTCCAATGATCAAATTCTGGTTGACGAACTTATCAAGGATAAGAATAAGGCTGATGAGACTGAGAATCTGAAAGAACAAAACAAGTTGTTGGTTGACAAACTAAATGCGTATGAGAAGGGGAAATGTGTAACTGTTGATACTTCTGAAAGATTGCATGATCTAGAACAAGAAATTGGAAATTACAAATGTGTCAATGTTATGTTGAATGATAAAATTGCCATTTATGAGGAAGAGCTTGTTAGCTCTGAGTTGCATACTTCATCCCTAGAAAATCAGATTCTAGATCTGAATGAATCCTTGTCGAAGTTTGTTCAGGGAAAAGAAAATCTAGACAAACTCTTGGGTAGTAAAATTAACTTTCAAAGAGAGGGGTTAGGCTACACCCTTGTGAACAAAAATTCTTTCGAAAACAAATTGCATACCTCCTTTGTCTCAAGCTCGAATGTGGTCAGCACATCCAAATCAACCCCAGAGCAATCTGCTGCTCGAAAAACTCAAAAAAAAAATGAGAATAAAAAAGAAAATAAAAGTTAGAAAAGAAAGAATTGAAGAAAAAATAGAAGAATAGGTCAAATGGCTCTGCTGTGCATGCTAGGGACTCTCATGTCAGAAACCATGCTGCAAAAAGGATGAATGTCACTTGTTTTTATTGTGGTGATCAAAACAATGGAGAATTAGTCAGAAGAAACTTTTCTCATTGTTGTTTTCAATGTGGAAAACTCGGCCACATAGTCAAGGATTGTCGACAAAGAAAAGGGAAAAACAATCTCCATGCCAATAGGTAAACACTTCTGCTCACCCACAAAAATCTAATGCACACGCACATAAGAAAAATGTTAAATCATTTGTATATTATTTTATTGTGGTAAGGTTAGACATGTAATGGATGATTGTTTCTGGATGAGAAGTGATGATCTGGATGTAATGAAGAAGAAAAATATGTCGGTTAGAAGTGCTGCTAACCATCAAGGACCCAAGAAAGCTTGGGTACCAAAAAATTCCAAATGAGAACTTTGAATGCAGGGATGCCTTGAAGCGGAGAGAAAAGTTCAAAAAATGATGATTGCTCAAGGCATAGGTGTGATAATGAAACTTTCTGTTCATCACCTGCAATAAATGATGGCTGCCTCTAATAAATCTTCTTGCAGAGTCAACCTTCTTCTTGCTTCATGGTTTAATAAGTTTGATTGAGAACAATGCATATGTATGCTTGTGTGATTGAGATTTTTTTGATCCTTGGTATATTGAATGGTGATCTACAAAAGACAGACTAAGTCTATCAGGAACTATTACCATGCGTGAGTAAAATACTCCGCCCTGTACCAGAAATCAGAAACTTCAAATACTTGGCTCTAAAGAATTATTTTTATGTTGATGAAGTTAATCTGCTGTCACAGTTTCAGCTGCCACAATTGCTCTTGGATTATTCCTATTAATGACTGGTTGATGATGTCTAGTGTGGCATGTTTGAAATTTGATTTCATCAATTTCAAATTGGAAATTTGTATTCATCAATCATGAAAACATGTGTCTTGCAGATAGTGTGTGCATGCTTGTGTTCATGAGCATCTCATTAAGGGGGAGTCTGAAATTTGTCTTAGAATGGTCTGCATGCATGAAAATAGGTTTGCCTAGCACTTTGTATGCTTCACTGCATGTAATGTTAAATTGAGGGGGAGCTTTCATGGTAATCATTCTAAAACCCTCCAGTGCATCATCATGTCATGACTTCATGGTATATAAAATGGTGACCTGTGGAAAGGCAGATTCAGTCTATCTAAAAGGCATCACCATGCTAGAAGATGAGCCTCCACCTAGTACCATGAGTCAAATGTGCACATAAGTCATAGGATGCATACTCATTTGTCAAAAAACGTTAGTAAGACATTCAAAAGGACATGCACACATTAAGACGGAGTCAGCACAAACTTTCTTTGCATAATTGCATAATGTTCCATAAGAATTGTCAGCATCATCATTTTAAAATCTGAATTGAATGGACTTTCTCAGGGGGAGATCTCATCATCTGCATATTGCACTCCATGAACAAATTAATTTTGCATCATGCATTTAAGTTGCAATAGGTTTGCATGAGTGCAGCGATCATTAGTAGAAAGGCCGTTGAATTGATCATGTTATATCAGTGTGTCGACACACTCAAATGATGGTGTCGACACAATAGTTGTGTTTTCGAGAAAATAGGTTTCTATCTGCCGTTGTGTGTCGGCTCCTTGCGGCACTTGCGTCGACACACCTATTCATATTTGAACTTTATGGTCCCTCCATGATATTTTAGTTGCATGTCATGCTATGGACATATGTTGTTTGCATGGACATACATTGATATATCTCTTATCATGTGCATTTCAGTGTAGAGGAATTTAATTTTTTTTTAAAAAATAATAATATGTTTGAGTGTACTTTTTGATGTGCAAACAAGGACCTTTTTGTTGTCATGCTTAATAGAAGTCTTGCCATGAATGACGTCTAAAACATGCTGAATGATATTGATATCTTGGCAACTCTTTTCATCTCTTTGAAAACTGCCTAAAGACTTTTCTGGTTGAAGGATGGGTAGACCCAGCCTTGTAAAAACCTTCTGCTTATTGTTCTGGTACCATTCAAGTCAATTTACTGCTCATATCAAGTCGACTTAGCCACCTTCGTCTGCTTATGTATTTTCAGACACAACCCTTGCTGTCCTGCTACATCCTTGTATGTCTGTGTACTTCCTCCCATTTCTTTGAATCATACTCAGTGAAAATCATTTTTTTTTGGGAAGGAGTATCCATGCTTAAATCTAACTGAGTTCATACACTCAGGGGGAGCTTAAATTTAATATTCTCTTCTTAAGAGCTCCTTGTTAATACTTCAGACCAATCATAGATAAGTTGTTGGTCCAGAGTGTATAAACCTTAAATCTGGGTTTAAGAATCTTGAAAATCACCATCTTAGTGTATGGCATATATTTAAAACAGATATAAAGAAATGTGACCTCACCTATTCCTGAATCTTGAATTGTTGAAAATATTGAGGCCACCCTGGTTAAAGAACTTTACACTGAGTATTATTTTTAAAGATTGAAAATGGTCTGATGAATTTGGAAGAGAAAATGCCTAAGAAAAATTAAAACTTGAATATACAGAGCAATGACTATGACTGACTGAGAAAACATGGACCCTTCACCAAAGAAGTGATGGGAATTATGTCATGAAGAAAAAGTCTACTTAACTTTGTTTAAAGATTACTGAGAAAAACAAAGATCAAAGGCATAGCAATGGCCGAAGCTCATTGAGAAACCATGTCCCCTCATCCACAAAGTGACGTGGACTGTGTCATGATATGACAAAGCCACCTCTATTCATGATTGAAATAGGATGATGTGTAAAACTCTGAGTAACTGAATAGTCTGGCATCAAATCAATGTGTCTGCTCACGCCAAAGGAGCAAACTCTATCTGACTGTTCTTGAAAAATGAGTAAAGTGAAAAATCTCTGAGAAAGAAAATGTATTTCAAAACATTGACCCTAAAAAGACATCTTGTACCTTAAGATGTTTATCTTCAATACTAGTTAAAATTCTTTCTAACGGTGTCTCTTGAAATCACTAAGTAACATGAAAGGGAATGGGGGCAAGGTGTTTAATCTTAAAAGATCTGTCTTAGCTCTATAAAATATGCTAGAACATATTTTCACGGTTTTTACATTCAGATTTTGGGCTTATAAACTTTGGACCATTATTACAATTAATGGTCTTGAATAATGCTGCTCTGAAAAGAGAATGTTAATTTTTTTAAATAAAAAACCTCTGATATGTGAGCTTCATTGGATACCTCCTTCATCTACTGCTCAACTTTTCTCTATTGCACTTGTTTGTTTCAGCTCCAACTCTAGTGTGCTTAATTTACACATCTTGTACATCTCCCTCCTTGCATGTCTATTCAAGTCTTTGATATTTGTTGTATGCCTTGCATGTGATATTTTTTATGATAACTAAACTTTATGATTGTGATGTTTGTCTGACTTATCTTCATGAATGAAACCTTTGCTTGATGGTTTATGCTTTGCCTAAGGTGAGTGTGTTCATTGAAGATTTGCATGAAAACAATATGGTATTGGTTGATGAATGGATGTTCATGAGAACAGTCTGCTTGGAGTATTTATGAATGAGTGGTCTTGTCAAACATGGTTTTTGAAGAAGTCTTATCATACCAAGAAATTGAATTTGGTGGTGGTGTTTTAATGAAATCAAAATACGTGTGTAATTTTGCATGTGGTACACTGACTTGATTTCATTTTGTTCTTGCATGACCAAAATTCGTGGTGGTCGCTTGGAAGCTAAAACAAATGTGTGGATAAGCACCTTGCTATCCACAATCTAAAACAAGTGGTACATGTCATGTTTAATTTGTATAGAACCTTTGGTAAGGCTTAAGTCCTCAAATCTTTTAATTGGGTGCAATTCTGGATTAGATGCCAATTTTGTTCATTGGAGTCGACCCATAGATGCATGGAGTCGACCCCTTGTAAGTGTTTTGCAGCCCTTTCCGTAGAGTCAACTCAACCATTGTATTGCGTCGACCCCATTCATCATATGCGTCGACCCCATCTCGATGGAGTCGACCTCTCTTTGATAAACCAAGCTATGTCATGCCTTTTCATTTCACATAGCGTCGACCTCACCCTAGCATTGCGTCGACCTCATCATGTGCATTTCACGTAGTTTTGCTTAATGCATTTCATTCATGGATTCACATGTTGAACTCTAGCATGGGACTTCATGCCTCTTCATGGAGTCGACCCATCAAAGGATAGAGTCGACCCCATGCTTTCTTAGCATCAAGCCAATGCATTTTATGCATTGATTTGTAAAGATAACAATGTGTTCAAATCTTTTAATATCATTCATGTGGAATTTGGTTTTATGCTGCTCACCCTTATTGCACAAATTCATTGCTATATGATCTTGATGTTTAGTTGTGGTAAATTAAGTTTTCAAAGTTCTTACATGTACCTTGTTCATGGGTTTTCATGAGTTTGATTCATGCATCTTTAACTTTGGGCTATTGAGCGTGATTTGTTACATTTATCCCTTGAATGATGCATTATGCAGGAAGTTTGGTCAACCAGCAGGGGACAATCGGTCGACCAATTTAGCCAGAATTGGCCAGATAGAAAAGTCTCAGAGTTCGGTCGACCGACAGGGAGACTTTGGTCAACCGAAACAGCCAGAGCCAACTGGTCAAAAATGTGTTACAGTTTGATCGACCGACGCCCAACTTCGGTCAACCGACTACAGCGCACGTGTCTGTGAAATGAGTTCGAAACCCATCTAACTCAATCCATTTGGATTCTATCTTTTACCCATTTTTCCCTATGTCCTTGATAGACATATTAGGGTCATTTGGGACGGTTCTAGAAGTGGTTTCTTAGTCTTTTACACTCCTTTGGATATATATATATATTAGCTATGAATTTGGAGAAAATAACCCCATGTGCTAACATTTTTCTATCTTGTAGGAGAAGAAAGGGGAGAAAGGAAGAAGGAGCTCAATAGGAGAAGATTTGATCTATATCAAGGCATTTTTGAAGCTTATGGAAGAAGAGAAAAAGGAGCGGATTGAAGAGAGGAACGAGAGGACATTGAAATCGCCACCATTCGTCTTCCCTCCAACCTGACCTTCAAGGAATATCATCAATCATCCTTTGGAGATCAAGGGGATAAATTTTATAGCTTTCATTTATCTACCTATGATGTTCTTCATGGTTTACATTTTAGTTTGAGCATGTATTGAACATATATTTTTATTTTCTAAACTCGAAAGTATTTGTGTGTGGACCGTCTGTGTATGGTCGTGTGTGTTTGGTGTTGCGTTTGTTGCAGCGTGTGTGTGAGTGTGCTACTGGATTTGAGATCTAGAATGTTTGGGGTTCATCCTCATTGTTGTTGTGTTTACAGCGTGAGGAGAGTTCTCCTCATGGAGAGGTTGTTCCCCATGTGTGTGCAGGCGTCATCCTGCGTGTGTGTTGGAGCTTGGCTCCGTGTTGGGGAGTTATCCCCGTGTTGGTTTTCCAGCAAGTGAAGCCTCACCGGTTTGGTGAGGGGTGGACGTAGGGAGCCCGTCATGGTCCCGAACCACCTTAAAATCTTTGTGTCTTGTGATTTACCTTATTGTGGTTTGATTGCTAATTCAATACATGTGTGATCGGTGAGCATGAGCGAATCTTAATTCAATGAGCGAATCATAATTGTCTAGATTCCACTGTGTGATGTGTTTCTTTGCTTAATCCATTTACATGATCGAGTGAGCTCGGCGAGATTGAGAGAACCTAATTTACTCTGTTTAGTTTATTTTCATCAATCTCGTTAAACTTGTTAATTGTGCAAAGAAAGTTTTAAATTTACCATATCGCTTGGGGGACAATTCAACCCCCCCTGCTTCTCCGCTCGCCAACCGGGCCAACAATTGGTATCAAAGCGAGGCTCTACTGTCACAAGATCGAACGATCTTCAGAGAGATCCGAGTGCGTTTACAATCATGAATTTTTTTGTTGATCAAATCTCAATGAATTGTTTACCTGTCTTTTCTAGTTCTGATTTTGATTCATGGCTAGGCAAAATGTGTGGGGTGATTAACTTTGTTAATCCTAACCTATGAAAATTGATATATGATGGTCCCAACAAATTGCCTCTGGATGAGACTAGGTGGTCCTATGAAGATAAACTGAAAAACCATGATAATGTTACAGTTTTAAGATTATTAAAAGCTGTCGTGAACACTGATATATTTCCATTTGTTTCTTCATCTGAAACGGCGAAGGAGATCGTAGATGGCTTGATAAAGGCTCAAGAGATAAAGCTGGATGATCTATTTTTTTTGGTTGATAAGGTGGACACATCAAGCAAGGAAAGCTCAGAGATAAATTCTGATGATGATGAATTTTCACTTGTGGAACTTTTAGATGCTTATGAAGACCTATCTAATAAATACAAGAATTTGAGGTATGAAAATAAGAAGCTCAAGAAGAAACTTGAAAAACTTCATGAAATGGAAACTATGAGTCAAAATCTTGTAAATAAAAAAAAAGAACTTAAAGGGGAAAATAGTGATCTATTGATTCAGACTTCTCTCCTTGAAAGCAGTTTGAAAAGTCTTGAAAAATCATTTCATGAAAATTCTTCATGTGATAGATGCTCAGAACTCAAAACTAAAAATGAATTCTTCTTGATTGATATTAAAAGGCATGAAGAAACCATTTCATGTGTGAGAGAAGAAAATGAAAATCTAAAATAGTTAAGCAATGCCTTGTCTGAAAGCCTACTTGTTCTAGAAAAAGGAAAATCCATTGCTATCAATGTTGAATCTGAAAAACTACTTCTGTTGGAATAAGAAATTGAGAGTTTTAAAACTACAAATAAAGTGTTGAATGAAAATGTTGTCTGCAGTGAACTTGAGATTGCTAGTTATGAACTACACATTGCATCCCTTGAAAATGAAATCAGTGATTTGAATACTGCATTGTCTAAATTTATCGAAGGGAAAGAAAATCTAGAGAAAATATTGGGGACTAAGATCAACTTCCAAAGAGAGGGGCTGGGCTATAACCCTATGAATAAAATAATTTTGAAAATAAAGTATATAGATCATTTGTGCATAGTTCAAACATAGCCAGCACATCAAATGGGTCTCCAAATCAATCTGTTGCTCAGATAACAAAGAAACCAAATGAAAACCTGAATAAGAAAAATAACCTGCATCAAGAGCCTAAAAATGTTGCTGGTACCACTGTGAATACCAAGCAAAATCATGTTGTACATACACATGCATCCACAAGGAAAACTTCATGCTTTATTGTAGTAAAATTGGTCATATGATGCATGATTATCTTGTTATGAAATCTGATGAATTGAGAGCATGCAAGAAAATGAATGATTTTAAAAGGTCAAGAAAGTTTTTGGATAGAAAAACTAACTTTGAAAATTCTTATGCTCATGAAAAAGGACGATATGGAAGATTTGCTCCATTGCATTGTTATCATTGTGGGAAATATGGTCATTTGATGAAATCTTGCTTTCAAAAGAAAAATGACAACAATCATGTCATGAAGAAGAAAATTTTCCATGATGAAAATAAAAACACTTTTGTTAAATCACAAAGATTCAATGCTTATGCATATAAGAAAACTGTGAAGTCTTTTGGTTGTTGTCATTACTATGGTGAATTAGGGCATACTATGCATGACTGTTCATTGATGAAATTTGATGATATGAATGCATTGAAAATGAATAGAACTTTTGGTGGAAATGCCACTAACTTACACGAGCCCGAAAAGGTTTGGGTTCCTAAATCTGTAAAATGAGTTGATTTCTGTGCAGGTGTGCCTTAGAGCAAAAGAGAATAAAAAGGGGGTACAAGAAATAAATCAAGGCACCCTCGGTTTGGTAGAACCCCAAAATTCTACATTTCTGTATTCGTTCTATCAGTTTTTAATGCTTCCCTTTTGATAGTTACATTTCATGGTCAATCTTGATTGTTAGATTGCATGTGGGAAAACTTGAATTGCAATTTTCAATTTAAATATGCTACATGCATATTCAAAGAACTGTATACACATGAGTCTGCATATATTTGTAAATTGCATATCATTCTGTGGTTCATATCTTAATTTGATGAATTTGCTTTTCAAATGAGGATCAATTACATACATTGAGTCTACATAAGCTCTCATGTATTGTCTAGCACGAATTTGGAAAACATGTTTCTCATATTAGAATGCATTGCATCTTTCATGAATCACCATTGCATAATTGCATTTCATGCATGTTGTATTTCTCCGTTGTGTGTTTGCATGTTTGTATATTGATGTCGCCTCGACAGTCGTTGTTAAAATTGCCGTGCCACACAAATTTCAAATATTTATAACCGCACTCACTCACTTATAGATTTGAAAATATGAGTATAATGGTAAGTACGGGTCGATCCCACGGGGAAGGAATTTGGTTATTTTTCTTAGTTGGAAAATATTCTTGTGTTTTGAAAAAATCAATTGTTGGGTTTTGAGTGCGATTATAACTAAATGGAATTAAAGTGCAACTTCAAACAACAAAAGGTAAGTGAAAGAAATAAAGAAGAACGCCATCGTTTCCATGCCGAGCCTTTGATGAAGATCGCTCCGCCTAGGAAGTCGATGCCGTGAGAGGATTTGCAGAAGAATGATCACCGCTTTGGGTATGATTGAAGAACTTATGAAGACAAGAGTTGGATTTAACAAGTTTGAAAACTTAAGTTTGAAATCATAATAGAATTCAAGTAAAAATAGGGATTGGAAGAAAAAGCATAACTTCAAATCTGGACAGAATTAGAAGAAGTGTAAAACATGAAAGTTGTAGAGAATTGAAAAAGGAAGAACTTTGATTAAGAACACAGAGACAGAAAATAAGAGGAAGGCCCTGAAAAAGCAAGATCTATCCCTGCTGGTGAATAGTAACTGATAGAAAAATAGCACTTTGAAAAATTAATTCTAACTCTAAAAATACACAGAATTAGACAAGGTGGTAGAAGAATGAAATGGAGATCTATAAGAGAGGAACAAAGTTGATGAAGAACTCAGATTAAAAAGAGGTATAGAAAGGCTTCAAAACATAAGAAAACTATAATGTCTCACCACGGATGAACAGTAAACACCTAAAATAGCACTTAAGAAAATGGACCAGAACTCTATGAATTAAGAGGAATTTGAAGAAATGATCAACAGAGAAGTTGAAGAGCACTTGAAATCAAACAACTTTTATGAAGAACAGAAATTGAAATGAAAATCACAATCATGAGAAATAAGGCTAGGAAAAGGCTGAATTCAAAAATGAAACTTTTATTGAAAGAACTTCAACTTACAACTTTGACTTCAAAAGCTTGTAAAATACAACTCTAACAATCAACAACTTCAGAAAAATAAAGAACAAACTCACATTACACATGATCCATAGCTAGCTCTTTCTCCCTCTCAACCTTCACTAACAACTAACTCCACTTACTAACTCTTCATTCAAGACCAATGCACCCTTTATATAGGGGTTACAAAAAACACTCCATCAATACAAACAAGTGTACCCAATTTTAGCCTAAAATGGTAGGCAGGTAGGTTCTGCCCACTTTGTCATTTTTTTTCGGATTTTTCTGAATTTTTCTGGTATTTTATGGCCTTTTCTTCTCCTTCTTTCTCTCTTTCTCTCATTTTCCTCTCTGTCGGCACGTTGCGCCGACCGGTTAGGCCGCCCGCGTTAGGCGCCTCGTGGGCCCGCCGTGCGCCGACCCGCTCGCCGCCTGCCGCATGTCCGCCCGCCGTGCGCCTTCTGCCTCCGCGCTCCACGTGCCGGCCACGAGCCCCCCGCCCGCCTTCGCCCTTCCTCGTCGCCCGTGCGCGGGCGGCGAAGGCGGGAAGGGGGCGGGGCGGGTTTGTTTGAACTTTTTTTTTATTTTTTAATTTTATATATATAGTAGATATATATATATGATATAATATATGTATTGATATATATATATTAGATATATATCTTAAAAAATCCTAAAAATAGTTAATAAATTTATTTTTTTTCTATTTTTTTTCTTTTCTTTTTGAACAAATCCTCGGGCTTTTGGCCCATTCAATATATAATTTTTATTTTCTTTTTCTTGGAGCTTTTCCTCGTATCGCGTGCCTGCATAAATACATAAAAATTATGATTAAAATTTATTTAATTTTAGAAAAATATACATTTGATTCTTAATCAACAATAAGTGTGAGAAGTGTATATTTAATATCAATTTAAGCTCATAAAAGTGTATATAATCATGAATTAAATGGTAAAAATACACACTTATCACACCCCCCAACTTACTCATTGCTAGTCCCTTAGCAATGCACATAATGAAAAATTTAGGACTAACAAGAGTTTAAAGATATTCAGGCCTCATTTCCAGTTCATCTTTCATAGAGTCAACTAAAGATCAGGAATCTGGAGTAATTATCACAGACTAGCCTTATGTCGGAAATTCAGGTACATGATCAAGAATCTAATCAAAATTCAGTAGCACTTGTGCATGTGTAATGCTAAGTTCACAGTGAAGATAATTGCATCCTCCACTTGCTATTCTGAACAAATGTCTTTCAATTATGCACTTCTTACTTAGAGCGTTCAATGCACACTAACTTTTTATCTGCCTTATTGATATCTCCCTTTTGGGATCACTATATATTTTTTTTTTCTACTTTTCTCTTTTTTTTTTCTTTACACACATGATGCTGCACTACCCTTCACTATTTTACACGAACCTCAACACGTCTTAGGTGAAGTAGGCCCGGTTCCACAGATCAGAGTTCCCTTTTCCTTTTGACGCGAACCTCAACACGTCTTAGGTGAAGTAGGCCCGGTTACTCAGAATCGGAGCATTTTTCATGGTGCTTTATTTTTTTTTCTCATACTTTTCTATGGCAGAAAGCTTATAACAAATCTCATTTTCAAAAGTGCAGAATATCAGACAGTATATCTAAAATAGCAGAAGGCTTGTCCCTCTTGTTTCATTAGCGTGCAACGTGATTTTATTTTTTTGAAAGTGCATCTGAACTTTAAAGAGATTCTTTAAATCAGTTTTCCATGGCTAGAGTAAATAAATTATCCATCATCCTTTTCCCAGTTGTTTCTATTCAGAATCACTTTTCATGCGACATGAATCAAGAAATTCAACTCGGGGAAAACTGTTGTTTAACATGACAATTCAAGAAAGTAAGAAAAAAAATTTTGTTGAAATTTTTTAGAAATTTTCAAAAATTTTGAACTTTATCTCCCCCCCCAACTTAAATGACATTGTCCTCAATGGCATAAGCAGTAGACAGATCAGAGGACATGAAAAAAATAATTTGGTTGGGAAGGAAGGATACAACCTGATGGCCTGGACGAAATGACGAGGGCTTCATTGCATTGTGGCTTGATAACTGAAAAAGCAAACGCACTACATAAATCAAATCAGAAGCCAGTTATTAACACACAAAGAGTGGGACCCAATGTGTCCATGATTTTTAAAGGGAATCGACCACTGATGGCAACGTGAGTTACGGAGCCGAATTTCCCGCCGAAATGTCCCCCTATTGCGTGTTTTGGGTGAAAGGTGGTTACAACGGGACAAGAAACACATCGAATCTTTGGACCGAAAAGAGAGAAAAAGTCAATAAAGCACGTCTCCGACTTGACCACTCCACATGGTAGAGTGGGTGCGAGATTAACGGGAGGATGACGTGTCGCAAAGGCTATGGCTAGATGTGATGGTGCGAGATGCAGATCACTCCTCGTCAATCTTATAAATACCCCCCCCCCCTTTCCACTCGACCGGAGAACATCGAAGTTGTGAGAGTAGAGTCGAGTGAAAGGGAAGTAGTGAGTGTTGCTCAAAGTTCAGAATGGAGGGTGAATCAAGCATCAGAGCTGAAGGGGAGTCGTCTCGCTCCTCGAAGAGGAGTAGATCGGGCAGTAGTGCCAGGAGATTCTCTGAAGTTGAAGGACTTGTGAGTGAAAGGACACTACCACAGCTTGTAAGTGATTCCTTTCATTCCTTTCTTCTTCTCTGTTCTTTCTTTGGAAAGCTTCCCATTTCTCACTTCTGGTGTACGTGCAGAGTGTGATGAAGTCACGCATCTCGTGGGAGCTGGTCATGGCTGCATATCGAGGGCTCCCAGACTTCCAGAAAGTGAGGTTGGACGTGATGGGATTCGGGCCCTTTCTCAGAATTGAGCCACTCAAGATTGACCTTGCCCTGATCCAAGCTCTACGTGAAAGATGGGACTCGGTAAGTAGGGCATTCCTGATGCCGTGGGGGCATATGGTACCCAGCTTGGAAGATGTGGTCCGAATCACGGGCCTCAAAGTGGATGGGGAAGCAGTGACTGGTGTCACCTACGCGGATTACCGTGAAGGTGCCCATAATTTATTGGGAATGGACTTACAAAGTCGGAAGAACAGGTCAGTAGCCAGGGCATCGATCATGGAGGCTTTAGGGCTTACTGACATGCGTCCGCGTGATGATGAGTCCATAGAAGAATTTATGGAAAGGGCAGAAAGAGGTGCCCGTGCTATGTATTGTATGGATACCAGCAATTGGGAGCGGACCAATATGGATCTGAGGAGGTTCCTCCTCTTTCTATTAGGCAAGTTGTTGCTGGGGTCCAAGGGAGACAGTATCCACTGTCATTTCTTAGAACTGCTTGTAGACTTGGAAAGAGTAGGACAATACGCCTGGGGAGCTGCTGTGCTGGCACATCTGTTTACAAGTCTGTCGCAAAGGACAGACAAAGAGATGACACTAAATTGGTTTACGCCTTTAATCCAGGTAATGAAAATTTTTTTTGTTTTATTTTTATTTTCTGCTTTTTGTTTGTGTTTTCATCAATGACACATGATGGTGTAGCTGTGGAGCTACTATTACCTTCCAATGGGGAGGGCTCGACACTGTCGACCACTGACGGTCCCTCTAGCGAGACGGTGGCAACCCATCATGAGCACTGCACCTTTACCCTACCAACTTATGGTGTTAAGACAAGAATTGCAAGAGTTCCCTGCAACGATGGTAGGATAAAAAAAAATTTCTCAAAATTTTTTTTATTTATTTCATCCTTTTTTTTTCTAACCAAGAAGATACATATAATCCATTCAAGGTGAATTGGAGGCCTTTCATGAATATGGTCGATGTTGACCAGCCTTGGGTAGTTGGAAGCCGCGCCCGATTCGGACGGGACCTCTGGCTCCATTGCTTAAATGAAATCGAGCCCCTCAGGCTGCGATTAGCTATGCGCACCCTAGGGCTGGCTCAAGAATGGGTAGATATGACCATGTCACCTAGCGTCGGAAGGCAGACGCGTGGACCAGCCACCTGTGTTGATTGGAGAGTGCGCTTCCCCGAACAATATGAAGATTGGCAACGGGGAGACACACTCGTGGAATATCAAGCACAAGATAGCGATGATTACCTACGCCTCTACAGAGCAATGTATGTAGAAAGGCTCCAGCCTGGAGGGCTTGTAGAGGTAAGGAAACCATGTTTGTATCTTCTACATTTTGTTGTTTTCAAATTTTTTTTTCTTTCTTTGTGAACTCAAAAGCCATAACTGTAGGATGTCCGTGATACTATAATAACGAACTTACGAGCTCGTCTGGCGGACAAGGAGCAAGAGCTGAGTGATACCAGAGCGGCTCTAGGTTCATCAGTAAGTATTTCAGTACATATTCCGGGTAGGCTTTGAGATTCAGGGCGCTAACCACTTAATGTCACAACATGTGCAGCGTGCTCAGCTTGATGCAGTTTCTTCGACGATGGGAGCAGATGGTGTTTCTTCCAGTCTATGGATTCCCACATCCGAGCTGGATCAACTCCACGAGCAACTTGCTCATGCCACACAACGGGCTGCAGAGGCAGAGGGGATGCTCTCTGTACAGGTGAGGATTTTACCATTTAACATCCCTTATTCAAGTATTGCTATTTGCCTGAGATGAAATGCGTGGCAGGAGAAAGAAACACAAGAGGCACTTGCAAATGCCACTCAGAAGGAAGCTAGAATAACTGAGCTGGAAGAAGAACTACAGCGTCGTCCAGATGAGGATTCTTCAAGGGACGCTGTGGAGTTGAGAATCACCCTTCAATTAGAAAGAGAAGATAGAGAGAGAGAACGGGCTGAGAGAGAACAGGACAGAGACAGAGAGAAAGCCAAGAGATCGGCCGAGAAAGAGGAAAAGAGGGCCCTGGAGGCCCAACTTTTTGAATTGAGGACTAGTCTCGGCCTAGCCGAGCAATGGCTGAAGGATGGCGAAGAACGCTATCGAAGAGCACGAGAGCGTGGCTTTCGTGTCAGTAGCTTCTTTGCTGCCCCCTCAGATCGGCGTCCATAGTGCGGTAGTAATACCGCTGCTCTCGGCTTGGGAATACCCTCTAGAGAATCTTGCCCCAGAGAGCGGCAAGACAAGTAATGTGAAGAAAGAAGGTGGATTCCGATGTAATCTCTTTGTTTGCTTTTGTGTGTAATAAAATACTTTTTGCTTGGCTCTCCATTGTCCTTATCTCTCGAATCCCTAAACACATCTAATTTCCCACAACAATTTATTACCACACAAAAATCACTTAGGTTGCCTCCTAAGAAGCGCTAACTTTTATGTCGTCAGCCAGACACCATGTAGCTCATTAGCTCATTAACCAACGCGTGGCATTCAGAATGAGCCACCACGTGATCTTGTCTTCCTTCAAATTCCAGCCCTTAATCCATTGGAAGACAAGAGTAGACATGTACGGACCGGGGCTAGAAAGAGGCAGGACTCGCACATGATTGTTTGTGACATTAACCCTGTGTGCGATCTAGTTTTCAGCTTTAGATATCAAAAAATGATCTATGGCCAATAATTTATCAAGATCAAGGTATAACCCTTGCATGATATCAATCCATCGGTCCCCTTCACCTGTATCGTCCCTCCTGATGACCTCTTTATTGACTACTTCCTCCTTGAGAACTTGGTCATCGAACGGTGGCTTAGGGATAAGAGTGTCATTATTAGCCACAGTCTTCCCAGTAACAGCCTCATGTGTTAGAAGGGTACTAATCACCTTGTCTTCCTGATGGGGAGTTAAATCAAAAGTGAATATTGTTGGTCCATCCCCCTCAGGTCCCAGAATGTCATATTGAAGAGGCTCATCTGGCAGGGGTAGCACGAGCCCAGAATCTAATTGATCCAATGATTCAAACATGAGGGGATCGGGCTCAATGGGTAGATCAAATTTGAAAGTTTCTAATAAAACCCTTTTATCACACTCATCATTTAATAGAAAATTGTGAATCAAATTTCCCAATAATGAAGTGGGAAGATCAAATGTAAATTGTTCCAGCTCGGCCCCTTCATCAAAGGTAAGATCAAATGGGAATTTTTCAAAGACGGAGCTTTCATCATACTCATCACTCACCTGAAGATTCTCAATCAAATTTTTCAAAAATGGGGTTGATAGATGAAATATAAACTTTTCGAACAAGGCCCCATCATCAAGTTCTTCCGAGGGAGGAGAATTAAGTTCCACTAAATCAACATGATTATTAATCATAAAGCAATCCTCCTCGACATGTAGATCCTCAATTAAGTTGTTTGGGCCACTAATTTTCTCAGTGATATTCTCAATCTCAAAACATTCATAGAATGGGGTGATGATATCAATAGGATCATTTGTATTCTTTAATTCATCCCCTAATTCCGTCCCTTCCTTCATCATGGTATGGCTTGCGCACTCCCCCTCACTCCCAATAATGATATCTTGAGCCAAAATGCTAGGCATCGGATCATCATCATCATCATTCACGTATCGAGGGGGTTGGTTGAATATTGATGAAGGGTCATGGTAAGTAGACTGAGAGTACACGCTTTGAGCTTCAAAGTAGTGGCCCGGTGAATCACCCTTAGTATTGACATTGAGTCCGAAATCGGGGTGAGATGAGTTGAGATGAAGTTGAGTATACATGGGTTGCTCGTGAATTGCTTGGGGTAGAGGTGTAGACAAATGGGTTTGGAATGTTGAATCCATCCAAGGCAAATTTGTGTGATTATTCCAGCCAAGATTATCATCATCTGCAACATGCTTGAGCTGAGAAAATCCTAGGGAATTTTGGACCTGTGCTTGGATGACGGGAGAGAGTCGGGCTATAGTAGGGCATTCACTCACATGGTGAGTGAGACTGGCACAGAATTCACACACTTCCATGAAAGTGTGGATTGGGTTTTCCGCCTGTTTGACATGTCCTACAAGTTGTTGATAAGATGAGATAGAGGCACGATTTATTAAATTTTCACTCAAAATCTCAAATAGATCATATGCCTCATCTTCACTTTTGCTTAAAAATGCCCCTCCATAATATATGTCCACCATCTGCCTATCAAAATTGGATAACCCCTCATAAAATGTAAAGATAATTTACCATCTGGACAACCCATGATGTGGACATTGACTCACTAGCTCCTTTAATCTCACCCAAGATTCATGAAGTTGCTCTCCCGGACGTTGAGTAAATCCTGTAATCGCCCTTCTCATCATGTTGGTTTGGCCTATGGGGTAAATTTTTTTTAAAAATTCTGACTGCATATCTTCCCAAGTCCTGATAATCTTTCGAAAACTCCTTAACCAACATTTTGCTTTATCTTTTAACGAGAATGGAAATAAAATTAAGTTAACGGCATCATCATTAAAATTCTGAATTTTGATCAGTGAGCAAACTTCTAGAAAATCATCTAGATGCCTATAAGTATTTTCATTGAGATTCCCATAAAAAGATGGGAGCATCTGGATGAGACTAGGGCGAATCTCATATTGATCAACGTGAATATCGGGGAGTTGAATACAGGTGGAGGGCTTGTAAGAAGAAGGATAAAAATGTTCCTTCATAGGCGTGGGTTTCCCTCCAAGATGAATGGCCATAAAATGAATTTTATTTTTATATTTTTTTTAAGTATTTCAAATTATATAAATATTTTTTTCAATTTTTCAAAATTTTTTTTATGCAAACACAAACAAGTTAACACAAATTATCCTAATGACCTAGATGCGACTCAGACCTACAAATGTGGTTTCACAAAGTGATTAAAATGAACTTAAATTCACCCTCAGTATGTCCACCGGCCAGGTAAGGGGTGAGGAAGTGGGAGGTTCCCCCTACTTTCGTAGGGACCTTATTATACAAAACCACAATCCCACTTCAGGCGTTTGCCATCCGACCGTCTTGCCTTAGACACCAGTTTTCATAAGAGGATAAACCTAAATATCACAGGAATCACAGTGTGATCCTAGAGCCAACGTCTACTGGCTTTTATTAAGGCCTAGGTAATGCAGAGATGCAAGGAAATTGTGGTTTTCGGGCTAAGGGAGGGTGATGAAATCCCCACCTTATCTTGTTAGGGGTGTTGCCCTTAAAGTATTTTGAAATGAAATGCACACCATAATTTCAAACAAGGGGTTCTTTATGTAAAAATGAATGCCAGACTGGGATCAATAGAACGTACCTTGCCCCTCGCGATCTTCAAAATGCAATGCAGAAATTAAACAAAGATAAATTCTAAGCTAAATGATGCATGACCTAGAGCATGAAAGTGTAGTTTCTTCTCTTGCAATGAGGTCTTTTATTTGGTACAAATGAAGATTTTTTTTTTGTTTTTAGTTAATGAACCTAACTAACCAGCATGAAAATTTTTCTTCTGTTTTGATTGTTTTTTATTTTTATAGAGTTTTCAAGAAATTTTCAGATTTTTGTAAAAAATTTTCAGAAAGTGCAAAGATAGAACCTGTTTCTTGATTTCAGCCCTTTAGCAATGTTGCCGAGCTATTTAACGACATTTCATATCCTTGGAATTTCAGATTCGATCTTCCTCTTTCTTTATTTTTCAAATTTTTTTTCATTTTCCTGCACAAGTAAAGAAAGCAAAAATCAATATACAAATATACAAAGTAAACACAAGAGTATCCAACTATGAAAAGTATCTCCATCCCCGGTAACGGCGCCAAAAATTTGATGTCGCCTCGACAGTCGTTGTTAAAATTGCCGTGCCACACAAATTTCAAATATTTATAACTGCACTCACTCACTTATGGATTTGAAAACATGAGTATAATGGTAAGTACGGGTCGATCCCACGGGGAAGGAATTGAATTTGGTTATTTTCCTTAGTTGGAAAATATTCTTGTATTTTGAAAAAATCAATTGTTGGGTTTTGAGTGCGATTATAACTAAATGGAATTAAAGTGCAACTTCAAACAACAAAAGGTAAGTGAAAGAAATAAAGAAGAACGCCATCGTTTCCATGTCGAGCCTTTGATGAAGATCGCTCCGCCTAGGAAGTCGATGCCGTGAGAGGATTTGCAGAAGAATGATCACCACTTTGGGTATGATTGAAGAACTTATGAAGACAAGAGTTGGATTTAACAAGTTTGAAAACTTAAGTTTGAAATCATAATAGAATTCAAGTAAAAATAGGGATTGGAAGAAAAGGCATTACTTCAAATATGGACAGAATTAGAAGAAGTGTAAAACATGAAAGTTGTAGAGAATTGAAAAAGGAAGAACTTTGATTAAGAACATAGGGACAGAAAATAAGAGGAAGGCCCTGAAAAAACAAGATCTATCCCTGCTGTGAATAGTAACTGACAGAAAAATAGCACTTTAAAAAATTAATTCTAACTCTAAAAATACACAGAATTAGACAAGGTGGTAGAAGAATAAAATGGAGATCTATAAGAGAGGAACAAAGTTGATGAAGAACTCAGATTAAAAAGAGGTTTAGAAAGGCTTCAAAACACAAGAAAACTAGAATGTCTCACCACGGATGAACAGTAAACACCTAAAATAGCACTTGATAAAACGGACCAGAACTCTATGAATTAAGAGGAATCTGAAGAAATGATCAACAGAGAAGTTGAAGAGCACTTGAAATCAAACAACTTTTATGAAGAACAGAAATTGAAATGAAAATCACAATCATGAGAAATAAGGCTAGGAAAAGGCTGAATTCAAAAATGAAACTTTTATTGAAAGAACTTCAACTTACAACTTTGACTTCAAAAGCTTGTAAAATACAACTCTAACAATCAACAACTTCAGAAAAATAAAGAACAAACTCACATTACACATGATCCATAGCTAGCTCTTTCTCCCTCTCAACCTTCACTAACAACTAACTCCACTTACTAACTCTTCATTCAAGACCAATGCACCCTTTATATAGGGGTTACAAAAAACACTCCATCAATACAAACAAGTGTACCCAATTTTAGCCTAAAATGGTAGGCAGGTAGGTTCTGCCCACTTTGTCATTTTTTTTCGGATTTTTATGAATTTTTCTGGTATTTTATGGCCTTTTCTTCTCCTTCTTTCTCTCTTTCTCTCATTTTCCTCTCTGTCGGCACGTTGCACCGACCGGTTAGGCCGCCCGCGTTAGGCGCCTCGTGGGCCCGTTGTGCGCCGACCCGCTCGCCGCCTGCCGCGTGTCCGCCCGCCGTGCGCCTTCCGCCTCCGCGCTCCACGTGCCGGCCACGAGCCCCCCGCCCGCCTTCGCCCTTCCTCGTCGCCCGTGCGCGGGCGGCGAAGGCGGGAAGGGGGCGGGGCGGTTTGTTTGAAATTTTTTTTTATTTTTTAATTTTATATATATAGTAGATATATATATATGATATAATATATGTATTGATATATATATTAGCTATATATCTTAAAAAATCCTAAAAAATAGTTAATAAATTTATTTTTTTTTCTATTTTTTTTCTTTTCTTTTTGAACAAATCCTCGGGTTTTTGGCCCATTCAATATATAATTTTTATTTTCTTTTTCTTGGAGCTTTTCCTCGTATCGCGTGCCTGCATAAATACATAAAAATTATGATTAAAATTAATTTAATTTTAGAAAAATATACATTTGATTCTCAATCAACAATAAGTGTGAGAAGTGTATATTTAATATCAATTTAAGCTCATAAAAGTGTATATAATCATGAATTAAATGGTAAAAATACACACTTATCATATATTCAATTCAATCTATTATCATGCATATATAATTTTGATGAAACTTGATGTTTGCATGTTGTGAGACTATGGAAAGCACCTCTCAAAGGTGCGTCTAAACCCCAGGGACCCAAGAAAGCTTGGGTACCCAAATCTACAAAATGAGAACTTTGGTTGCAGGAGTGCCTGGAGGGCAATGAAGATATTGTGAAAATCAAAGGTGTTCTCAAGGCAAAGGTAAGAAAACAAAAATCTGAAATTGGCCTTTGTTGTACTGCTAGTAGCTTCAATGAACTGCTGGCCTCTTTCAAGTTAATATTGCACTATTGCTTGGATAATGAAGATTGGGTTTGTTGAAATGCTAACCTTCAGGAGATTAGTGTGTCACGTCCCGAACCGATAGCAGCGGGAAGCGATGCTCGGAACGTGGCAGTTAACAGTCATGATAACAAGAGCGGAAGATAAATAACCACAATTAAACACAAGGAGGCCATAAACACACGTTGAAAATACGAGCACTTATTAATATTTAAAAGTATAATTTTGACCCACTCTTACAATATTAGATTCAAATTAAAGGAGGAAAGAAAAAAAAGAAATAACCAGACTCACGACACTAGCTAGACTCAAGAAGAAAAAAAAAAGACAGACTCCAATCTCTAGGTTCCAGGTTCACTCGATCACACTGATCCGATTCCCATTTGCAACGTACCGTTTACCGCATTACCTGAAAAGGATTGGAAGTAGGGGTGAGCAAGAAGCTCAGTAGGAATTATACTCTATCATCAGGCATAGTTTAAGTGATTAACCAATTAATGAATATGCATGATTAACGTGATAAAATAAGCAGAACTAAATAATCACTAAGATAGAAAGAGTAACGATAATTAAAATGGAAGAAATAGTTGCATGTCGAGATATCAAGCAAGATTAACAAGATTTTCTAGTGAATGGCCATTTGCAGTCAATTTCAAGTCATGTCAAGTAAGCAAGCAAGCAAGTACTTCATACTTTAAGCATGAATAATAATAAGTTTCACGAGAATGTGGAATGTCGTAGACCCAACACGCTAGATAGTATCGGTGCCAAATGCCACACCTAATCATTCACCTCCCCGGGGATCAAGTACTTTTCGGGTGCTCCTCCAGGACCAGACTGGGCCCTTCATTTGTTTGCCTTGGCATTGATTTCTTTTTGGATCGTAGATCCCACGAGACTAGACATCCACAATATTTAATGGCCAAGGGTTCCAAGGTCAAGTTCATGTAGTCAAGGTAAAGAACACAAGGATAATGATTCTTTAAGAGTCCAAACAATAAGCTCCATAACCGAGAGGAATAATTGTCCCAAAGGACTATAACTAATGATCAATAGATCTAACAATAGGTAAATTCACAAAATACCATAGCCTACATTGGCTTGGTTAGCTCACACGATTCGAAATTCATGAAATAACCACTTTTCAGAAAACTATCATATAAACGGTCAGACAAGGGCCGCTCAAGGGTATATACGGTTAATACTGAGCCGCGCATGTCCAGAAGACATTAAGACCCATGAACATGATATACGGTCCATACTGGGCCGTATTACGGATATGCGGTCGCTATTGGGCCGCCTATGAGGATATACGGTCCACTACGGGCCGCGCATACCTCTCTTAGCCCAATTCGATCCAAGACTTAAACCAGTGATTCGGTCACGTAAATCGATGTTCTGGTGGTTCATTAGGTTCATAACAAGGGTATAAAGAAATCTCGAGATGATGGTAAGTTCGCCGGATGGAGTTTCCGGTGATAAGTTCAAAGTTAACGCAACTTAAAGGGGCTAATGACTTACTAGAAGTCCGTAATTTGGTCAACGTTCTACTGGAATAGAATTGTTATCCAGCAACTAAAAGTTCATGATAAACCTAATTTCCATGTTAAATCATCAAGGATTAAGTTTTACATTTAATGTATTTACCAAAAAGATGAATCAAGATGATAAGATAATGAACAAGATCGTGTAGGAATGAACAACATGCAATTAACTGAAATTTAGTTACATAATTAACCACTAATCATGTGGGTTTCTAATTAACCATTGTGTGCGTTGAAGTGAAATAGTAATCGGAATGGTTTATACACTTGGAATGAGTGCAGGGACCATTGTTCTTCAATTTTGGATTGAGGAACACCGGGCTTAATTTGAGATCATAGGGTTGCATGCATGAGTCATTGGTTCCTCAAAATAAGGTTTTCAATTGGACCAGGTTGAATGGGTTGATCCCCTCACGGTCCGGATCGATCCTCGGGTCGAAAACACGTAAACCGGGTCTGTCAGCATATGGGTCGACCCAATGGGTCGACCCCTGAAAGACATCCAGGGATCTGCCTGATGGGTCGACCCATGGGTCGACCCCCCACATCTGCCTTGTATGGGTCGACCCCATGGGTCGACCCCCGCTGCCTGCTGGATGGGTCGACCCCATGGGTCGACCCTCGGGCAGACTGGTTCTGCTTGAGGATGGGTCGACCCCATGGGTCGACCCCTGCGTTCACAGAACCGAACGTGACTTCCGGAAACCAACTAATCTCACCCAATTGGGGTCTAATTGGACTGAGATCTTAACCCCATGCTCCTGGGTTCTTGATGGACATACTAGGGTCATGATACAAGGGTTTGGAACATGAAATTCACCGAAAATCAATCGAAATCACAATCTATCTAGGAAGAACACTTGAAAACCTAGTTTTAGCATGCTTCTAATCAAACACGAAATTCTCTAAGCATGGTCTATGAAAATTGGGGCTTTATATATCAAAAGAAAGAGGACTGGATGCTGAACATTTTGATATATTACTTGCGGTTTGAGCCCGAGAGAACCTACCTCAATCAGAGAAGAAAGGAAGAAGAAAGGAGGAAGAACGGACGCCGACACGTCACCACTAAACTCCCGAGATCTCCCTAGATCGATCTCCACTGCAACCGCCGCTGCTACCAAAGGATTCTAGGGTTGCATAGCTTCATTTTTATAGCTCATACACCTTCTGGAGCCTTCTGTGTTGGGAGAATTCGTCGAAACAAGTTGATTGTTTGAAAATGGCGCCGAAATGTTTGACCTAGCCAAAGCTCGGCCGACACCACGTTTTAGGGCTAGGGTTTCGATCAATTAATAGAGGGGAAATGATCCTTAGATCGTGGCCTTCCATTTGCCACCGATTTGGGCTCATTTGGTTGACTATTAAGCTGTAATTCGACGGTTTAAGCTAAGGTTAGGTAAAGGTTAGGTAAGTGTGCACTTTTGACTTAATCCACTAATTAGACCTAATTACAGATTTTTGCTGGGTCAACCACAGAGGGACAAAGTTGTTAAATAAATGGTCCTTGACCCAATTACAATTTGTCTAGATTTTTATAAGGTAGTCGAAATTTCACTAGTTCTATTTACTAAGGAATTAAATATTAATTTCCGAAATTCATTTATTTCAATTAAATTTCAGATATTTAAAACCGGGGTATTACACCTTGCCCCACTTTAAGGAATTTGGTCCCCAAATTCATCGGGTATTACCAATTATGTGAATGTTTGAACTAAGATGATCTTATTTATCAAACTAACATGTTAATCATACAACTAATGAAGAAAGAAATTAGCTATAGTTAGGGATAAAAGAGAACGATACCATATATAGTTCTTCATTCATTAGAAGTTGGTTCCGATTCTTCTTGTAGTTTTGCTTGTGGAAGTAACTTTGGACAGTTAGCCATTGTATGATCATGATCTCCGCAACGCAGACACGCTCCGCTCCTTCGCCAGCACTCCTTCACGAGATGACCAAGTTTGTGACAGTATAAACATTTCTTTTGCGTAATACTACTCTTCTTCTTCTTCTTACTTCGGGTTTCCTTACGACGGACTCGCCAGCCTCTAGCGGAACCGAATCTTAGCTTACCCATGGAACCACTCGGTTTCATTTTAAGAATGGCTTAGAGACCTGCAAGATAGTTATATGGTTAACTTTTTCATTACCCTTACGCGTAACACAACGCAATCTTGCATATATTTTAGTACTTAACCCAAGATATTATCCAATCTCACCAGGTGACAAGGGATGACACGGGTCTTAAGACTTAGCGTAACCTATACTCTTGGACAAAATCCAAGGACTCTGGCAAGGAGGCTCTGATACCACCTCTGTCACGCCCCGAACCGATAGCAGCGGGAAGCGATGCTCGGAACGTGGCAGTTAACAGTCATGATAACAAGAGCGGAAGATAAATAACCACAATTAAACACAAGGAGGCCATAAACACACGTTGAAAATACGAGCTCTTATTAATATTTAAAAGTATAATTTTGACCCACTCTTACAATATTAGATTCAAATTAAAGGAGGAAAGAACAAAATGAAATAACCAGACTCACGACACTAGCTAGACTCAAGAAGATAAAAAAAAAGACAGACTCCAATCTCTAGGTTCCAGGTTCACTCGATCACACTGATCCGATTCCCATTTGCAATGTACCGTTTACCGCATTACCTGAAAAGGATTGGAAGTAGGGGTGAGCAAGAAGCTCAGTAGGAATTATACTCTATCATCAGGCATGGTTTAAGTGATTAACCAATTAATGAATATGCATGATTAACGCGATAAAATATGCAGAACTAAATAATCACTAAGATAGAAAGAGTAACGATAATTAAAATGGAAGAAATAGTTGCATGTCGAGATATCAAGCAAGATTAACAAGATTTTCTAGTGAATGGCCATTTGCAATCAATTTCAAGTCACGTCAAGTAAGCAAGCAAGCAAGTACTTCATACTTTAAGCATGAATAATAATAAGTTTCACGAGAATGTGAATGTCGTAGACCCAACACGCTAGATAGTATCGGTGCCAAATGCCACACCTAATCATTCACCTCCCCGGGGATCAAGTACTTTTCGGGTGCTCCTCCCAGGACCAGACTGGGCCCTTCATTTGTTTGCCTTGGCATTGATTTCTTTTTGGATCGTAGATCCCACGAGACTAGACATCCACAATATTTAATGGCCAAGGGTTCCAAGGTCAAGTTCATGTAGTCAAGGTAAAGAACACAAGGATAATGATTCTTTAAGAGTCCAAACAATAAGCTCCATAACCGAGAGGAATAATTGTCCCAAAGGACTATAATTAATGATCAATAGATCTAACAATAGGTAAATTCACAAAATACCATAGCCTACATTGGCTTGGTTAGCTCACACGATTCGAAATTCATGAAATAACCACTTTTCGGAAAACTGTCATATAAACGGTCAGACAAGGGCCGCTCAAGGGTATATACGGTTAATATTGAGCCGCGCATGTCCGGAAGACATTAAGACCCATGAACAAGATATACGGTCCATACTGGGCCGTATTACGGATATGCGGTCGCTATTGGGCCGCCTATGAGGATATACGGTCCACTACGGGTCGCGCATATCTCTCTTAGCCCAATTCGATCCAAGACTTAAACCAGTGATTCGGTCATGTAAATCGATGTTCTGGTGGTTCATTAGGTTCATAACAAGGGTATAAAGAAATCTCGAGATGATGGTAAGTTCGCCGGATGGAGTTTCCGGTGATAAGTTCAAAGTTAACGCAACTTAAAGGGGCTAATGACTTACTAGAAGTCCGTAATTTGGTCAACGTTCTACTGGAATAGAATTGTTATCCAGCAACTAAAAGTTCATGATAAACCTAATTTCCATGTTAAATCATCAAGGATTAAGTTTTACATTTAATGTATTTGCCAAAAAGATGAATCAAGATGATAAGATAATGAACAAGATCGTGTAGGAATGAACAACATGCAATTAACAGAAATTTAGTTACATAATTAACCACTAATCATGTGGGTTTCTAATTAACCATTGTGTGCGTTGAAGTGGAAATAGTAATCGGAATGGTTTATACACTTGGAATGAGTGCAGGGACCATTGTTCTTCAATTTTGGATTGAGGAACACCGGGCTTAATTTGAGATCATAGGGTTGCATGCATGGGTCATTGGTTCCTCAAAATATGGTTTTCAATTGGACTAGGTTGAATGGGTCGATCCCCTCACGGTCCGGATCGATCCTCGGGTCGAAAACACGTATACCGGGTCTGCCATCACATGGGTCGACCCCTTGGGTCGACCCCTGGAAAATCCAGGGATCTGCCTGCGTGTGGGTCGACCCCTGCAAGACAGACTATAGTCTGCTGAATGGGTCGACCCCATGGGTCGACCCCCTCACATTCTGCCTTATGGGTCGACCCCATGGGTCGACCCCCACCTGCCCGCTGTATGGGTCGACCCCATGGGTCGACCCCCACATGGTGCCCGAGGGTCGACCCTCGACCCTCGGGCAGACAGGTTCTGCTTGAGGATAGGTTGACCCATGGGGTCGACCCCTACGTTCACAGAACCGACCGTGACTTCCAAAAACCAACTAATCTCACCCAATTGGGGTCTAATTGGACTGAGATCTTAACCCCATGCTCCTGGGTTGTTGATGGACATACTAGGGTCATGATACAAGGGTTTGTAACACGAAATTCACCGGAAAATCAATCAAATCACAATCTATCTAGGAAGAACACTTAAAAACCTAGTTTTAGCATGCTTCTAATCAAACATGAAATTCTCTAAGCATGGTCTATGAAAATTGGGGCTTTATATATCAAAAGAAAGAGGATTGGATGCTGAACATTTTGATATATTACTTGCGGTTTGAGCCCGAGAGAACCTACCTCAATCAGAGAAGAAAGGAGAAGAAAGGAGGAAGAACGGACGCCGACACGTCACCACTAAACTCCCGAGATCTCCCTAGATCGATCTCCACTGCAACCGCCGCTGCTACCAAAGCATTCTAGGGTTGCATAGCTTCATTTTTGTAGCTCATACACCTTCTGGAGCCTTCTGTGCTGGGAGAATTCGTCGAAACAAGTTGATTGTTTGAAAACGGCGCCGAAATGTTTGACCTAGCCAAAGCTCGGTTGACACCACGTTTTAGGGCTAGGGTTTCGAGCAATTAACAAAGGGAAAATGATCCTTAGATCGTGGCCTTCCATTTGCCACCGATTTGGGCTCATTTGGTTGAGTATTAAGCTCTAATTCGACGGTTTAAGCTGAGGTTAGGTAAAGGTTAGGTAAGTGTGCACTTTTGACTTAATCCACTAATTAGACCTAATTACAGATTTTTTCTGGGTCGATGACAGAAGACAAAGTTGTTAAATAAATGGTCCTTAACGCAATTACCATTTTTCTAGATTTTTATAAGGTAGTCAAAATTTCACTAGTTCTATTTACTAAGGAATTAAATATTAATTTCCGAAATTCATTTATTTCAATTAAATTTCAGATATTTAAAACCGGGGTATTACATAGTGAATTTGGTGCCAGAAGGGATATGGTTGCTGCCTGCTGAACTCAGGTAACTTAACTTTCTACTGCGGAAATGAAATCTTTGCAGTAGCTTGTGGCGCTAGGTGATATTGTTCTTTTGACAGGTATTGATTCTGAAACCTTGAACTGTTGTTTCTCTATTATGCTGTACTGAAAATGTCTAAATGGTTCGTTGATAATTCTCAATTGGAAGTGCGTGAGCACATTTGAGCGTAACAACGTATCTGGTATCTCAAATGGTGTGTAGTTGAAGGGTGAATTACGTTGGAAGCTCTCAGTATGTATGAGTCGGATCATTGGACCCTCACCTCCGCCTCGTACCAGAACATGAAAAATCAGACTGACTTGTGAATGATTTTTAAACTTCTCAAATGTTACTGAAAATCTATTTTCAAACAGTTTCTGAAAACAATTGTCCTGCATTACATGTTTCATATTATTTCTGCACCCTTGCTTATAAAGGTCATGTGATGAAATATGTTTGTTGTTCATCATTTGAATCTGAATGCTTTCTTGTACATTCTGTTATAATGCTCAGGTCACTAGGAGTGTGAATTAAGCTTTTGCATCTTGCACTACATTCTCATATAGTTTATAGGCTACATGCATTAGAATTCATGCATTAGGTTCATTTAGATCATTCAAATGAAAATTGAAAACTTGTATTTTGCACCTATGTTACATTCTGCACCCATGTTGCTTTATGCATTGCATTTTGCATATTCTCATTGTGTTCTTGCATGTTAATATATGCTATTCAAACCCCCATCCTTGAAATTTCTAAGACCTCATACTTTTTGTTAAATAATTCTATATTTGAGTCGTCACTGGTGTGTCTCATGTCACACACTCAGGGGGAGTAAATATTTGATAAGTGCATTTATGTAGGGGGAGCTGCACTATTATGTGTTCATAAAAATTTCGGTATACATGCTGAATCAAATTCACACACTTCTTGTACAAAATGTGAAAATGAGTGTTAAACATACGGATGTAAAAATTTCCTTTCAACAGTCTAAAAAAATTGAACATGTTGTATGTATCTTAAAGAGGCAATTGAGGAAAAAGTTGCCTGCCTCTATTGAAATGATATGCTAAAATGAAAGGCAGAGCAATGCTCAATCTCACTGAGTAAATAGGATGCATGTCACCTAAGACGTGATGTGGTTCATTTCTGAAAAGTGTTGTACTGAAGTACCTCTGTTCAAGTGAAGTGAAACGGTCAATGTTTTGAGTAACCGGGGAGTCTAGCATGTGCTCCATGTGCCTCCTCGCGTAAAAAGGAATTATGTGAACCTGATCACTCTTAGAAAAATTCAGATTGCCTCTGTGAATGGTGAAATTTTTTGAGATGAAAAATTTGGTGCGAAAAATATAATGGGACACAGCGTAGCCTCCAATACGTTGTTCTCCTAAAATAAAGTGCAGTCTATATAATCTCTCATTGTGTGATCTGAAAATCTGAATATCTATATGGCTACAATCTATTTTCATGTTATTAACTTACACATCTGGTAATTTGATTTAATATTTATTTAGAAAATTGGATGACTGCATTGGGTATTGTATGATTCTTCTATATGATTGCACAATCTCCAAGGTGTTACACATGAACATTCTAGTTGCACTGACTCACTTGAATATTTTGAACACATATCCCATCATTTTAAGTAAAAGGGGGGAGCTATGTTGCATGTACATACACATATCTGCTTGATTACATTATGTGCATTAAATGTGTCATCATTTGTATGCATCAAGCTTCATGCATTTCCAAAGAAGTCAAAAATCTAAAAATTAAAGAAATCACAGCTTTTGTTGATGAGTCAACTATTTTATGGTGGCTTCAATGATATTGACTTTGTCTTCACTTGAGTGGGGTTTAACTAATCATATGGACTTCTAACGTGAGCTTTAACTGATTCCTGAATTTCATAAACTTGATTTCCCAGTCAGTGTGAGATTATCCTCTTCTACATGCTCAATAATGTTTTGCTTATGTTTAAGCCTAAAAATTGTCTTCGCTCAATACTCTTAGGCTCTTCATTGCTTTCCTCCATGTTGGATCCCCTAGTTGATTTTGATAGTTAAGTTTCAATGATGACAAATCTAGTGTGTATGTGTCGTTGATAATGTTCATTGAAGAATGCTAACCAAGGTGTTCATATCTTGATTATCTTGTTTTGCATAATCAAATTACATGATGGACATCATTTAGAAGTCAAAGGAATGCTTGGATGAGTACCGTGTGATCTACCTATTCAAACAGGGAGTAAATGTCATTTATTTCCTTCAAGAACCATTGGTAAGACTTAAATTTCACAAAATCTTTATATTGGTTGAAGATTGTGTCAACGCACAGTTACAGTGCGTCGACCTATTCTGGGTTCCCAGAAACCCTGTCCTGCAGGTTTCTCTTCTGTTGCATCGACGCATCTATACAGTGCGTCGACCTCTTCTTGCTTCCAGCAAACCATCTATGCAGGCTTCTTCTATTGCGTTGACCCTACACCATCCAGTGCGTCGACCCTTCTATGCCTCATGCTCTTCATACATAGTTTTTCCAAAATCTTAAATGGTTTCTGCATGGGTTGTTGAAGGTTCATACTTGTTTAAGTTTTTTTATATATATCAACCATGGTGAAATTTGGTTTCATGATGCCCATATATTGTGTGAATGCATGGTAAGTTTATTTTAATCTTTTGTTGAGAAAAATTAAGTTTACAAAGTGCTTTCATGCCCCTTGTTCATAGGTTTTCATGAGTGTGCTTCATGGATATTTATGTTGGGGCTATTGAGCTTAAGTCTTACTCATTTTCCCTTTGTTTTTTAATCCTGTAGGATTTCGATCGACCAAAAGGTAGCCTTCAGTCGACCAATCCAGCCAGAATTGGCCAGATAGAAAAATCTCAGAGTTCGGTCGATCGGTCGCGAGCCTTCGGTCGACCGAAATAGCCAGCGGTGGCCAGTCCGGAATGAGTTACAATTCGGCCAACCGACGGCCAACTTCGGTTGACTGTTTACGGCGAACTTGCCTATTTAGCTGTGTTCGAAACCCACTTAGCCCAAACCATTTGATTTCATATTTGACCCCCTTGCCCCTAGGGTTATAATACATATATTAGGACTTGTTCTACAAGGTTTTGGCATGGGCTTTGTGGTATTTTGTACATCTTATTGTACGGATATATATGTGCCGCGATTTTCATATCTTATAGTAGAAGGAGGAGGGCTTTGCCGCAGGTGGGAGAGGGAGGGCATTTTCTGAGGGCTTCACTCTTGTTTTCATCTTGCAGGGACATTCTGAAGTGAAGAGATCAAAGCTACATCCATTTCCATCAAGATTCCAAGTGCCAAAGAAGCTACATCTACAGCGACGTGTTCGTGTGGCTTCAAATCTGTTGAAGTTCGACCCCCTCATCTTGGAAGCTTTAAAGAAGATCATCTCCAGGTCATTCACATACAAGGATATATTTATGCAACCTTCTGAGACATATTCTGATGATTTCTATTGAGTCTATGAGCATGTATTGAATATTTTTTTGCCTTTCTGAACTCCGAATCTGTATGTGTTGAACCATCTACGTACGGTTGTGGGCTTATTGTGCTACGGTTGTTGCAGCTCGTGTTTGTGTGTTTTGATCCATTTTTGGATCGTGTAGGAGACGACGTCTCCGTGTGTTTGCAGTGTTGTATAAATCATGTTTTAATAATGTCCCACTATAGGTCATTGGTCAATTAATCTAGAAACTCATGATACATCCTTTAATTGACTAGGTGTGAAGAGGTTGAACAGAACTTAAAAGACAAGTCAACCTCAGGCTTTCAAAGTGTCAACCTCAGGCCTTCGTAGAAGGAAAAAAGCCTGAAGCATCTCTAGTGCGTTGACCTCATCTTCATAGGAGGTCGACCTCAAGCTGCTTCCAGAAGCCGTTATAAGCACGACTCTTCAATACTGCGTCAACCTCAGGTTCTCAGAGTGTTGACCTCAGACCCTCACAGAAAGTGCTATGCTTGCCCTTCCTCATGGGTGCCTCATCGTCGTCATTATACGTGTCAACCCCACAAGCCTCAAGCAGTAATCTGACAGGGATCAACGTTGGTTACGTCGACCTTGTTCTTTAAGGAGGTCTATACGGTGTGCCTCACAGAAACCGTTTAGAGGCATGCTCTCAACAGTCACGTCGACCTGACTTTCACAGGAGGTCGACCTTAGGCTCCTCCCAGAAGCTGTTGTAAACTTGGTTCTCCAAGGCTACGTCGACCTCACCTTCACAAGAGGTCGACCTCATGCTATTCTTCAGAAGCTCTTCAGGTTGTTTCTGTCAAACATGTCAGACCATTCAGGAACCAAAAATAGCAACCGTAGATCTCCAAAAACATGGTTTTTGAGGTCTGGAAAAAACTCCTAGGACACACAAATGTCCTTATCATCATAAGTTTGTAGTGCAACCTTTTACTCCAAATACTTGTCAAGTACAACACCTTGGAAAAGCCTCCCTCTCTGCAAGTCCTGTCCCCTGCAGCCATCCAACAAAGCTTGTGTCTGAAAGAAAAAATATCCCTGGGTAAAAGGATGTCCTCTCTACAATAGGAATTAAGGTTCTGCAGTCACCCTTGGTCAAACCTTTTTTTAGCATTACTAGCCATTCAAATTGTAGAACAATTGGAGGGAAAGTTTCTGGCCTTTGAGGCCTATAAATTGGATGCCCCTCCTTCACTTACAACTACTGCCTCTACTGCTAGAGTTGTCATTTGTACTGGTGTAGCTTGAGAGAGCCCTGGATGTGGGAATTAGAGAGCCAAGAGAAAAAGAGAGAGAGCTTGCCTTAAATTCCAGAAAAGATCTTAGAGGTATAGGAGAAAGAGTGCAGCCAGTCATCTCCTTCAGCCATGCCGTCCTTCAGCCTTTAATCTACTTTGAAGTCTCATTGAGTTCTTCACTCTGCTGAAGTTGGTTTTCTTGTTTCTTTCTTTGTTGTTTTTCTTCATTCTCAAAACCCTCTTGTGTGTGGGAAGTTATCACCGTGTAAGCTGTAGTTGCAGCGTGTATGCATTGCCCTTCTTGTTTTGTTTTGTCCTTCCTTCGTGGGATTTCATCCCCGTGTGTGTTGAGGACTTGTCCTCATGTGTGTGTGTGTGTTGGGGCTAGTCCCCGTGTTCTGCTGGTTTTCAGCGTATGTGCGTGTCTCTTTTGGCCAAAGAGTAGAAGCCCTACCAAGTTGGTGATGGCTGGACGTATGTGTGCCAAGGTGCAGCCGAACCACCATAAAAGTTCTGTGTTGTGATTTGCATTTCCATATCTTCTATCCCTTCTTCACATGTGGATTGTTTTGTCCAAAAGTATCTCTTATGTTTTAGCTCCAACAATCTACTGTTTGACTCTGCTTGTGATAACTGCACCGCCATCTTTTAAAACTTGTTTTTAGAAGTCAAAAATATGGTATAGGATCTATTCACCCCCCCACTAGATCCTCTCATACCGTCCAACAGTTGGTATCAGAGTAGGTTCCCAAGAGATGTGGTCCAACGACCCAGGGAGATCCGATGGGAACATCCCTCACAGCTACATAGCTGAGGGTCATGCCATCAATCGACCTGCATTTTTCGATGGAACAAACTATTTGTATTGGAAGATCCGAATGGAAGTTTTTCTGCATGCCAAGGATCATTTGTTGTGGCGTGTTGTGAGTAAAGGTCATTTTGCATTACTCGAAGTAGATGATAGCTAGACACCAGACCAGGTTAAGAAATCCACAACAAATTAAAGCGCCATGCACATCATGCAGTGCGCCATCCACCCCATAGAATACTCAAGAGTATCCACTTGCAAATCTACAAAAGAAATGTGGGATAGGCTGAAGCTAATTTATGAGGGGACATCTGAAGTTAGGGCCACCAAGGCCAACATGTTAACTATTGATTATGAAATGTTCAAAATGAAATCAGACGAATCCATCTCGAAGATATATGCCAGGCTCACCCAGCTAACTAACAATTTAAAATCATTGGGAAAAGAATACCCTGATAGTAAACTAGTTAGGAAGATTCTTAGATCTCTCACCCCAGCGTGGCACACTAAGGCCACTGTGATTGAGGACTCAAAGGACCTATCATTAATGACAGTTGATGGTTTGATTGGCTCACTCATGACATATGAGCAGGATATGAAGAGAAATGAGGAAGACACAAAGCAAAAGAAGATTGTGGCTCTCAAGGTTACTGAAAGCACAGACGGCTCAGATGAGAATGATGATGATAACTTCCCAGAGGCAAGCTCAGTTGACCATGCACTCCTCACCCGACAGTTCAAAAAATTTCTAAGAGGCAAAGGTAAATTTCAGAGAAGGAATAAATCTCCTCAGGTAAGCAGAAACTCCAATTTCAGATCTGCTCAAGTTAAGAAATCTGACCATGTTATTTACTACCAATGTAAGAAGGCAGGACACATGCGAGGAGAGTGCCCTGAGTTGATCAAGCAAACGTCCAAGGCCAAGTGAAGGAAGTCCAAGGCAATGGTCTGCACCTGGAGCGACGATGAGGAGGAAGATGAAAGCTCCTCCGCACTGGAAGATGAGGAATAACTATGTCTTATGGGCAGTGAAGAAGAAAATCAGGATTGCCTAGCAGCCCATCACAACCGATGGTATTTGGACAGCGGCGGCTCACGGCATATGATGGGAGACAAGAAAAAATTCAACCATTTAATCAAGAAGGAAGGCGGCCAAGTAAGGTTTGGAGGCAAGGGTAAGGGAAAAGTAATTGGCACAGGCATCGTGGGTAGGAATTCCTCCAACTTTATTGAAAATGTGTTGCTTGTAGAAGGACTTGAGCACAATCTGCTCAGTATAAGCCAATTGTGCGACAAAGGGCACAAGGTTCTCTTTGATGCTAAGGAATGTAAGATATTTGAGAAGAATTCTGAATCTATAATCTTTATAGGTCATAGAATAAATAATGTCAATGTAGCACCCCGTATAAAAATGATAGAAAAAAAATATAATAAAATATAGACTTTTTGTCCAAGTAAATAAAAACTTTAGATAACTCTATGAAGAGACAACACTATAAGAGGGTTAAATAAAAAGTTAGAATGCCCAATGAGGGCCATTATCTAAACATACCATAATTGAAGTCATCATACCTAATGGGGCTTCCAAAAAGACTATTCTCCCGAAATAGTGACTCTATACAAGGTCGTCATTTTTCTTAGCCACAAGGCCACTGTATACATATAGATATACTTAGATATATCTCCCTTAAGACCCCACCAACTTACCAATGATACTAAATAATTGACTATATAAACATATATCATGTTCGGGTTGACCAACACATGGTGGATACACGTTGTTAAGGGGCCTAGGTGATTGCTAGCCAGAATGAAATAGCGCCACTGACCTGGGCGCTATATCAATAGGGCACCCCAGCCATGGGTGCCATTTCCCTCCTATGTATATATATATATATATAATATAAGCGGAGGATGTAACGCCCACACGTTTTAGCGCTATTTACTTAAACAAAGATTGCCTGTAAGCCGCCATTTCCCTGAGGGGAGAGGCTTCCGACATCTTCTAGAAAAGCTGAAACACTAACAGGTTATGTTCGCCAGCAATGGACCCTTCTCTGGCCATGTACAACAAGGTTTTTAGATCTGGTTCCCCATGGACTCTTAACAGTTTATTCCTATAAACAACTCCCTCCATCCAACGTAGAAACCTTATTGTCCACCTGCCATTCCTCTGCCATTCCTGAAGAGAAGGTTATTTGTGCCCTTTCTTTTTCTCCACCTGCAGAAGAGAGATGTTAATCCTTTCTCTTCATGTGCAGGTTACGTACCACATCTTGCGGCAAGAAGCTTGGCTGCAGAGAACGTGGAAGGCTAGGATTCTTATTCTATTCTACGATTATATCTCGTTAATTGCACCAACAGGTAGGTGTTCTCAAGATCTGGCTTAACTAGTAGTTAATATAGGTTAACATGCATGCTAGTTAAACCTTTCATAGCCACAATCTGGTCATTTAAGTCAGGGGTATATCAAAAGACTTAGTGGGAAGGTTAGGCTACGCCTATCTGAAACACTAAATCTTGTGTGAGTAGATTCTCCGCCTAGTACCCAGTGTACAACATACAGTTTATACTCATAATCTGTCCCAATTTCTTGTAAATTAATTCATGTTTTAAAATTGATATCTATGAAATTAAACTCAGAAATTGTTGCATGAGCATTATCTTACAATCCTGCAAATTTTCCATGTCTATCTATGTCTTTACTTCCTGATTCTGTGAACATGATATAAACCATGAATAGTAAGGTTACGTGATTAATAGCCACCATGTTCAGAAATTTATATATTGAACCAAATCATGAAACTCCTGCATGAGCATGACTTTGAAATCCTCAGATTTTTCTCTATTTAAGCATGTCCTTAAAACTTGATTTACCAAACCTTCAATTTTATGAACAGTAACATGTGTCTAAAACGCACAGATTCTGGTGCGTAAAGTGCCTTGATTGAAGGGTGCCCCTAGCTGGGGCGCCATTTCATGAGATGGTCGCCCCTACCAGGGGCGCCATTTTTTTAAAAAAATTTATTATGTGAATGGCGCCTCTCTGAGAGGGCGCCCCATTCAGAAATCGTGGCTGCCTCATGGGCGCCATTTTCCTGACCCTGTCTTGTTCCCAGATTTATAAAATTGATCTAGTGTTTAAAAATCAATATCTATGACCTTAGGCCCTAATATTTTTGTATGGAGCATGGTTTTGAAATCCTGAGATTTTTCTTTATCTAACCATGTCTTCATTTTCGGATTTCATGAAAATTTGCCTAGTGAACAGTGTTATGAGTCTAGTGGGCACCCTGGGGAAAGGGCGCCCCTGACCAGGGTGCCATTTAATGGGGCGCCCCTTTCCAGGGTGCCATTTCCAAGAAGGGTGCCCCTGCCCAGGGCACCATTCTTCAGCCCCTGTTAGACCCCTTGATCTTGTGTTAAGCCTGTTAAACCATGGTGATTAGCCCGTTAAACCTGTTACCTGTTACAGCACATGTAAACCTGTTATACTGTTAGAAACGTGTGATTGTTAACCTTCTGAAATAGAGATCCTCCGGGAAGTCTCTATTTTTTGAAATAGAGACTCTCCGAGGAGACTCTATTTTAACCTTCTGAAATAGAGACCCTCCGGGAAGTCTCTATTTCTGAATCTCGTTAAACTTGTCACGTGTTAAACCAGTTACTTGTTAAACTCTGCTAAATTGCCTATTAAACCTTTTGGATTAGCCTGTTAAACATGTTAACATGTTACCTGTTAACCTGCAAATTGCATATCTTGTTAAGCCTGTTAAATCATACAGCATGTTAAAACTGTTAATTACCTTGCCTGGTAATTACATATCCTGTCAAACCTTGTTAGTCACATAGCCATCGTTAAGCTTGTTAATTCTATAGCTTGATAATCCCGTAACCTATTAAACCTATTTACCAAATGTGTAACCCTATTATCCTATTACATAGACAGTTATTGTTAACCTTCTGAAATAGAGACTCTCCGAGAAGTCTCTGTTTACGAAAATAGAGACCCTCCGGAAAAACTCTATTTCAGCATTGAAATAGAGACGCTCTGGGGAGACTCTATTTACTGAAATAGAGACCCTCCGAAAATACTCTATTTCAGCATTAAAATAGAGACTCTCTGGGAAGACTCTATTTACCGAAATTGAGAGCCTCTGCATGGGCGCCATTTCCCCTGTAAACTGAAATTTTTGGGCTTCTGTCCAGCCCTTACCCAATGATCCTTGGCCACCTCCTTAACCCTGATTTGCCTATGTGTCATGAATTTTAAATAGCTTGGTCATAAATGATCATTTACATGTGATATGCCCTTGAACTCTATTCTTGAAAGATCTACCTAATGTTCTTACTATGTGTAAACCTTTTGAAATTCTATATTGGCTATATAAATGAGAGTAGACGTCTAAAAGTATACATGAAATGTTGTGCATATAGGGCCTGGTCTGGTCCGGGGAGGAGCACCCGAAGGTACTTGTGCTCAAGGGAGTTTATTGACCACGGTGTTTGGCATTGCACCGAAGTACTTGTTTGCTTGACTTGACTTGAGATATTCTCACTCACTCTCCTGTGACATGCTTGACTTGCTTGAAATGAATTGCTTGGCCCGAAAAAGGGCAATTACTTGCTTGAATGAAATGAATGAAATAGCCAATTCCATTACACTACTTGCTATTACACGAGCATAAGATCACTTGCATGAATATTGATTAACATCTTCTTGGAAAGACTTGCTGGAATATTGACTATTACTTTCTTGGAAAGACTTACTTGAATATTGAATTCTTGGAAAGACTTGTGCAATTACTTGGCAATCACTTGCTAGTTCCTTATTAATACATCTTATTGATGTTCATGTGATACTATTTTGATACACTTCTTGATATTCTTGCTCGATCAAACATGCATCATTATACCACATGAACTTGTAATTCACTTAAAGATTGTTAGAGCTTGAGATATAAATCCTACTGAGCGATTCGCTCATCCAGTTACTTCCTAACATTTTTCAGGTAATTCGAATAGCGACATCCATATGAATGGGAATGATATCAAGTGATGAGTGCTAGATTTGATGTATCGTCAGTTAGTCATGCCTTTCGTATTTGTAGGACCTACTGTGTATTTCCAGTTATTGCTAAAGGCTTGTATAATTTATTTGAGTCAGTTACGATCTAGTTAGATGGAACTTAGTAAACTTGTAGTCTTATGAATGATTTTGGGATATTGTCATTTCGTTAAGTAGATAATTGTCATCTTGGACTATGGTATTATGTTCAGATTTAAGTTAGCAAAAAAAAATGCCGCGTACTATGCGCACTCTGACTCTACGTGAGTGACACGATTGATATAGACACGCCGCACACCCAGGTATCTTCTGCTCTCAGGACGTGACAGTCTTCGTGGTGTCAGAGCCTAGGATTTCAATTTCCTAGGAAAAACCTAAATCCAAGGATAGATTATACTCTAAGGATAGATTTATACCTTACCCATTGATATGGGTAGAGTCTTGGGTTAAGTTCTATATTGACATTTGACCTTATAATTATACCCGATCTTTATTATGCTTAAACCCTTTTGTAGGATCATGGCCGCTGAAAGGGCACAATGGCGTGAGATGCAGCGCACCGTGTAAGGCCTTACACAGGCGCTACAGCAAGTGATGCAAGGCAGTGCTAACCGTGGAGCTGGTGATCTCCACAGGGGTTTCCGCAACATGAATCCGCCAAGGTTCAGGGGTTCATCTGACCCCGAGGATGCCAAAAATTGGTTAAAGGAAATGGAACAAATTTTTCGTGTGATGCAATGCACGGACGAGGAGAAAGCTCTACTGGCTATATTCCAACTGGAGCGGGATGCTCGATGTTGGTGGGAATCTGTGGAAGCAACATTGCTCGATGACCACGTCACATGGGATGAATTCATTGAGCATTTCAACAACAAGTACTTCTCCGACCACATCCAGAAAAGAAGGCCGTGGAATTCACCGCTCTAAAACAACGGGGCTTGAAAGTGGCCAAGTATGAGGCCTAATTTTCAAGACTGTCCAGGTATGCACTCCACTTGGTGTGCACGGAGAAGATGAAGGCTAAAAGGTTCCTCAACGGGCTTCGGCCCCATTATATTACACAACTTGCACCGATGGACATCTAAGTCTACTCGGAAATGGTTCGACGTGCGCATTTACTCGAGGACGCCACCGAACTATCTGATAGGATCCGAGGAAGGGACAAGAAGGAACCTGTCACAAGCCCAGGAAATTTTAAAGCATCATTCAATAAGAAGCGGCACTACAGTGGATGGGAGTCCTCCAAAGGAAAGAAATTTCAAAAGAATGGTAAGCCATTCTCCACCGCCACACCTTCCAAGGAAGTTTGTAAATACTGTGATAAACCCGGCCATAAGATCGAGGAATACTAGAGGAAGCTAGGAGCCTGTCTCCGATGTGAAAGTCGAGAACATCGGATTCCTAATTGCCCACTGATGAATGAGCAAGCCATTAAAGAGGAGAAGTTCCCGACAAAGAAGCAAGGTCGTCTGCAAGCTCTCCAAGAGACGGAACCAATGGAAGGAGGAATCGTGGAAGGTACACTAATCGTTTGCTCTAAGACTGCTAAAGTTTTATTTGATACTAGAGCAACGCATTCATTTATTTCTAAGAAATTTGCTGCTATATTCTCTAACGAACCCGAATGGTTAGGCTTAGTCATATCTACGCCTATCGAGAACAAGGCCGACCTCACACATCACTACCCAAACTGCGTGGTTATGGTTAAATGAAATAATCTGCCTGCTGACCTAATTTCCTCGATATGGAAGTGTATGATTTCATACTAGGTGCCGATTGGTTATCCACATACCAAGCAACTGTAGATTGCCGGAATGGCAAGATATCTTTTGTGGATTACCCAGAACTAGTGTGCATTAGCCCTTAGGCAAGATCACCTCTTATATCAGCCCTCTGAGCTAGTAAACTTATAAGGAAAGGATGTATGGCTTTTATTGCATTTGTAACTGCCACGGACGTCGAGGACTCTAAGCTTGAAAACATTCGTGTAGTTCGGGATTTTTCTGACGTTTTTCTAGAAGAATTGCCCGGTTTACCCCCGGAGCGGGAAATGTCATTCACTATCGACCTCGCTCCTGGTGCCGGTGTTATTTCCAAGGCACCGTACCGATTGTCCCCTGTTGAGCTGAAGGAGCTGAAGGAACAACTAATGGAACTATTGAACAAGGGTTTCACTCGGCCAAGTACTTCCCTATGGGGAGCGCCTGTGCTATTCGTTAAGAAGAAGGACGGATCGATGAGACTATACATTGATTATGGGCAGTTAAACCACCTTACAATCAAGAAAAAGTACCCACTGCCAAGGATTGATGAATTATTCGATCAAATATCTGGAGCTAAATATTTTTCCAAGATTGATCTTCGATCTGATTATCACTAACTAAAGATCAAGGAAGAAGATATTCATAAAACTGCATTCCGAAGCAGGTATGGGCATTACGAATTTACTGTTATGCCTTTCGGACGAACAAATGCCCCCACAGCTTTCATGTAGTTAATGAACAGCATATTCAGGCCTCACTTGGACCAGTTCATTGTGGTCTTTCTCGACGATATTTTGATTTATTCAAAGTCTGAAGAAGCCCATGAAGAACACCTCAAGCAAGCGATGCAGATATAGAGGGAACACAAATTATATGCCAAATTCAGCAAGTGCAAGTTCTGGCTAGAGGAAGTATCCTTCTAGGGCCATATAATTTCGAAGAACGAAATTTTCGTGGACCCATCAAAGGTCGAAGCCGTGAAGAATTGGGAGCGACCAACAAATGCAATGGAGATTCGAAGTTTCTTTGGTCTAGCTGGTTATTACCAGCGTTTCATCAAGGACTTCTCAAGAATTGCTATTCCTCTCACCCGATTAACACGCAAGGAAATATCTTATGAGTGGAAGGACGACTATGAGAAGAGTTTCCAAGCTTTGAAAGATCTCTTGACCACTGCTCCGGTCTTATCCCTATCAATTGAGGGTGAAAAGTACGAGATATATACCGATGCTTCTGGTATTGGCATCGGCTGTGTATTGATGCAAATTGAGAGAGTCATTGCATACTCTTCACGGTAACTGAAGAAGCATGAAGAGAACTGTTGTCCCAATGAGATGGCAAGCAAGAGGGGGTGAATTGATTGCCGCCAAATAAAAATTGTTCGAAGGAAGACAACTTGCAAAAAAAAAAAATAATAAAAATGCTAACACCCACAGCTTAGAGAAAAGCTATCACAAATAGAGGACAAAGCCAGCAATGATGAACTAAGATATAGAAAAGATAGTCGCACTCAACAACGATGCGAGAGATGATATAGAAGCAAACGAATCACACCTCACAAATGATGTCAAGTAATCGCACAAGCATTAAACCACAGGACGCAAGGAGATTTATGGTGGTTCGGATGCACTAGGTGCGATCCTACATCCACCCCTCTCAACTGAGAGGATTCCACTTTAGGAGGGCTACACGAATGCAGCACCCACACACACACACGAGGTCAATGACCTCAGTCCACACACACACATCCGAGCATGAACGCATGCATCACTCGGAGATAGGATCTCCAACCACACACACACATGAGTATCTGAGTTTGAGAGAAAATGAATTCAGATGAACATATGATCTAAAATCTAGTGAAGAACGACTATGGACGACTCCCCCTGTTTTTCCAAATCTAGGCGTGAGATGCTTCAACAGAACAGACTGGCTGCAGCAGATCCATAGTGGATGTTGACGTTTGGAGGATGATCGGAGTAGCCTGAAGAAGTCTAGGGCTGGAGGACGATGGAGCACTCTTGATTCGCGACCTTCAACTCAAGGACGAAGACCCTCTCTCTGGTTCGTCCTCCTCCGCGCTGCTCTTTCGGATCTCTCTTTGCAGGCTCGATTTTCAGCGAAGGCACTCCAGGTCGTGTGTGTGAAGGATGCCCTAATCATGAGCATTTATACCTTGGACAACGAGGCACTGATCTGGAGGTAAGAGATGAGGAATCTCATCTTTGATTGGCCCTTCGTGGATGACATGGCGTATGGGTCGTCCAGCCTTAATCCTGTAATTAACACACAATATGTCAGTTAGTTTTACTCATATCGTGTTCGGACAGCTAAATAGGCTTAGTCACTTGTTTGCTAGTTAATCCCAATTGTAATCAAGTGATTAGCACATGAGGTATGGCCCACAACTTAATTAATGAAATTGTATTGCGAAATTCGGAGAAAAAAGAGAAAACCAAGAGTGGGTCGACCCATCTGCCAAGTGGGTCGACCCATGTATCAAACAGATCCTGTTTCCAGGTTCTGCTTGTTACAGGGGGTCGACCCCCTTTGTTAGATGGGACGTCCCACTTCTACACAGGGGCCAAAACAGGTTCTGTGAACCTACAGGGGTCGACCCACTTTGTCAGCTGGGTCGACCCATCTGTGCCAGAGCCAAAAGAGTGGCTTCTGTTGCAACAGGGGTCGACCCATCTGACTGGGGGGGTCGACCCACTTCAGGTTGAACCAGAAAAAGTTCATTAATCACAACCAGTTCAAGGGAATTTAGGTCAAGCCAATACATGGTTGTTCTAGTGGAAGTTCTTACCAAGTTTGATCTGAACAAATCAAATCTACTCACCTTTCATGGAGACTCTTCATTTCATTTACCTTGTCTTCTTCTTCCAAAATTTCTGAACCTCACCATTGAGATAAGGTAAGCTTGCTGTCAACATTATTCCTTTCGTCATATGATTAGTGAAATAAAGATTAGATCGACGATTTGGCATCTCAAAAGATTGTTGATCACTTATGAAAGTGGAGTATATTAAACAAGAGAGAAATGAATGTTAAGAGCATGGCCTCTCATGATGATTTATTCAATCATTCAAGGAACATTGTCATCATCAAAACCAAGGAGAGCACAACAATCTCCCCCTTTTTGATGATGACAAAAAACACACAAAACAACTAAAGCAATTTAAGCTAGATGAGGGAAGATTAAATAACACAAAAGAAACTGAGACATCTCCACTACTTTATCAGCCAAACAGACATGAGAACAAAGAACTTATTCTCCAATGGGGATTAAGGAACATCATTCCAGATTTCAAAAACATATTCATATATTTACTGAACCATGAGCATATTAAGACTTGAACGTCAAAACATTTGCAACATCAAAACAGGACATGATCACAAAAGACTGTCAGCAAATTGCTAGTCCTCCCCCTTTTTTGTCAAGAGCAAAAAGGAGATACACAGAGTAAGTTCCCAAAGGTAGATTGCAGAGTCTGAATGAAAGTAAATTAGTAAGAAGTGAAATGACCAAGGAGATAGAGTTGAAGATGGTCATACAAGCAGGCAGGCATGCGGCTAGTAGCATAGCATATATATAAGCAAGGATTCGATAGTATGGGGTTAACAAAATGGGCAGCTTCACATTAGAACAGACAGAAAAGATAGAATCCTAGTCAGACTGGTCAGTTGGTCCTGAAACAGAATCCCATATTCGCTGAAGCATTTGGGTTTGGGCATCAAGAGTCTTCGATATGGATTCAAATTGGTGCAGGAATAACTCATGAAGCAGCTTCAGTCCACCCACATTCTCAGTCAGCTGATCGACCTTGTGATCAATTTGATCGAGACGAGATCCAAACGACTCTTGTCCAGAACTGCTTCGAGTGGCTGGAGGGGTACTTGGAGGTTGCTCATTATCATCTGAAGCATCGGCCTCGTCTTCTTTATCATCGTCACCACTTTCCTCAGATTCCACTTGTTTTCCTTTGACCTTTTGTAAATTTCGAACTATCTGACCATCGGCATTTTTCTTGTAGCCCATGTTGTTGCAAAGACTTTGGGTAGTGTAGACATTCTTGTCTAATAGCTCTTCACAGATTTCCTTATCCAAGTCGATACGAAGATGCGTAAAAACAGCTGTTAACTGTGAAGCATACGGAAGACTGCGTCTCTTTTCTTTATAACAAAGGAATATTAAGTCGAACATGAGACTGGAGAAATCAGCTATAAGACCATTGTAGATGCAGTGGAACAGAAATTTATGAACTTTGTTGACTTTGTTCCTACTGCCTCCCTGGGATAGATGATGGTGGTGAAGAGGTGATGAAGAATGCGCTGAGCAGGAGGAAAGATATTTGCATTCAAAGTTTTTGGAATCTCATCTGCATCTAAGACGACTGAGTCATCAATGCCCATCATAATTTTGTAAACAGATACTGTATCCAATTTTGTATTTGCTATGTTGGTTGTATGACGACTTGGAAAACCAAAAACTGTACTGAATAGCCCGGATGAAACCAAGACAGATTTGTTGCTTACTGCAGTGTAGAGCTTGTTGTTCTTTATCACCATATTTTGATAGAATTGCAGAACAAGTGAGGGATAAAATTGCCGATGCTTGGACATAAACTGTATCCAATTTACTTGGGTGTTCAGCAAATCAAATAGTTCAGGGACCAAATTGGTGACATCTTCAAGATCCACTGCCCTGGGACGCATGATTGGACGAGGATATAGACTATGAAAGGTGGAACCTTGTAATACCTCATCATGTACTCTCTTGGACCGCAACTCTGATGTCTATCCAGTTTGTATAGGGATTGCTTGCGGAGCTTCTTCCTCTGAGCTCGAAGAAGGTGGATCAACAGCAAACGAGGTTACCTTCTTAGTAGCCTGATGTCTTGGACGCTTAGCCATGGCCTTAGTCCTCGGAGCCATGTGAAGAGCCTGAACTTGAACCGCAGAACCTTGTCTTTCTCTCCTTGAGATTTAGGCGAGCAGCAGACCTTGGACGAGAGCTTCCCTCCACCAGTCAGGGTTCCTTGGCACCGTCGTGGGGAGTTGGAAGGAGAGACGTTGGTGCCCGGTATGGAGGGTTTGGCGGTAGCCGCAGGGATGTCCGCCGGTGCGAGGGTTTTCGGAAGGGCAAGAGAGAGGTCTTCCCGTGTAGAAAAGGTGCGGCTGGCTTATAGGGAGGAGATGCCCGTATAAATGAAATGCATCGGTCAAACAGGTTGGTAGGGTGTATTGACCGGTTGCCTTTTTGGTGCGGTTATGTGAGACAAGAGGGGCATGGGTTCGTCCGTAAGAGACGACCCATTTGGGCATCCCAGAAAAGAAAAAAGATTATGGAAGGATGGTAAATTGCTGAATGTTACCCCACTGGACCTAGTGATAGTGTGAATATAAAAAGGATAGGTTACTCAAAAAATAGGTCCAAGTGAGAAAATACTATAACCGAATCTGGGATTTTGTTTATGAGACTTAACCGATTTGTCCGGCAGAGAAAATACCAGTCCATCAGTCTAATTGAAGCTGCACCTTATTTATATCAAGGAATCAAACAGGCCCAATAAAAAATTTACTTGGTTATTTCAAGCAAAATAGTTTCAGGCAATAATAGCAATAATGGAATGGCACGCGTAACATGTATATGCAAGAGAAATGTGATGTGAATAGTGATGGGAGTCAAATGAAATGGATGAGTAACATGGAAGGGTAAGTCTGAAAAGCTCAATGCAATAAGATAGGTGATGAAGGTTATTAACATGTGTTATGTGAAAGCAGAACAAAAAGAGTATTTCATGAATTGAATAGGATGCAGACTTGCAGGTCTATCTAAGTGTTCTCCACTCTGCATATTCCTAGCTCTCTTCTTAAGGAGATGAACTTTTCTTTGCTAAGAGGTTTTGTAAAAATGTCCGCTAATTGTTTATCAGTTTCAATGTATTTCAGCTCAAAATCCTTTTTATTTACATGGTCCCTCAGAAAATGATGCCGGATGTCTATATGTTTAGACCTTGAGTGATGAGTTGGATTTTTAGACAGATCAATTGCACTTTTAATATCACACATGATTGGAACACAATTCAGAAACACATCATAATCGACTAGCTGGTGTTTGATCCAAAGGACCTGTGCACCACAACTACCGGTAGCCATGTATTCGGCTTCGGCCGTTGACAATACCACAGAATTTTGTTTCTTGGAGGCCCAAGAAACTAGGCAACCTTCGAGAAATTGGCATGTGCCACTTGTGCTTTTACGATCAAGAAGGCACCCAGCATAGTCGGCATCGGTGAAAGCCACAAGTTTAAAATCACATCTACGAGGAAACCATAGTCCTAGATCAGGAGTACCAGCAAGATAACGAAAAATCCTTTTAACGGCACTCAAATGAGACTCACGAGGACTAGCTTGATGCCTAGCACATAAACACACTGCAAAGTGTATGTCAGGCCTACTTGCTGTTAAATATAAGAGTGAGCCTATCATCCCTCTGAATAGCTTTTGCTCAACTTGTTTACCTTTGCAATCCTTCTCCAGCTTTATACTTGTTGACATCGGTGTGGCATAAGGTTTCGCACCCTCAAAGTCATACTTCTTTAGAAGCTCCAGCAGGTATTTCTTTTGATTGATGAAAATTCCATCCTCCCTTTGTTGAATTTGCAGCCCCAAGAAAAAATTTAGCTCGCCCATCAGACTCATCTCGAATTCAGCCTGCATCAACTCAGAAAACTCCTTGCACAGTTTCTTATTAGTAGACCCAAAAATGATATCGTCCACATAAACTTGAACCAGAAGCAAATCATTTCTAGAATGCTTAGAAAATAAAGTCTGATCAACAGAACCTCTTTTGAAACCATGTTCAATCAAGAAGGAACTTAGACGTTCATACCAAGCCCTTGGGGCTTGTTTTAGACCGTACAAAGCTTTTTCTAGTTTGAACACATGGTCCGGGTTTTTTAAATCCTCAAAACCCGAGGTTGCTCAACGAAAACTTCTTCTTAATAAAGCCGTTTAGAAATGCGCTCTTAACATCCATTTGATAAAGTTTAAATTTTTTGAGCATGCAAAAGACAGAATGATGCGCACGGCTTCAAGGCGAGCAACCGGTGCGAATGATTCATCAAAATCGATTCTGAGCTCTTGGCAGTATCCCTTGGCCACAAGACGGGCCTTGTTCCTTACAACCACACCTTGATCATTTAATTTGTTTCGAAAAACCCATTTCGTTCCAATCACGTTGTGGTTATTAGGACGGGGCACTAGTTTCCACACTTCATTCCGTTGGAATTGGTGTAGTTCCTCGTGCATTGCCATTACCCAGAAATCATCTTTTAATGCATCATCAACACATTTTGGTTCAACTTGTGACGTGTGTGCAAAGGCATTCAGAGTAAGCAAGAGTTTTAAGGATGAGCGAGTTTTTATACCTTCATCTACCTTACCCAGAATGTTTTCAGCTGGATGGTCTTTAAGATATTTCCATGAGGGAGGCAGATCTGGGTGAGTTGGAGGTGCATCCTTCAATTTTTCTATACTATTTTCCTCAGCTTCATGGTTCTTATCAGTTTTGGTTCCAGAAGTGGATGGATCTTCTTGTTTTCCTTGATTTGTGTCCCCTTGAGTTTTGTCCTGCAAGAAATGAGATTCTTCATTAGATGAAGTGGAATTCTTGAAAGTGCTCTCATCAACAATCACATGTGGAGTCTCTTCTATCACTAAGGTTCTTTTATTGAAAACTCGATAAGCCCGTGAATTGTTAGAGTAACCTAAGAAAATTCCAACATCACTCTTTGCATCAAATTTTTCTAGATCGTCCTTACCATTATTCAATATGTAACAAGTACTCCCAAAGGTCTTAAAGTATGAGATATTCGGTTTCTTACCTTTGTAGAGTTCGTAGGGTGTTTTACTTACAAACGGCCTTATCATTGCACGGTTGATAATGTGACATGCCGTATTCACCGCTTCAGCCCAAAAATATCGAGGAAGATTCCGCTCACTCAACATAGTTCTTGCCATATCTATTAGTGTGCGGTTCTTCCTTTCAACCACGCCGTTTTGTTCCGGCGTCCTTGGTGCAGAGAAATTATGAGTGTATCCTTCACTCCTGCAAAATTCATCAAAGTTAGAATTGTCAAATTCACGCCCATGATCACTTCGTAAACCAGTAATCATATATCCTTTCTCGTTCTGAACTCTCTTGCAAAAAGCTTGGAATTCCTGCAAAGCATCACTTTTATTACTCAGAAATAGAACCCATGTGTAGCGTGAAAAATCATCAACAATAACAAAACCATAACACTTACCCCCTAAACTATGAGTCTGAGTTGGACCGAATAGATCAAAATGCAATAACTCCAAGGGGCGAGTGGTGGAGATGATGTTTTTGGACTTAAATGAAGCTCTAGTCTGCTTCCCTTTGGCGCATGCTTCACAAACCTTATTTACACTTAACTTTATTTTGGGAAGACCTATGACAAGATCATTTCTGCACAGTTTTGAAATAACACTACTGCTAGCATGTCCTAACCTCCGATGCCAAATCCAAAAACCGTCGGCATCATTAGCAACTAAACACAGATGATTGCATGGAATCTCATTCAAGTCAATTGTATAAACATTATTTTTCCTAAGGCCTAGAAATTTTATTTCGTTAGTGTGACTATCTACAATTGTGCAATAAGAAGATTCAAAAATTACTTTGTGTCCTCTATCACATAACTGACTAATGCTTAGAAGATTGTGATTGAGTCCATCAACTAACAGAACATTGTCGATGGTATTGGAGTTATTTACACTTACCTTGCCAATACCAACGATCTTACCTTTGTCGCTTCCTCCAAATGCAACAAGACCTCCCTCTTTCTCTTTGAACTCAGCAAAAATCTTTTTGTTTCCGGTCATGTGCCTCGAACAGCCGCTGTCTAGAAACCAATGCGAATCTTCGGCTTTGAGGCATCCCTACAACAAAACTTGAGCTCAAGGAACAGGTTTTGGTACCCAAGCTAAGTTGGGTCCATGCTTGTGAGACTTGTTATTCATGAAAGCATTTCTTGACTTTCGAGCAAAAAACTCATCATCTAGAATCAATGTACGGCAATATGACATGACATGACCAATGCGACCAAAATAATGACAAAAGATTCTGTTTCTTCTTGAGTTTCTTTTCCTTGAGTCTGAATATTTTTGTTGATGCTTAGTTGAGTTATCTTTGATTTTCTCATGCGAGGAAGATGTACTGCTTGTGGCAGGCACAAAGGACACAACAGATGTCATCATCTTATCTTCAAATGATTTCTTTTTGATCGGTTCATAACCGATTCCTTCTTTTTGATAATTAATTCTAGTTCCAAGAACTTTCTCAAGGTTATCCCTTCCTCTCGCAAATTTTGCCAAAGCATCTTTTAATTTGTCAATTTCTTGGTTGAGAGTGAGAACCTTTTGATTTGACTGATCTAATTTCTCATGACTTACAGAAATTTGATCCCTCAAGATTTTATTGTCATCTCTCATTTTCTCATTCTCATTCTCAAGAGCATGAATCCTATCATCCTTTTCTTCACTATGGCCTTCATTTTCAAGATTGTACAGTTGAATATTTTTTATGTGTTCTAACTCATTCTTGAGGTGCTGCTCAGTTTCTTCGTGACTTTTAATCTTCTCAGCCATGACTTCATTTTCACTTTTCATAATTGCACATGTTTTTGTTAGTTCAACAATTTTTTCACTTGTGACATCAGCATGACTCATGGACTCTACTTTCCTTTTCAACTGTTTATTTTCAGACCTTATCTTCTTAAATTTTGCATACAAAAATACATACTCAGACTCCCACTGTTCTGCTGTAAGAGTTTCTGAATCAGAATTTACCTCCTCTGAGTCTTCTTCATGTGCCATAAGACACATGCTTTTCATCAGCTCCGCATCACCTTCATCATCATCATCCTCTTCATCGTCGCTCCAAGTAGCGACCATTGCCTTGGAATTTTTCTCTTTGTCCTATTTAAATTTCCTTTTCATCTCTGGACACTCGCCACGCATGTGGCCTGGCTTTTTGCACTCATAGCATATCACATCCTTTAATTTGCTTCCTTCCGTTTTCCACTTAGACTGTTTCTTCCATGGCCTTTTAGACTTCCCTGGAAATTTTTTTCTTGCTCTCAAGAATCTCCTCACTTTCCTGGTTAGCATAGCAATGTCTTCCTCCTCATTGCTATCTTCCGTTGAGTCTTCATCACTTGTGCTGATTTGTTCTGGATTTGCTTTTAGAGCAACTGTCTTCTTTTTCTTGCCCTCTTCTTCAGACCTCTTGACATTAATTTCGTAGGTCATAAGTGACCCAATCAACTCATCCAAGGTCAGCACAGATAAATTCTTAGAGTCTTCAATCACCGTGGCCTTGGTGTGCCACGCCGGTGACAGTGATCTCAGCAACTTCCGAACCATCTCTGAATTTGAGTATTCCTTTCCTAGTGCCTTCAGCCCATTCGTGATTTCGATGAGTCTTGCAAACATCTCAGATATTGTCTCCTCCGGCTTCATCTGGAATAGCTCGTAGTCTCGGATCAACAGGTTAGCTTTAGTCTCCTTAACTTCAGACGTGCCTTCATAAATCAGCTTCAATTTGTCCCACATCTCTTTAGCGCTGTTACACGTAGAAACACGAGCATACTCGTTAGGATGAATGGCGCATTGGATTATGTTCAAGGCATTAAAATTCACCGTAGCTTGTTTAATATGTTCATCAGACCATTTTCCTTCATCAGGAGGTAGAGCATGTGGACCCTTGTTGACAACGGTCCAGGTCTCATGACTTTGAGCGCGAAGAAATACAGTCATTCGATTTTTCCAATAACTGTAGTTCGTCCCGTCAAAGAATGGCGGTCGATGAATCGAATGCCCTTCGGGCATCATCCCCTTGTTTGCCATTTCAAAGGATCACTCTATGAACCGTGGGGTTCAGAATAGAAGAGCCGAGGCTCTGATACCAATTGTTGTCCCAATGAGATGGCAAGCAAGAGGGGGTGAATTGATTGCCGCCAAATAAAAATTGTTCGAAGGAAGACAACTTGCAAAAAATTTTTTTAATCAAAATGCTAACACCCACAGCTTAGAGAAAAGCTATCACAAATAGAGGACAAAGCCAGCAATGATGAACTAAGATATAGAAAAGATAGTCGCACTCAACAACGATGCGAGAGATGATATAGAAGCAAACAAATCACACCTCACAAACGATGTCAAGCAATCGCACAAGCATCAAACCACATGACGCAAGGAGATTTAAGGTGGTTCGGATGCACTAGGTGCGATCCTACATCCACCCCTCTCAACTGAGAGGATTCCACTATAGGAGGGCTACACGAATGCAGCACCCACACACACACACGAGGTCAATGACCTCAGTCCACACACACACATCCGAGCATGAACGCATGCATCACTCGGAGATAGGATCTCCAACCACACACACACATGAGTATTTGAGTTTGAGAGAAAATGAACTCAGATGAACATATGATCTAAAATCTAGTGAAGAACGACTATGGACGACTCCCCCTATTTTTCCAAATCTAGGTGTGAGATGCTTCAACAGAACAGACTGGCTGTAGCAGATCCACAGTGGATGTTGACGTTTGGAGGATGATCGGAGCAGCCTGAAGAAGTCTAGGGCTGGAGGATGATGGAGCACTCTTGATTCGCGACCTTCAACTCAAGGACGAAGACCCTCTCTCTGGTTCGTCCTCCTCCGTGCTGCTCTTTCGGATCTCTCTTTGCAGGCTCGATTTTCAGCGAAGGCACTCCAGGTCGTGTGTGTGAAGGATGCCCTAATCATGAGCATTTATATCTTGGACAACGAGGCACTGATCTGGAGGTAAGAGATGAGGAATCTCTTCTTTGATTGGCCCTTCGTGGATGACATGGCGTATGGGTCGTCCAGCCTTAACCCTGTAATTAACACACAATATGTGAGTTAGTTTTACTCATATCGTGTTCAGACAGCTAAATAGGCTTAGTCACTTGTTTACTGGTTAATCCCAATTGTAATCAAGTGATTAGCACATGAGGTATGGCCCACAACTTAATTAATGAAATTGTATTGTGAAATTCGGAAAAAAAAGAGAAAACCAAGAGTGGGTCGACCCATCTGCCAAGTGGGTCGACCCATGTATCAAACAGATCCTGTTTCCAGGTTCTGCTTGTTACAGGGGGTCGACCCCCTTTGATAGATGGGACGTCCCACTTCTACACAGGGGCCAAAACAGGTTCTGTGAACCTACAAGGGTCGACCCACTTTGTCAGCTGGGTCAACCCATCTGTGCCAGAGCCAAAAGAGTGGCTTCTATTGCAACAGGGGTCGACCCATCTGACTGGGGGGGTCGACCCACTTCAGGTTGAACTAGAAAAAGTTCATTAATCACAACCAGTTCAAGGGAATTTAGGTCAAGCCAATACATGGTTGTTCTAGTGGAAGTTCTTACCAAGTTTGATCTGAACAAATCAAATCTACTCACCTTTCATGGAGACTCTTCATTTCATTTACCTTGTCTTTCTTCTTCCAAAATTTCTGAACCTCACCATTGAGATAAGGTAAGCTTGCTGTCAGCATTATTCCTTTTGTTATATGATTAGTGAAATAAAGATTAGATCGACGATTTGGCATCTCAAAAGATTGTTGATCACTTATGAAAGTGGAGTATATTAAACAAGAGGGAAATGAATGTGAAGAGCATGGCCTCTCATGATGATTTATTCAATCATTCAAGGAACATTGTCATCATCAAAACCAAGGAGAGCACAACAAGAACTACCCGGTGCACGATTTAGAACTAGCCGTAGTGGTATTTGCCTTAACGATTTGGAGACACTATCTCTACGGAGAACAATTCATCGTGTACTCCGATCACAAAAGCCTCAAATATCTATTTTCCCATAAGGAACTAAACATGCGGCAAAGGCGTTGGCTCGAGTATCTTAAGGATTTCGACTTCACTATACAGTACCATCCCGGTAAGGGTAATTCTGTAGCCGATGCCCTTAGTCGAAAGTCGAGAGTAATATTGGCTAGTTGCATGATTCAAGAATGGAAGCTATTAGAGGAATTATCTAAACTCAATATTAGCACTGACGAGCAAGACGGGTGTATTACTCTAGCCCATATGAGTCTACATCCAGATTTACCACCAGAAATTCAGAAGCTACAAGAAGAAGATCTTGCACTAGTGGAGATAAGGGACCAGTTGGAGGAAAGAATTGATTTCAAGATGGCACCCGATGGAAGACTATTATTCCATGAACGGACATGTGTACCTGACTGTCCCGAGTTGAAGAATAAGGTTCTTGAAGAAGCTCATCGATCGAGGTACATGATCCACCCTGGAGCCACCAAGATGTATGAAGACTTGAAAAGGAATTTCTGGTGGCCTAATATGAAAAGGGAGGTAGCGAACTTCGTATCTCGCTGCCTAACATATCAACAAGTGAAGGTGGAACATCAGAAACTCGTCGGAAAGCTACATCCACTAGATATTCCCAAGTGGAAGTGGGAAGATATTGACACGGATTTTATTATGGGCTTGCCCAAGACCAGAGGTGGACATGATGGAATTTGGGTAATTATCGACTGCCTAACTAAATCGGCTCATTTCTTGCCTATCAAAAGTCGATGGTCGGTTGATGTCCTTACTGCCTTGTATATTAAGGAGACGGTTAGATTGCATGGAGTTCCTGTGTCGATCGTATCCGACCGAGACCCACGCTTCACCTCTCATTTCTAGAAGAGTCTACAACACTCTCTGGGGATGAAACTCAACTTCAGCACTGCTTCCATCCCCAGACAGATGGACAGACAGAAATGACAAATAAAGTTATTGAAGACATGTTGAGGGCATGCATTATAGATTTCGGCGGTAGTTGGCATGACCACTTACCCCTAGCCGAATTTGCATATAATAATAGCTATCATGCCAGTATCTAGATGGCACCTTTCGAGGCGCTCTATGGCAGAAGTTGTCGATCTCCAATATGCTTTGACGAAGTTGGTGAAAAGTAAATCCTAGGCCCAGATATGGTGAGAGACTCAACTGAAAAGATACACCTCATTCGGGAAAGGCTAAAGATAGCACAGTCCAGGTAGAAGTCATATGCTGACAATAGAAGAAGAGATCTGGAATTTTAAGTTGGAGACCATGTATTTCTCAAGGTATCTCCTGGTCGAGGTATTAGAAGATTCAGTGTTAAGGGCAAACTTACACCGAGGTTCATTGGTCCATTCGAGATATTAGAAAGAGTGGGCGAGGTAGCTTACTGCATTGCCTTGCCTCCACAACTATCATAGATGCACAATGTGTTCCATATTTCTATGCTGAGGAAGTATGTGCATGATCCTCTCCACGTCATCGACTACACTAACTTGGTGATATAGAAGGACCTTACCTATGAGTAGAAGCCAATAAAGATCCTCGACCGAGAAGTTCGAGTTCTAAGGAACTAGACAATCCCAATGGTGAAGATCCAATGGAATCGATGCCTAGAACAAGAAGCTACATGGGAAACTGAGGAGTCTATGAGAAGGAGATTTTTAGAATTATTTTAGTCTATAAGTACCTCCTCCATGCCTCCATATATACAATTGAATTTGAGGACCAAATTCTTTTAAGTGGGAGAGGGTGTAGCACCCCGTATAAAAATGATAGAAAAAATATAATAAAATATAGACTTTTTATCCAAGTAAATAAAAACTTTAGATAACTCTATGAGGAGACAACACTATAAGAGGGTTAAATAAAAAGTTAGAATGCCTAATGAGGGACATTATATAAACATACCACCATTGAAGTCATGATACCTAATGGGGCTTCCTAAAAGCCTATACACCTGAAATAGTGACTCTATACAAGGTCGTCATTTTTCTTAGCCACAAGGCCACTGTATCATAAAGATATACTTAGATATATCTCCGTTAAGACCCCACCAACCAACCAATGATACTAACTAATTGACTATATCAACATATATCCTGTTGGGGTTGACCAACACATGGTGGATACACATTGTTAAGGGGCCCAGGTGATTGCCAGCCAGAATGAAATAGCGCCCCTGACATGGGCGCTATATCAATAGGGCACCCTAGCCATGGGCGCCATTTCCCTCCTGTGTGTGTATAATATAAGCGGAGGATGTAACGCCCACACGTTTTGGCGCTATTTACTTAAACAAAGACTGCCTGTAATGCGCCACTTCCCAGAGGGGAGAGGCTTCCGACATCTTCTAGAAAAGCTGAAACACTAACAGGTTATGCTCGCTGGCAATGGACCCTTCTCTGGCCATGGACAGCAAGGTTTTTAGATCTGGTTCCCCATGGACTCTTAACGATTTATTCCTATGAACAACTCCCTCCATCCAACGTAGAAACGTTACTGTCCACCTGCCATTCCTCTGCCATTCCTGAAGAGAAGGCTATCTGTGCCTTTTCTTTTTCTCCACCTGCAGAAGAGAGATGTTAATCCTTTCTCTTCATGTGCAGGCTACGTACCACATCCTGCGGCAAGAAGCTTGGCTGCAGAGAACGTGGAAGGCTAGGATTCTTATTCTATTCTATGATTGTATCTCGTTAACTGCACCAACATGTAGGTGTTCTGAAGATCTAGCTTAACTAGTAGTTAATATAGGTTAACATGCATGCTAGTTAAACCTTTCATATCCACAATCTGGTCATTTAAGTCAGGGGTATATCAAAAGACTTAGTGGGAAGGTTAGGCTACGCCTATCTGAAACACTAAATCATGCGTGAGTACATTCTTCCCCAAGTACCCAGTGTATAGCATACGGTTTATACTCATAATCTGTCCCAATTTCTTGTAAATTAATCCATGTTTTAAAATTGCTATCTATGAAATTAAACTCAGAAATTGTTGCATGAGCATGATCTTACAATCTTGCAAATTTTCCATGTCTATCTATGTCTTTACTTCCTGATTCTGTGAGCATGTTTTAAATCATGAATAGTAAGGTTACGTGATTAGTAGTCACCATGTTCAGAAATTTATATCTATTGAACCAAATCATGAAACTCCTGCATGATCATGACTTTGAAATCCTCATATTTTTCTCTATTTAAGCATGTCCTTAAAACTTAACTTACCAAACCTTCAATCTTATGAACAGTAACATGTGTCTAAAACGCACAGATTCTGGTGCGTAAAGTGCCCTGATTGAAGGGCGCCCCTGGCTGGGTCACCATTTCATGAGAAGGGCGCCCCTACCATGGGTGCCATTTTTTTTAAAAAAAAATTATTATGTGAATGGCGCCTCTCTGAGAGGGCGCCCCATTCATAAATCGTGGCTGCCTCATGGGCGCCATTTTCCTGACCCTGTCATGTTCCCAGATATATAAAATTGATCTAGTGTTTAAAAATCAGCAAGATCTATGACCTTAGGCCCTAATATTTATGTATGGAGCATGGTTTTGAAATCCTGAGATTTTTCTTTATCTAACCATGTCTTCATTTCTGGATTTCATGAGAATTTGCCTAATGAACAGTGTTATGAGTCTAGTGGGCACCCTAGGGAAAGGGTGCCCTTGACAAGGGAGCCATTTAATGGGGCGCCCCTGGACAGGGCGCCATTTCCAAGAAGGGCACCCCGCCCAGGTCGCCATTCTTCAGCCCCTGTTAGACCCCTTGATCTTGTGTTAAGCCTGTTAAACCATGGTGATTAGCCCGTTAAACCTGTTACCTATTACAGCACGTGTAAACCTGTTATACTGTTAGAAACCTGTGATTGTTAACCTTCTGAAATAGAGACCCTCCGGGAAGTCTCTATTTTTTGAAATAGAAACTCTCCGAGGAGACTCTATTTTAACCTTTTGAAATAGAGACCCTCCGGGAAGTCTCTATTTCTAAATCTTGTTAAACATGTCACATGCTAAACCAGTTGCTTGTTAAACTCTGTTGATTAACCTGTTAAACCTTATGGATTAGCCTGTTAAACCTGTTAACCTGTTACCTATTAACCTGAAAATTACATATCTTGTTAAACCTGTTAAATCATACAGCATGTTAAACTTGTTAATTACCTAGCCTGGTAATTACATATCCTGTCAAACCTTGTTAATCACATAGTCATCATTAATCTTGTTAATTCTATAGCTTGATAATCCCGTAACCCGTTAAACCTGTTTAACAAATGTGTAACCATGTTATCTTGTTACATACACAGTTATTGTTAACCTTCTGAAATAGAGACCCTCTGAGAAGTCTCTGTTTACTAAAATAGAGACCCTCTGGAAAGACTCTATTTCAGCGTTGAAATAGAGACTCTCTGGGGAGACTCTATTTACTCAAATAGAGACCCTCCGGAAAGACTCTATTTCATCATTGAAATAGAGACTCTCTAGGGAGACTCTATTTACAGAAATGGAGACCCTTTGCAAGGGCGCCATTTCCCCTGTAAATTGAAATTTTTGGGCTTCTTTCCAGCCCTTACCCAATGATCCCTGGCCACCTCCTTAACCCTGATTTGTCTATGTGTCATGCATTTTAAGTAGCTTGGTCATAAATCATCATTTACATGTGATATGTCCTTGAACTCTATTCCGGGATATAAATCCTTAACCTACTTAACACTTAAAGATTGTTAGAGCTTGAGATATAAATCCTAATGAGCGATTCGCTCATCCAGTTGCTTCCTAACATTTTTATGGTAATTCCGATAGCGACATCCACATGAATGGGAATGTTACCGAGTGATGAGTGCTAAATTTGATGTATCATCAGTTAGTCGTGCCTTTCGTATTTGTACGACCTACTGTGTATTTCCAGTTATTGCTAAAGGCTTGTACAATTTATTTGAGTCAATTATGGTATAGTTAGCTGGAACTTAGTAAACTTGTAGCCTTATGAATGATTTCGAGATATTGTCATTTGGTTAAGTAGATAATTGTAATCTTGGACTATGGTATTATGTTCAAATTTAAGTTAGCAAAAAAAAAATACCGAGTACTATGTGCACTCTGACTCTACGTGAATGACACGATCGATATAGATGCGTCACGCACCTGGGTATCCTCCACTCTCGGGACATGATAGTCTACATGGTAGACCTTATGTAATATCCTGAATTTTTCAGATCGGAATCGGAGAGCTTTCGGATCGCTTTCGTGGGTCCTGATACGTGTTTTACGATCCACTCGGGTTTTTCCCTTGAATAACTTGCAGAACCCTGTGGAGAGTTGACCATAGAGTTTTGCGACTCGGGAAGGCTACAGATGCGTTGTGCTCGTTCCGAAGATCACGGAGACTATTTTTCCTTATTTTTTGGAATTTATGAATTTTCGTGTAGAAAATTGGATTTTAGGAAAATTGCTAATTTTCCTATTTTCTTTATCTTCCTAACCCTTCTCTCTCCTCTCTCCTCCTCACATTCTCTCACTTTCTGTCCCACCGTTCTCTCTCCTCTCTTCTCCTCTCCCCTAGGCACGCAACCTGCGCGGAGCTGGGTGAGGCGGTGACGGCGTGGAGCTGACGTGGAGCGTGATGGCGTGAAGAATGGAGCGTGGTATTGGCGCGATCCCGTTCAGTGGATTCAAAGCCGACGTACGGTTCGTGTGATGGTTTTCGGCATATTATGGCTGTCTCGGCACGTGTGATCTTCGGTGGAGGTAGGGGGACAAATGCCCTTCTTTTTTCCTACGTTCTATCGCGATTTCGAGCCGAACGGTGTGAGTTTGAGCGGGTTTTATCTCGTTTAGGGTAAAAGCACGTTCGGGGGGTGTGAGCCGTGTTCGCCATTTCAAGCAACGGTTTGTAGTTTAAATGGTTTCATTTGAACCCCTGGCATGTTGGGATTCTTTTCCCGCCAGTTTTATTGCATTTGGTTGAGAATCGGAGCCGGTATGAGCCCGACTGTCCATGTGAGTCACTTTGGGTCGATTCATGGGAATCGCCCGTTTCTTGTGTTTTTCCAGACAGTTTGATCCCTTCCATCTTGTGGAAGGATGTGATCGATGTTAGAGTTGTTTCCCCGTCGTTTAGACGCGATTGGGGAGTGGAAAAATCGGGCTTTGGGTGGTTTTACGATTTTCCCGCCGGAACAGCCTAGCGGCCTTACCAAAGACCGTTAGGGGTGCTTAGTGGTCCACTGGAGACTTTTAGGAGGGTATGTCGGTTTGGCTTAATGGTCACGTGACTGACCGCAAGGTTGGCTTTAGCGGCCCTTAGGCAATCGCTAGGCAACGTTTGAATTGGTCAACAATTTTTAGTCATTTCGGGCTAGCGGTCTAGCTCCGACCGCATGGGGTCCTTGGCGGTGTAGGGGTGACCGCCAGCCCATGGAAAATGGTCCTAGGTAGACCGTTAGGTGATTTTGACTGTTTAAGTCAGTTTAACTATTTTGGGGTTTGACTGGGTATAGCGGCTATGTCATGACCGCTAGGGTCAAGCTTGTGCTCCTGAGGAGACCGTCTGGTGCCAGTAGCGGCCTCAGGCAGACCGCAAGGCTCTTGCTTTTATGGATTTGAGATTTATGTTTTTCTAGGGTAGCGGCCCTTTGGCTGACTGCCAGGTTGGTCTAGCGGCCAGGGTAAGACCGCTACCTGCCCAAAATGTTCTTTTATGTTGTTTTGGTTTCCAATTGATGTTGATTTGACCCCTTGGTTAGCCCATTGTTCCGTGGATGTCTTGGACGTCCTGTGAGGGCTGTGACCGTGTTATAGGGTGTCTGAGAGTGCCATTATACCGAGCAGTGTTTTGTGTCATTTCGAGGGTCATTACTATTTCTGGTCAACCCGGTTGTGACCCTGTGGTTGACACGTGACCTCGTCAGCGTCTCGTCTATCCTGTGAGGATCGAGACATGGTTTTGGGTGCACTAGTACCGTCCTGTGGTTTACGCGTGTTTTTGTCTGTCGGACCTACGGAATGCCGTGCAGGGTGAACCGTTGCGTTCTTCGACCCTAGGACGGTACTAGTGTATTGTGCATTTTACCAGGATCGTGGAGAGTATTTTCCCCAATTTTTGGCATTTTTTGGAATTTTTGGATTTTCCTATATAAACCCTCCCACCCCTCTCTCTCCTCTCATTTCTTACTCTCATACTTCTCCCACGCTCTCCTCTCACTCTCTCCTCTCCGGTGGCCGACGAACTGAGGCGGGGGTGACGCGGGGCAATGCGGGCGAGGAGGACGGCGCGGATGGGTCGAGGATCGAGGGACGAGGGCACGGTGAAGCTAGTTTGCGAGTGTGGGGCACCGGCGGGGTTTCGTGAGGCATTTCTTCGTGGATCGACGTCCACGGCGCGTTGAATCTTCGGTGGAGGTAGGGGGATGGTTCCCTAACCCGTGTAGTTCATTTCCCCACATTTTATAGGCTGAGGCGAGGCCGAGAGTGGGTTTATTTCACGTTTGGGAGAAATTCCATGTTTAGGGCGAGCGGCTATTTTTGGCCGATTCGAGGGCCGATCGGAGTTTTGATCGCATATTTGGGTTGTGGGAATGTCCGGCGATGATTTCCGCATGTTTTCCCCTTCACCTGGGGGTGAACGGGGCGTGGAACCGAACCCACGGCGGGGTTCGGTCCGTCTGCGGGCAACGCAGGAGGCGGCCATTTCGGTGGCCACCCATGCCCAGGTCTGGACGGCCAAGACCTTGGCCGCCCGGGTCACTGGGCGGCCACAGGGTTGGCCGCGTAGGGGTGAGGGAGACCAGGTATCTATCTGCCCTCTGGTCAGGCCCTGGACAGCCATCGAGCTGGCCGCCCAGCCCTTTGGGCGTCCAAGTGAGTGGCCGCCCTGCCCAGTGAGGTCCCGAGCCATTGTGTTTTGTGTCCACTGGTCCCGAGTTGTCCATATGTGATACGTATTAGCGGAAGAAGTGTCCGAGTGATTCTTCGTGATCTTGGAGGTCTGTTTACCCTCGATTAGCGTATTCGTGGGATTAAGGGTTCGGGTGACCCTCTTGTATTTCGGTTGCGTCGTGTTGACCCCCGGTCGACCTGGTTGTGACCTAGTGGTCGACCTTCGGTCTTGTGGATGTCCCGGACACCCCGTGGGTTATGTGTCTACATTTTGCGGTGTCTATAGGTGCTATGTTACCTCGAATAGCATCCCCGTGGGGTTGGTGGGTCCGGGCGACCCCTTGTGTTCTGAGCTCTCGTGTTCTCGCGAGAACGAGTCGCCATGTATCGGCATGGGTGCGGTGGGGCTTCCCCGCACATCGTGAGCTTCTCCGGAAGGTCGTTCTGGGTGGGCCGTGCGTATGGCCTTGGACTATGAGTCCAGTCAACCAGCTTGGGGCTGGAGGTTTCCCGTGTTCCTTGGATGGGGGTATGGTCTTGGCGGCCCGTGAGCTACCTTGGGAATCATGTTACCGTGGTTTTAGACCTAGGGGTAGGCTGGATTAACGACGTCATGCCGTTGTGTACGACGGTCTTGACCCGAGTCTTGTGACTCATGGACCGTTGGATTTGGTAGGTCTAGTGGGCTGTCCAAAGCCTGGTGGCATCATGCCACCTGTCACTCCGCGTTGCTCGTGATGGGTGCGTGTGTGGTATTCCGTATTCACGTTTAGTGACCTCCCACTAGTTGTAGCCTTCTTACGGCACGTGTGTGCTGACCCACCCGGTGGTTGTGGAGCGGCTTACCCGAGAGAGACAGTTTTTAGGCTAGTTACCGTTAGGCCTCTCGCCTTTGCAGCCTGAGTCCGGCTGGAGGGAAATACCAGCTAGAGGACCCGACCTAGAGCGGAGGTCTGTGTGTGCACACTTAGTTGGGGCTATTGGAGCCACACTGACGAGCGCGACCCCAGCTAGTCCTTATTTTGTGTTCCTGGTTATTGTACGGTGTCTTTGTCTCCGCCTAGGGCGTCGCATCGAGACACCTGAGGCTGTGGACTAAGTCATTAGTGGATGCATCCGGCCTTGCTTCTGGGGGGTAGGTACTCCCGTCACATGACGTGAGTTTCCTCGTGAGTCGAGTTCCGCTTCACGTCTGCGAGACGTGATTTTCTGTGGAGTTCTGGGTGTCTTCCGATGCCGAGGTCTAGGGGTTCCGGTGAGTGTCACTGAGGGCTTTCCCCTAGACAACGTCGAGTTTCTCGACGGGTGGTCATTTTACTAGTAGCATGAATAGGGTGGTCCGTCGTCTGGTTGTCTCCGACTGTGGGATCGGGGTGTTGAGTATCGTTTCGATAGGAGTAGCTGTAGTGCCGAGTTTTTACCGGCCACTGGTTTGTTGTTCCTCCTGTTACAGTTGTTCTTGTTGTAGTTGCTGCTTTCCGAGCGACCGTTGTTTTCGGTTGGGGTTCCGCGGGACCCCTACTGAACCAATGACAGGAGGCTCACCCCTCCTTTTCAGGTGCGGCGGTTCTTCCTTTAGGTTCGAGGGTGCTGTGCGGAGCCTCTTAGTTGCCAGCTCGTCGGGCCGAGTGTTCACTCAGTGTTGGGTACGTTATCTGCCTTAGACTGTACTTTCTGTTGGATTGGACTCTACTGTTGTAGTTATTTATTTAATTTTGTTATTATATCTGTTGTTTTGCTTTATTTTCTATTTCTGTGTACACCACACCTATCCTTTTAGCCCTTCCGAGCCCCGGCTCGCGGGCGGCGGGCCAGGATTCAAATGTTATCGGGTTCCTTTCCCGGTATCCGGATCTTGGGTCGTTATAGTATATCTATTTAAAATCCACTAAAGATAATAATGAAAACATAGACTAAGAATGGGGGAAATAGAAGTGGGAGAATATGATGGATGCTATGATAGAGGGTGATCGCCAGAGACACGCGGGCCTCAAAGGATATAATCAATAATAAAAGGAGGGATCGCACATGCATACTTTTGAACCGGGAGATGTGAGCGTACTTCCTTCTCTTCTTGTCGGCCGGCCGAATGAGAGAGTCTTTCTCTTGATTACACTTGGAATGATACAACAACCAATAGAATAAAAATATGGATTAGCAAACTAAGCGCGTAGTATCAATCCCAAGTAAATATGCATGACATGAAAATATGGAGAATGACACACCTATTGGGCGTTGGCCCTTTAACCCCTTATGCAAAATGGTGGGAGGTATAATGATATGAAGAAATGAATAAGAGGTAAGGTGTGCGAGTTTGCACAGATGGAAGCTTAACGTTGTTGAGAAGAGAACACGGAATGCAATGCATGCATGCATGTTGACTGATGTAATGAAAATAAAAACAATAGAGAAGGGTTGAAGGATCCTGTGGGGGTTGATCTCCAGGGATGGCTTTGAGCGTTCAGGAGGAAGACTCAGGCGGATGAAACTTGATGCGCAGAGAGCTCCCTCCTTCAGCCGACAATCGGGTAGCACCTCCCCTTCGTTGTGAAGTCGGCCTCTTTGAACAAGAGCCGTAGGGTTCAATTTATAGGGGAAGAGACGTGGGTTTAATTCCAAGATCAATTAGGGAAATTGATTTTAGAAATGAGTTAAATATTGGAAAGTGTCCTCCCCAGTTCCAGAAAGCCACAAGAATCTTTCCCCAGTTGAAACAGATCGCAAAACGAGGAGGGAAGGAGCTACGGGTGAGTTTGGGCGATTGTAGAGAAATGGCGTCAGACCCCGTGGTCACCCATTAAATAGGCATCCACTCCTGGAGTCGCACATTCCAAGCTAGATTAGGAATTTCCAAAATTAATAAAGAAATCGCGTCTGGATTACTAGACGCGAAATAACAATTTTCACGAATTTTGGATATATTGAAAATTTCTGAAAATGGCAAGGAAATACACGTCTGGGGTCCTAGACGCTTTCAAGAAAAGGCGGCTAGCCGGACGGATGCATTTTTCCTGAATTATCAGATATTACCAAAAATCGACAAGGAAAGTGCGTCCACACGAGCAGACGCGTATCATTAAATTTCAACATATTGGTAATGGAAAAAGGAATTTGCGTCCCAGAGAGAAGACAAATATTCTAGAATTTATGAAATTACCAAAAATTGTAAAATAAAATCACGCCCACACAGTCAGACGCGTATTCAAGAATTTCAGGAATTTGGTAATTATAAAAAATGGAAAAGGAAATAGTGTCCATCATTCTAGCCACGAATTCTTTAAACTCCGTAAAAATGGAGAAAAATACCCAGAAAATCCAAATAATAAGGGAAACTAGGAAAAAAATAAAAAAACCAAAAATCCAAAGAAAGTGTGAAAATCCTCTCAAATAAGGTTGATTTGAGGGTCAAATCGGGATATTATAAGTAATATGAGATGCACTCACAGTAACGTCAATTTTGACATGTCTACAGTTGTCCCGTCTTGGCGTCTACTTTGCAAGGGAACAGAATGAACTGAAAAGTAGATGCCAAGGTGTGATGAGACACGCAATCAATATCACTTGATGAGAATTAAATCCAAAACTCGAGATGAAGCAATCTTGGAAGGGTTAATGAAACAACGATTGTTTGGATAAATGAGAGGAGTGTGCATGCGGGCATGAAGAAGATAAAAAGTGTGATCAACTTCCAATGCAGTGGAAGTACCACATGTCACAAATGGTTTCACCATTGGGGAGCGGTTACCAGCCAATGTGGATGTGCTGCAGCCAAGGTGGATCTAAGAAAAAAAGAAGAATAAATAATAGATATAAATCCAAACAAAGGAGTTTTCGAGAAAATAGCCTAAATGGCGACAAGACGAATTGAGGACTCAATTCGGCAATGAATATCTCATATCTTGAAAGTGAAGGATCAATTGACTCTCAAAATTGATTTATTAGAATGATTTTCCAACGTTAATTCAAAGTCCTACATGAATGCATGTTGGGTTTAAAGGAATAATTAAAACAAATCAAAATGGAAAGTAATCAAGGATAATATTGTTAAACTGCCACGATTGGGTCAAGAAACCGATTTGTGAGCTGATACTAAGTCGAAACCCGTTTATCTGCATACCAATTCACGAAAGGGCACCATCATCCCCCATCTTGAACGGCTCAACGGCCTATCCGTGTGACTAAGATTCCTCTAAAATCATCATTATTTTTGATGAAGGGGAACTTAAATTCCAGATTTACCAAAGCCACAAGGTCCTTGATATAATCTAATAGTATATGTGGCATATGGTAAAATGCATACAGGGAGATGGTGATAGCAATAAGCATGGTAGGACTGAGAGATGAGGCGCAAACATCATGGGGCTTGGATGATGATGCCCAGACGGTGCGACCTAGAGCTTCTTCCTGCACTCAAAAATTCATTAGCCAAGATATAACGAAAGATAAAGCAATTAATACATAGCCATAGCATGAACCAAGGTATCATTAAGCATATCAAAGCATGGCATAGTAAAACATCAAAGCATTGATCATTATGGCATGATATCAAAAGCGTGAAAGCATATTATCAAAGCTTTGGCATTGTTTCTTTTAAGCCATGAGGAGGACCAACTTGGCTAATCAGTTGGAATGATTAGAATGCCCAGATAAGAATTAGCAAGAATGCCTTGTAGGAGAATGATGCGCAGGGCGGCAGGAGTAATCAAGTGATTTGGTAGTGAATTACTTAGAATGACAGGAATAATCAGACTTGACATGAATCAACAAGAATCACTCTGAAGGATAGAGAGATGATAATCGAGAGTGCCCAGAATGGCAAATCATGGAGTCATTAATGATGTGGGTGAGAAGAGGATTCATCCCAAATTCCTGGTCCTTGCAAAAGTTGTATCCCTGCAAAACAACACCATCAGAAGAAATACAAGGCAATGCAATTTTTAGATTTTTTTGAAATACGCAAATTTTTATAGGTTTTGAGAGTATTCAATTTTTTTGGATTTTGGAAAAATATTCAATTTTTTTTTGAATTTTGGTAAACTAGTTAAATTTTTCTGGATTTTGGTTTAGGCCTTGCTACTTGCAGCACCAACTGAATATTTAAATCACTGGCCGGGGTTCTTGATTCTCCCCTCTCACCAAGAACTGCCCAAGGATGGGCGTGCATTGAACGGTGGCGCCCTATGGCCAACTGTCCATGGTTAACGGTGCCCCTACTATGGCCATACCTAAGAAACATTTGGCCTCGGAGGGAGAAGAGAAGACTATTAGAGATAAGCCTTATACAGGATGGGAGGTGTCAGGACTCAAATTTCTTCCAAAGTACTACCACTCGAAGAGGTGGTCTATTGTGCCTAGGCTTTGTGCCTTTGGTATTTGGACCTTTGACATGCATACGACCAGGGTTTTCCCTGCGAAGACTTTGCCTCTCTTGTCATGCCTTATTTTAAAATTTTGCATTGAATTTTGACGTTGATATAGCCCTTTTGGCTAGATATATCATGAAAAGATCTCTTTGATTCTGGGTGAAGACTGCCCCTATTTGAGACTTCTCTCATATTGGGGAGTACCTACGTTGGTCATCTGGCCCGTCTACCTCTTGCACCTGCACTCGGCCGAGTAAAGAAGAGAACAAACTTTCGTGCATATCGATGGCATGGCCAAAGCAGCAACGATGTTTTACCAAAGGAGGCCAGCTAAGGACGCCATGAAGTGTGTGGAGTGCCGGACTAAGGGTTGCCCTTAATAAGCAGGAAAGAACACCATACCCCCAACTCGGGGTTCTTAATAACCAGAGGTGCTGCAAAAGCAAGCCTAAAGACTCGATCTATTTTTTTTCTTAAAAATTTCATAAAGATAAAGACCTAGGATAAAGGCCTAAAATATCACTCTTAATCATGTCAAGAAGCACTTCATTTTGAAAACCATGCATGAAGAATTATGAAATCAAGAATGCAAATCTTACACAAAAGTGTTACCTTGCAACCTTATGAAACAGCAGTGGCCGGAGGCGATCTTGATCATCATGGGATTTGTCCTCTTTGGCAAAAAAAAATGATTGGAAGAAAAGATTTGAAAGTAGCTTAACAAGAAGGAGTGGTGCCTGGACCAGACTCAAATGAATAAGGAGAAAAGGAAGAGAGGGAAGGGCTAGAACTCCCTCACTAAGGTGTAGAGACCTTGATCACATGAAAGGTATACAGAATGAAACAGAAAATCAAGAGGAGGAGTGAGGACTAAAGCCTCAGAAGTAGTGGGAGAACAGGTAGATGCCCAGAGCAGTGGATATGGAAGAAGTCGGGTCGGACCCGGGATCAGGAGGAATTAAGAGGAGAAATTGATAGATGGAAAGTGTGGAATCCGGAGGGTCCGGAGGCAAGGGAGGAGAATCATGATGTGAAGAAGAATCTGGAGTTTCCGGAGGGGGAAAGTGATGAGGGACGCGATGTCTCGGAAAAAGGTATGGGAAAAGATGAGTTAAAAGGAAGAAGAGAATAAAGGACGCGATGTCCCAAAGGAGCAGAAGGATAAATCAGAAGAAAGAGAAGAGATCTGGAGGTTCCGGAGGAGGAAGATGTAAAGGGGCGCGATGTCCTGAGAGATCCGGAGGTTCCGGAGGAAGGAAATAGAAAGGGGCGTGATGCCCGAAAAGGATGTCCGGAGGTTCCAGAGGAATAGAGAGGGAAGGGACGCGATGCCTAGGGAGAATCAGTGAGAAGCTCGGAGGGCCCGGACATGAGGGTGTATAGGGGCATGATGCCCAAAGAGGGAGGTCCAGAGGTTACAGAGGAAGAAGGTATAAAAGGGCGCGATGCACTGGAAGGAGGGATAAGGAATGAGATAGAAAATCCGGAGGTTCCGGAGGAGGAAGCTATGAATAGGCACGATGCCATGGAAAGAGAGAAAGATCTGGAGGATTCGGAAGTGGAAGTGTGGAGGGGCATGGTGCCCAAAGAGGGAGGTCTGGAGGTTCCGGAGGAGGAAGATATAAAGGGGCGTGATGCCCGGGAGGGAAAGAAAAGTCCGGAGGATCCGGAGGAAGAAGAGAGAAAAGGGCGCGATGCCCTGGGGGAAAACTGGAGGGGGCGCCATGCCCTGTAAATAGAGGAAAATCCAGAGGGTGTAGATATAAGAAATGGGAGGGGGCGTAATGCCCTGAGAGGAAACTGGAGGGGACACGATGCCCGAGAAGTGTAAGGGGACCCAGAGATCCCGAAGATAGAGATGAATGAGATGGGGAATGTGAAGGATCCGGAGGTTCCGGAAGGCGGGGAAGATACGGGTTCGGAAACCTGGGAAAGAAGAAATGCAAATGCATGCGAATACAATGCAATGGATGTATGGAATGTAATGAACACAAAGAGTGAGAGGATGAGAACCCCTTCCTCACCCGACAGGTGGCCCATAAGGAGGAATCGGTGATAGACAAAAGTGTGGATGAAGTAGAATAGAAAATGGAGAGGGTAGCGGAGCGCCCCTTAGCAAAAGGATAATCACCCCTCCATAGTAGTGAAAGTGTGCAGCCCACCAGCCCGAGGGATGAAATCAAAGCCCATGATGAAGCTTCAACAATTAATGACAACTCCCTTGGCAGGCGAATAGCAACAATGTGGGGGAGTTTAAAAGTTGAAATTGGAAGCATCGTGTCACCCAAGGATTGTGGCATATAAAGAGTGCTGAATAAAATGGGCATTTGCCCCTCGTGTGGAGGGATGGGTTTGAGATTGAAAAGTTGGAACAAGGGGTGCCCTGCCCGGCCCCTGGGCATGCACTTATATGGCATCAACGCTTGACTTTCTCTTCTGGTGAGCATTGGCGGGGACTTGGCCTCTTCAACCATGCTCGGCACAAAAACTCGAATTGGCATCCGGCAAATAAGCTCTTGCATCTTGAACAGCATAGTTGTGGCCAAATCCTTCTTGTCCGGCTCTTGATCATCTTCGGCACAAGTGTTTGTAACAATACACCCACTCCGAGTGGTAAAAGGAGGTAAAGCAGAGGCAGAAGGCTTCATAGATGGTGGAGGTGTAATGAAAGGTGTTGGAGGAGACACGTTGAGCTTCTCCCCTTGCTTGGAAGCGGACGGGGTTGGCTCAAGTGCAAAAAGGGGTGGACCTTGCTCAGGATTAGCCATGGGTAAAGGTGAAGGGTTAATCGATGAAGTAGGTGTAGTTGTGTTAGGGGTTAAAAGGGTAATGAAGGGCCGAGGTGGCGGCAATGGGAGGTTGATTGGAGAAGGTTTAGTGGTGGGCTCGGCTGAGGCCGGTGGAGTGGAGGCTAATGGTGTGGTGCTTAAAGGAGATATAATGGGTAGAGGTTTAGTGGAACGTTCGACGGAGGCCGGCGTTGTGGCGATTAATGATGTAGCAGTTGGAGGTGTAACAGGGGGAGGTTTGGTGCGTAGGAAACACCGGATGGGACGGGAAGTGTTAGGGGTAGGAGAAGACTCCTGATGCGTCGGCGTAGGTGATTGGAGTATCAACCCATCGTCCTAACACCAATGGGTCTCAAAAATGGGGGTTGGATCGGGGACGGCGGCATCGTCCATAGCAGGAGGTTCATCTGGTGGTAGTGGAGGGGGAGGAAAACGAAGGAAACTCGGGAGGGGTGACTGCGGTGCTTCATCTCGTGCCGTCTTTAATTCTTCACATGTCGTCTCTTCCTTGTCAGGCTCAAGTGGATGTCGTGATGGAGGCGCATTGACAGGTGGTGAAATGTAATGGTGTTGCGGATGCGGAGGCAGAGGGCCATATTGATGAACGAAGGGAATAAGTGGGGGGTGGACAGCGTCCACTTGATCATTAAAACGACTCCTGCTCACTTGCGTTGATGCCATGGTCATCTCTCTTCTCCTTCTATTCTCTTTCCATATTCGTACTGTTGTTCAGGATGGCGTGAAGAGGATTGACCGGAGAAGGAGGAGGCCGCGGCCTCGCAACCCTCTTACATTGTTCCTCCAACGAAGTGACTTTATCAACAAGAACTTGGAGGAGCATAACAAGAGAAGCAGAGGGTTGGCAAGGCCTTGAAGGAGGGGCTGCATAAGATGGCTGTGGATGGGGATTAACGGGCTGACCCTGAAAAGGACCTGGTCGAGCCGGGTTACAAGGAATAAAAGGGCCTTGGGGCCGTGAAGGGGAAGGAATAGAAGGAGGTGGGTGAGAGACCACCCGAAAAGGAGTATGAACATAAGAGGGAGACGGGTGTTGGACCACCTGAAGAGGGGCATGTGTGGAAGGAGGCGGGTGATGAGCCACCCGAAGAACAGAAGAGGGAGACGGGTGATGGACCACCTGAAGAGGGGCATGTGTGGAAGGAGGCGGGTGATGAGCCACCCGAATGGGAATGTGAACAGGAGAGGGAGGCGAGTGATGGGCCACCCGAATAGGAGTAGAAGGAGGATGAGTAGAAGGAGATGAACCCTCAACAACGGCCTTAAGGGCTTGGATTTGTTGAGGGGTGAGATGAAATATACCATGCAGGACTCGGGCGACCGTCTCATCGTCGGGAGGAGACGGTCCCGAAAGGAATAGTGGCTCGCGATTGAGGCGAGGGACCATGAGATTGGACATTGCCCCTGGGTCGGGCAAGACCGTAGGAATGAAGATGTGGCCCCTTAAAAGAATTGTAGTGAAAATCATGATGAACATGTTGAAATTAAGGAGTGTAAGATGTGCTAGGTTATGCATCCTCATGATTATAATTAGGATTAAACTTGTTTGTTTGGTTATCAAAGCAAAACATCATGTAAATAATCAATATTCACTCAAAGCGATTTGCAATAATAGTAAACAAGTTGGAATGTTACGCTTGATTTTAATTGTTCCTTGATGTGAATTAAGGATTTTATCAAAATTTGATATGATCCACTCAAGGTAATGAACCTAGTTTCAATGATTTTGCTTCAATGCCAACAACGCTGAATCTCACTACGAACTGGGCCAACTAAACCTGGGGACTTCAAGGGTACAACCTGCCCGGCATCCGTGAGGGAATCCACGGGTGCGGGGACTTACGGAGGCCTTGCTTTAGGAATTCACGGTCCAATGTGACGGAGTGCTCAATGGAGGGTCCTTCCTTAGCCAAGAGAGGGGTATGGTCTCCTAAAAAATATGGGGAGAGGAGGTCTCCCAAGCCGAGATGCTGCTAGAATGCAAGTGCTAATGCAAGAAGGAAAGAAATGGAACAACAGAATGAATGCTAATACAAGAGGTAACAGAATGAATGCTGATGCGCAAGGTAACATGATGGATAGTGCGAAAGGTAACAGGATGAATAAATGATGCACAAGGTGAAAGAGGACAATAGAATGAATGTGTCTCTGTGAAATCTCAAAAATGTAACAGAGAGACAATGCAACGGGGAATCATTATGTATAGACATGATATGCAACCAGTGCCACAGGAAAACACTTGATATGCAATCACTATCACCATAACAGTAAGTGCCGCAATGCTATATTTAATATGCAACAAATGAATGTGAATGAATATGCTATGCAACAAAGTGAAAAATGTATACAATATGCAACAGCTGAGCGCCAGGATATCACAGAGAATTAGCGTCTGCTACAGTGGGTGCTCATTGAATGAGCATCCATTGTGGTGGGCATAAATTTTTTTTGTAGGGAATGCGTGTCTGGAAACTTGGACGCTATTTTTTTCTAGAAAAATAGGAACGCGTCTAGGAATACAGACGCGGGTTTCTTTTTTTTAGAAAAATAATGAAATGTCTAGGAAAATAGACGCTGTTTTTTTTTATTTTTAACTAATATAGAAAAAGGGGAAGAGGAATGGGTGTCTACGAGGGTGGTCGCTCATTAAATGAGCGTCCACTGCGATGGACGCAATTTTTTTTTTTAACAGGATAACATAAGTGAAATTTTAAATTAATCTATAAATTAGCAATCACGTGAGAAAATAAGCGGAAAAGAGTGGTTGTGGAGCACTAATGGTAGATGCACCATGGGTGCAAAGGAAGATGGCACACGTGGGTGCCTAATGGAGGAGGGTAATCCAAAAAAAAAATACCAGGAAGTCCCACCGTGATCGCCAATATGTAGATCTATTTAAAATCCACTAAAGATAATAAAGAAAACATAGACTAACAATGGGGGAAATAGAAGTGGGAGAATACGATGGATGCTATGATGGAGGGTGATAACTAGAGACACGCGGGCCTTAAAAGATATAATCAATAAGAAAATGAGGGATCGCGGATGATTGCCTTTGAACTGGGAGATGTAAGCGTACTTCCTTCTCATCCTGTCGGCCGGCAGAAGGAGAGAGTCTTTCTCTTGATTACCCTTGCAAAGATACAACAACCAATAGAATAAAAATATGGATTAGCAAACTAAGCACGTAGTATCAATCCCAAGTAAATATGCATGACGTGAAAATATGGAGAATGACACACCTGCTGGGCGTTGGCCCCTTTAACCCCTTATGCAAAAGGGTGGGAGGTTTGATGATATAAAGAAATGAATAAGAGGTAACGTGTGCGAGTGTTGCATAGATGGAAGCTCAACGTTGTTGAGAAGAGAAGATAGAATGCAATGCATGCATGTGTGTTGACTGATGCAATGAAAATAAAAATAATAGAGAAGGGTTGAAGGATCCGGTGGGGGTTGATCTCCAGGGACGGCTTTGAGCGTTCAAGAGGAGGACTCAGACAGATGAAACTTGATGGGTAGAGAGATCCCTCCTTTAGCCGACAATCGGGCAGCACCTCCCCTTCGTTGTGAAGTTGGCACCTTTGAACAAGAGTCGCAAGGTTCAATTTGTAGGGGAAGAGACGTGGGTTTAATTCCAAGATCAATTAGGGAAATTGATTTTAGAAATGAGATAAATATTGGAAGGAGTCATCCCCAATTTCAAAAAGCCACAAGAATCTTTCCCCACGTGAAATGGATCGTAAAACGAGGAAGGAAGGAGCTGTGGGTGAGTTTGGGCAGTTGCAGAGAAATGGCGTCAAACCCCGTGGTCGCCCATTAAATAGGCGTCCACTCCTGGAGTTGCACATTCCAAGCTAGATTAGGAATTTCTAGAATTAATAAAGAAATTGCATCTGTATTACCGAACGCGAATTAACAATTATCATGAATTTTGGGTATATTGAAAATATCTAAAAATGGCAAGGAAATACACGTTTGGGGCTTGGACGCTTTCAAGAAAAGGCGGTGAGCCGGCCAAACGTATTTTCTGGAATTATCGGATATTACCAAAAATCGACAAGGAAAGCGCGTCCACACGAGCAGACGCGTATCATTAAATTTCAACATATTGGTAATGGAAAAAGGAATTCGCGTCCCGGAGAGAAGACGCATATTCTCGAATTTATGAAATTACAAAAAAATTGTAAAATAGAATCACGTCCACACGGTCAAATGCGTATTCAAGAATTTGGTAATTATCAAAAATGGAAAAGGAAATAGCGTCCATCATTCTAGCCACTAATTCTTTAAAATCACTAAAATGGTGAAAAATACCCAGAAAATCCAGAAAAATAGGGAAAAAAGGAAAAAATAGGAAAAAGCCAAAAATCCAATAAAAGTATGGAAAACCACTCAAATAAGGTTGATTTAAGGGTCAAATCGGGATATTATAAGTAATATGAGATGCACTCACAGTAACGTCAATTTTGGCATGTCTACAACAGGTGTGTGCTTTCCCTGTCTGTACTTCGGTCTTCCCTGTTTTGAGTCTTTGTGTCTAGTGAACCTCCACTAATCATAGCCTGACGACACTTCTGTGTGTCGGCCCACCTGGGAGTGGTGGCGGCACAATTCCCAGTTGACGGTTTTTAGGCTACTTTCCATGGGCCCCCTTGCTTTACGATGGCGTCCTACTGGGGGGAAAACTAGCTAGAGGCCTGGCTCAAGGCATTGGGCTTGTGTGTGCACACGTGGTCAGGGGCGGGTGGACGAGCGCCGATGGGCATGACCCTGACTAGTCACTCGTTAATGTTGTTCCTTGTACTTGGTTCGTGTCTCAGTTATCACGTTCGAGGTGAGTGGGAAACACTTGAGGCACAGTGTAAGATGTCAGTGGACGCATCTAGCTGTTCTTCTAGTGAGGAGGCGCTTCTGTCACTTGACACGATGACTTGTGTTTTCGTGACATTTCCGAGTAGCCTGTGCTTGGCTTCACTCGAGGTTATGGATTTTGTAGCGTACAAGACAGTGAGTTCGTGTATGTCTTGTGCCCTTGACTGTGTAGGTCTTTGGGAGGCTTTTGTCTGTTTTGATAAGCTTTTCACGATAGGGTTTCATGATTTAATAATGGATTGGTAACGCCCAAGTTTGTGAGATCGTGGTTTACCTTTCTGTTGCTGTTTGGCGTAGTTTAGAGGGTCGAGGTTCCTTTGGCTGCCGTGTTTCCGTGTTACGGCTTTCCTCTTTACTTTTATTGTTGTTCCTTCTCCTTTTGTTACTGCTTTGCTTTAGTGTAGCACTATTGTTACTACGTGTTTTATGGTAGGGTTCTGCGGGATCCCTACTGAGTCAGTGATAGGAGGCTCACCCCTTACTTTTCAGGTGTAACTGTTCTTCCTCGTGTTGGGAGGTACCTGCTGCGTGGTTCTTGGTTGCCGGTGTTGCCAGTGTCGGGCTTCCCTCGACTTGAGAGTATGTTCACTTTCCTGTTGGACTGTACTTATCTTTCTTCGGACTGGACTCTATTAGTTTTAATTGTTATAGAAAATGTAATTTTATTTCTACTAGTTTAGCAATCCTAATCATTGAAATTTAATTGCTTACTCCTTTATCTGGAAGTTCAATGTACTATCACATACCGTTCTATCCCTTTGGAGCTTTTCTGCTCTTGGGAGGCCTCGCAGGTTCTGAGTGGTATCGGGTTTACCTAGTATCCGGAGTCTGTGTCGTCACACCTTAACACCTCACACTCAGAAGATCTGTGCTTATCTACCAACCAGATCAGTGATGCAGGGCTGTGGCACTGATGATTGGGTCACGTCAGCTATGGTACACTGCATAAATTGTCCAAGCATGGAATGGTAAGAGGTCTGCCCATACTGTCCTTTAAAAGGGTCACCCATGTTTGTGAAGCTTGCTCCCTAGGTAAACGAACTCGAAAATCTTTCAAATCTAGAAGTGAGCCCTTGTCGTCTATCACGCCCCGAACCGATAGCAGCGGGAAGCGATGCTCGAAACGTGGCAGTTAACAGTCATGATAACAAGAGCGGAAGATAAATAACCACAATTAAACACAAGGAGGCCATAAACACACGTTGAAAATACGAGCTCTTATTAATATTTAAATGTATAATTTTGACCCACTCTTACAATATTAGATTCAAATTAAAGGAGGAAGTAAGAACAAAAAGAAATAACCAGACTCACGACACTAGCTAGACTCAAGAAGATAAAAAAAGGACAGACTCCAAACTCTAGGTTCCAGGTTCACTCGATCACACTGATCTGATTCCCATTTACAACGTACTGTTTACCGCATTACCTGAAAAGGATTGGAAGTAGGGGTGAGCAAGAAGCTCAGTAGGAATTATACTCTATCATCAGGCATAGTTTAAGTGATTAACCAATTAATGAATATTCATGATTAACACGATAAAATAAGTAGAACTAAATAATCACTAAGATAGAAAGAGTAACGATAATTAAAATAGAAGAAATAGTTGCATGTCGAGATATCAAGCAAGATTAACAAGATTTTCTAGTGAATGGCCATTTGCAGTCAATTTCAAGTCATGTCAAGTAAGCAAGCAAGCAAGTACTTCATACTTTAAGCATAAATAATAATAAGTTTCACGAGAATGTGGAATATCATAGACCTAACACGCTAGATAGTATCGGTGCCAAATGCCACACCTAATCATTCACCTCCCCGGGGATCAAGTACTTTTCGGGTGCTCCTCCCAGGACCAGACTGGGCCCTTCATTTGTTTGCCTTGGCATTGATTTCTTTTTGGATCGTAGATCCCATGAGACTAGACATCCACAATATTTAATGGCCAAGGGTTCCAAGGTCAAGTTCATGTAATCAAGGTAAAGAACATAAGGATAATGATTCTTTAAGAGTCCAAACAATAAGCTCCATAACCGAGAGGAATAATTGTCCCAAAGGACTATAATTAATGATCAATAGATCTAACAATAGGTAAATTCACAAAATACCATAGCCTACATTGGCTTGGTTAGCTCACACGATTCGAAATTCATGAAATAACCACTTTTCGGAAAACTGTCATATAAACGGTCAGATAAGGGCCGCTCAAGGGTATATAAGGTTAATATTGAGCCGCACATGTCCGGAAGACATTAAGACCCATGAACAAGATATACGGTCCATACTGGGCCGTGTTACGGATATGTGGTCGCTATTGGGCCGCCTATGAGGATATACGGTCCACTACAGGCCACGCATACCTCTCTTAGCCCAATTCGACCCAAAACTTAAACCAGCGATTCGGTCACGTAAATCGATGTTCTGGTGGTTCATTAGGTTCATAACAAGGGTATAAAGAATTCTCTAGATGATGGTAAGTTCACCGGATGGAGTTTCCGGTGATAAGTTCAAAGTTAACGCAACTTAAAGGGGCTAATGACTTACTAGAAGTCCGTAATTTGGTCAACGTTCTACTGGAATGGAATTGTTATCCAGCAACTAAAAGTTCATGATAAACCTAATTTCCATGTTTAAATCATCAAGGATTAAGTTTTACATTCAATGTATTTGCCAAAAAGATGAATCAAGATGATAATGAACAAGATCGTGTAGGAATGAACAACATGCAATTAACAGAAATTTAGTTACATAATTAACCACTAATCATGTGGGTTTCTAATTAACCATTGTGTGCGTTGAAGTGGAGATAGTAATCGGAATGGTTTATACACTTGGACCATCTCTTCAACTTTGGATTGCGGAACACCGGGCTAAATTTGAGATCATAGGGTTGCATGCATGGGTCATTGGTTCCTCAAAATATGGTTTTCAATTGGACTAGGTTGAATGGGTCGATCCCCTCACGGTCCGGATCGATCCTCGGGTCGAAAACACATAAAATCGGGTCTGCCAGCATATGGGTCGACCCCTGGAAAATCCAGGGATCTGCCTGCGTGTAGGTCAACCCCTGGGGTCGACCCCAGCAAGACAGACTGCTGTCTGCAGAATGGGTCGACCCCATGGGTCGACCCCCACAAATTATGCCTTATGGGTCGACCCCATGGGTCGACCCCCACCTACCCGCTGTATGGGTCGACCCTATGGGTCGACCCCCCGCGCGCTGCTGCATGGGTCGACCCCATGGGTCGACCCTCGGGCAGAAAATTTCTGCTTGAGCATGGGTCGACCCCTGCGTTCACAGAACCGAACGTGACTTCGGAAATCAACAAAAACTCACCCAATTGGGGTCTAATTGGGCTGAGATCTTAACCCCATGCCTCTGGGTTCTTGATAGACATACTAGGGTCATAATACAAGAGTTTGGAACACGAAATTCACCAAAAAATCAATCAAAATCACAACCTATCTAGGAAGAACACTTGAAAACCTAGTTTTTGCATGCTTCTAATCAAACACGAAATACTCTAAGCATGGTCTATGAAAATTGGGGCTTTATATATCAAAAGAAAGAGGGCTTGATGTTGATTCCAACCATATATGACATGCTATATGGGGATCAAGATTGATAACTCGAAATCATAACTTAACTTGAAAGAACACATCAAAAACTAAGTCTAGACATGCTCTTCTTCCGAACAGAAATTCTCTAAGCATGGTCTATGAAAATTGGGGCTTTATATATCAAAAGAAAGAGGACTGGATGCTGAACATTTTGATATATTACTTACGGTTTGAGCCCGAGAGAACCTACCTCAATAAGAGAAGAAAAGAAGAAGAAAGGAGGAAGAATGGACGCCGATACGTCACCACTAAACTCCCGAGATCTCCCTATATCGATCTCCACTGCAACCGCCACTGCTACCAAAAGATTCTAGGGTTGCATAGCTTCATTTTTGTAGCTCATACACCTTCTGGAGCCTTCGGTGCTGGGAGAATTTGTCGAAACAAGTTGATTGTTTGAAAACGGCGCCGAAAAGTTTGACCTAGCCAAAGCTCGGCCGACACCACGTTTTAGGGCTGGGTTTCGATCAATTAACAGAGGGGAAATGATTCTTAGATCGTGGCCTTCCATTTGCCACTGATTTGGGGTTATTTGGTTAAGTATTAAGCTCAAATTTCACGTTTTAAGTTAAGGTTAGGTAAGGGTTAGGTAAGGGTTAGGTAAGTGTGCACTTTTGAATTAATCCACTAATTAGACCTAATTACAGATTTTTACTGGGTCAACCACAGAAGATAAAGTTGTTAAATAAATGGTCCTTAACCCAATTACCATTTTTCTAGATTTTTATAAGGTAGTCGAAATTTCACTAGTCTATTTACTAAGGAATTAAATATTAAATTCCAAAATTCATTTATTTTAATTAAATTTCAGATATTTAAAATCGGGGTATTACACCCTTCCCCACTTTAAGGAATTTGGTCCCCAAATTCATCGGGTATTACCAATTATGTGAATGTTTGAACTAAGATGATCTTATTTATCAACATAACATGTTAATTATACCATTAATGCCGAAAGAAATTAGCTATAGCTAAGGATAAAAGAGAACGATACCATATATAGTTCTTCACTCGTTAGAAGTTGGTTCTGATTCTTCTTGTAGTTTTACTTGTGGAAGTAACTTAGGACAGTTAGCCATTGTATGATCCTGATTTCCGCAACGCAGACACGCTCCGCTCCTTCGCCAGCACTCCTTTACGAGATGACCAAGTTTGTGACAGTATAAACATTTCATTTGCGTAATATTGCTCTTATTCTTCTTATTACGTCGGCTTTCCTTACGACGGACTCGCCAGCCTCTAGCGGAATCGAATCTTAGCTTACCCATGGACCCACTCGCTTTCATTTTAAGAATGACTTATATGGTTAACTTTTTCATTACCCTTACGCGTAACGCAACGCAATCTTGCATATATTTTATTACTTAACCCACGATACTACCCAATCTCACCAGGTGACAAGGGATGACACGGGTCTTAAGACTTAGGGTAACCTATACTCTTGGACAAAATCCAAGGACTCAGGCAAGGAGGCTCTGATACCACCTCCGTCACGCCCCGTACCGATAGCAGCGGGAAGCGATGCTCGGAACGTGGCAGTTAACAGTCATGATAACAAGAGCGGAAGATAAATAACCATAATTAAACAGAAGGAGGCCATAAACACACGTTGAAAATACGAGCTCTTATTGATATTTAAAAGTATAATTTTGACCCACTCTTACAATATTAGATTCAAATTAAAGGAGGAAGTAAGAACAAAAAGAAATAACCAGACTCACGACACTAGCTAGACTCAAGAAGATAAAAAAAGGACAGACTCCAAACTCTAGGTTCCAGGTTCACTCGATCACACTGATCTGATTCCCATTTGCAACGTACCGTTTACTGCATTACCTGAAAAGGATTGGAAGTAGGGGTGAGCAAGAAGCTCAGTAGGAATTATACTCTATCATCAGGCATAGTTTAAGTGATTAACCAATTAATGAATATGCATGATTAACGTGATAAACTAAGCAGAACTAAATAATCACTAAGATAGAAAGAGTAATGATAATTAAAATGGAAAAAATAGTTGCATGTCGAGATATCAAGCAAGATTAACAAGATTTTCTAGTGAATGGCCATTTGCAGTAAATTTCAAGTCATGTCCAGTAAGCAAGCAAGCAAGTACTTCATACTTTAAGCATGAATAATAATAAGTTTCATAAGAATGTGGAATATCATAGACCCAACACGCTAGATAGTATCGGTGCCAAATGTCACACCTAATCATTCACCTCCCCGGGGATCAAGTACTTTTCGGGTGCTCCTCCCAAGACCAGACTGGGCCCTGTTGAGTCTTGTTGAATCTTTACATGTTTTGATGATGGCAACTCTATAAGTCCTAGTGGTCTTCAAAAATTGTCTTCACTTCAAGTATATACAAGGACTGTCTTCGTGCTGGTTAGCACTTCGTCATGTTTGTGTGTAACACCTCGTGTTGAATTGTTTGTCCTCGTGTCGTTTTAGTTCTAGTACTGTTTGTATTTTCGACACGCCGTGTCATCTTCTCTTACCACGTGTTGTTCATGTTTACTGTCCTTCAAGTCGTGCGTCCGTGTTGTTTCCACTAAAGTTCGTGTCGTTTTCCTCTGAAGTGTTTGTTTTGATTCAGTGACATTTTCGTGTCATTTGATCTTTACTTCGTGTTGTTTTCATCGTCTTCGTATCATTCTCCGTGTAGTGTGTGGTTCTGTCAAAGTTCACTTCGTGTCACTTACTGTTGTTCTTCGAGTCGTCTTTATCTTGGTCTCACTGTTTCGACTTCGTGTCGTTGTCAGTTCGTGTCTGTCTTATGTTGAAACCACACTTCGTGTTGGTTTCTGTTTTGATGAACTTCGAGTCGTTTCCCAGTGAACCCCGTGTTGTTTTTTCCTCCTGCGTCATCCTTGTTTTCACTCCGTGTCTATTTTCTGTTCTCATCATACTTAGTGTTGTTTTTCATTTCATGTCAACTTCACTTCGTGTCGTTACCAGTCCGTGTCGTCTCACTTCGTGTCGTCTCACCTCGTGTCGTTTTTCCTCGTACTGGTCTCTCTGACTTCGTGTCATTTTCCTTGTTTTCACTTCGTGTCGTTTTACTTCTTGTCTTTTTCACTTCGTGTCAAATCACTGTTCTGTCTTCGTGTTGTTTTCAACCCGTGTCGATTACCGTTTTGACTTCGTGTTGTTTTCAACTCGTGTCGGTTACTGTTTCGACTTCGTGTTGTTTTCAACCCGTGTCGATTACTGTCTCGCCTTCGTGCTATCTTCACCTCGTGTCTTCGCGTTGTTTTTCTGTCTACCTCGTAAAGGTCTCTTAGTAATGTTCATTGTGTCACCACTGTATCTCGTGTCGTTCTCTGTTTAGTACCTCTTGTCGTGTCCACTAACCTCATGCAGTTCTAGTTCTTATGGCACTCAATATTAATGGCTCTTATCTCGTTGCAGGTCCGAGGAAGAACATTCACCAGTGTCTGAGTGCACATGATCCGATGCTGAAGGAACAAATACAAAGAGGGCACGTGGCAGGAAGGTTCTAGGATCGAGCGTGGGAGGCACACGCGTTCAGTGCCCTATCCATCTGCTGCGGCTATAAAGAAAAACCTTCGCCCACCGATGAAGGTTGATCAGAGCTAAGAAAAAAAAAAGGCAGTGTTACAGAGAGCTCGATCCAGCAGAAGAAGAAAAAGGAAAAGAGAGAGAGATAGTGATCGTGTGAAAGAGGAAGAGAGTTTAAGAGAAAGAAAGAGAGATAGAGAGTGAATGAGAGAGTTCGTGGAGAAGAAGAAAGAAGCTTACCTGAAGATCTGTCTTCACTGGACCATGGATCAGATCCAGGCCAGCCAGCTCCAGTGGGAGCCAAATTGTGCATCTCGTGTTTCAGCTTCTGTTTGCTGAAGCTATCTTTCGTTTATTATTTCTTTCTTTGTTTTCTGGTTTGCTGTGCTTTTCGATCCTCTGGTCTGAGGTCGGGTTCCCTCCGGTTAGGAGGAAGGGAGATCTGATCTCCAGTTGCAAGTAGCTGGGAGCTACTTGTGGGTTCCCTCCGGCTTGGAGGAAGGGAGACTTGTCTCCGGTTCTGGGCTTGTGGATTCAAGTCCAGAGGTTCCCTCCGGTTTAGAGGAAGAGGGGAGGTTGTTCCCCTGGTCAAGCTGTGTGGCAGCAATTGTTTGCAGACTGAGTCTGCTTGGTTCTAGCGTGTGCTAGTGAAGCCTCACTCCTGCTGGGAGTGAGGGGTGGATGTAGGTCTGAAGGACCGAACCACCTAGAAATCTTTTGAGCAGTGGCTTGATTGTTTGGTTTGCTTCCGCTAGATGCTTGAATAGGTGCGCTCAATGGGTTTGTATTTGAGTAGAATAGAATTGGTTCTATTCTGTTTCCTTATCTAGCATCCGTTTTTTAAATTTGGCCATTATTCGTAGAAGGATTCATTCACCCCCCTCTGTATCCGGGCCAAGCATCCTAACAGTTGGTATCAGAGCGGGTGTCTGCTTCAAGGTCCAGCGACCTGCAGATCGATCTTGCTATCTTAGGTGCTTATTTCCTTTTAGTGCATCAATATTCTTGTGCGTTAATCTGTGTGTTCTCATGGCCCATCCACCGATCTTCAGTGGTACGCAATTTGATGCATGGTTCACTGTTTTGAAGAATTATGTTAAATCTGTGAATCCAGACCTGTGGAAAGTAATTTCACATGGTCCTCATGAACTACCTAGGAAAAAGTCCAAATGGACTGACAGTCACAAATCCATGCATGAAGAAAATCAGATAGCAATAAATTTAATGAAGGCAGCTACTGATAGAGCTTTTCATTCATGTTTCTCTGAATCCAGTTCTGCTAAAGATATTTTGGATGCACTGAAGCGAACTCAGGAGATAGATGTGGACAGATGCATGATGGCCAACAGAAGAAATCAAAGTGCCAGCGATCAAGGCAGCAATCAAACTAATGAAGATGATGATGATGAGGTAAATATCTTCGAGAATTTCTCTCTAGAAGATTGGGAGAATGCATATGCTGAATTATTTGAATCTCATGAACTGTTAAGAAAACAGTATAAAAAGTTGAAAAAGAGTATTCGGGTAGATAGTTCTAGCTCTCCATGTAAAAATTGTTCAAATACGAAGAAATCTCATGATGCATGTCTGTCTGATAATCATATGTATAAAAACCAGAATGCAGAACTGAAGAAGGAACTTGAATGTGTTCACTCTGAGCTGAACAATTTAAAATCTGAAGATGACTTCCTCAGAAAGCTCTCTAAAGAAAATGATGAACAACTAAAGAAACTTAAACGAGAGAATGAGTTGCTGATTGAAAAATTTAATGCCATAAAATCTGTGAACGTGGAATTACAGAAAGATTTTGAAAAACAACAAAAGGATTTGAGGGAGTTTGAAGCTAGGAGAGAAACCATGGTTAACTCAGAAGATCAGCTTCTAATAAATGAGTTAATTCAAAATGATAAGCTTAAAGAAGAAGTTGAAAAATTAAAACTGTTAAACAGTGCCATGTCTGAAAGACTTCTCACATTGGAAAAAGGGAAAGCTATCTGTACAAACGAGACTGAAGAGGTAGATGAGCTAAGAAAGGAAATTGAAGAATACAAAACAGCTAACAAGGTTTTGAATGAAGCTGTCAATTGTAGTGAACAAGAGATCACTAGTTATGAAATACACATTGCATCTCTTGAAAATGAAATTCAGGATTTGAAAGCTTCCTTGTCTAAATTTGTTGATGGGCAGAAAAACCTAGACAAGCTGCTAGGTGTAAAAGTCAATGTCAACAAGGAAGGACTGGGTTACAGTCCAGTCATGAGGAAGGTTGATGGAGCCAACCTGAAAAATGTCTTTGTCAAATCCTCTGAACAGGAAAAGCCTTCTATCTCATCTCCACCTCAGTACAAGGCTAAGAAAACAGAAAAAAAAAATAAAAATCATAAAACATCAAAAATTCAAAGGAACAATCTGCATGCTAAGAACTCATCAGATAAATGCCATGTTTTAAAGAAATCAAGTGGCTCATGTCATTATTGTGGTAAGTATGGACATCTTATGAGTAACTGTTTTGTGATGGAAAAAGATGACAACAAGCATGCTAGAAAATCTGTGTCTGGTCAGAAAAGGAATGTCAAATGTTCTAATTGTGATAAAGTAGGACACACTACTGCTCATTGTTGGTTTGCAAGTAGTAAGGAAAAATCATGCTCATATCATACAAAACACTTTGCAAATCAGCATGTCTTTAACAAGAACCAGCACATTATATGTTTTAATTGCAACAAAATTGGTCACAAGGTCTCTGAATGCTGGTCAGGTTCTTTTAAAAGAAATTCTATCTCATGCTTTGAATGTGGAAAGTATGGCCACAGGGCCATTGATTGTTGGCATGCTCAAAGGAAAAATTTCAGTTCTGAAAAGTATAGATCTCCTGCTAGTACAAATGCTCTTAGAAAGAACAAAGTGGTTTTCAAAAGGAAAAACTTTGAATGTGTTGATTATGGAAAACAGTTTGGTCATGCAAATAACAGAAATTTCCATGCTAATGCACATACAATTCATGCTCATAATAATGTGCATAACCCAGATCTGAAAAATACTGCTCCTTGCTATCAAGTTAAAAATGTGCTAAGAAAACCTGCTAGGAGTGATAATGTCATGACAGGACCCAAGACTTCCTGGGTACCTGTTTGTGCAAAATAAACCTTGTTTTGCAGGTGTGCCTTGGGACTGGAATAAAAGGGGAAATGATCCAAGGCACTCAAGAATGAAAACCCCATTCTCACAATTTTCAGGTAATCTCTCTACATGTCCCATTTTGAAACTTACTGCATATCTGTTTTGATGCATTCTTGCATATCTTACTATTTAGTTTCATCTAGTGCATGCATATTGAATCTGGTCTTGCATATTCATTCATCATCTGCAAGTTGCATTATTTTCTAAAACATGCACTCTGAAATTTCTGAAATTTTTAACTGAAAGCGAATGCTGGTTGAAAACTGTATGTTGCATAATTCTTTGGAAATCTGAATTGCTTATAGGACTGTTGAGGTTACCCTGTTATCCATGACCTCTTTGGTATATCAAATGGTAAGCTACCAAAAGACAGAGAAATCTGTCAGGAGGTTCTTACTATGTGTGAGGTGGTCTCTTAGACCAAATGCTCCGCCTAGTACCATAAGTCATTCTGCTGATCAAGGGAGTCTGTTTATGCATAACTCATAAACACACTTGTTTAATTTTCATGGCAAACACTGCATTCATTAAATAATTAACACTCCCAAGAGTCGTGTGTGAGTTGTCCTTGAGTGGGCTGAAGAGGAGCTTGTCAGGCTATTTGGTCTCTGAAGATTTTTGTCAGCCGATGCAGTTAATGTGGTTTTAAGATCAGTCATCTCAAGAGGTTGCAGTCTGTTGCCCAAGAGTTTCTCTGGATGTGAGACAGAACTACTTCAAAATACTATATTTGGATATGTCCTTAGTGCCTAATGTCTTGAGTGATCTCTCACTTGTTGGCTTGCTGATAGGAGTGCTGCTCATCTCATCTCATCTCTCTCTGTTTGATCAGCCACCTCCTTATCTCTCACCTATCACTCTTGGTTCAGATCCTCTCTCGAAGAAATTGTGGGTTCAGTCTTCTTGCTCTTATCAGATATGATCTGTATACCTTAAACCACCCAATATCTAGTGTAACAATTTACACCTGTTAATAAAGAATTTCAATGTTTGGGGGTTATATTTGGTCCTTGATCCTTCTAAGTTATCTTCTCAAGTGTTGGTCAACATATTATAAAACTTCCTGTTAAATGAGAAAAACTTATTGAGGATCTCGACTTAACTGAAACTTATGTAAAGAGAGCTCTGAGATAAAATTGTGTTAAGTAAGATTTTTTTTAAAATCATGAGAAGTGCCTCCAGGGAATACGCCATTCTTTGTGGCAGAGCAATGGCTTTTGTGGAGAAATAGACACTCTTGATCAAAGAAGTCCAGAGTTTCTGTCATGATACAACTAGCTATCTCTGTATAGAAATGTTAAAATAAAAAAAAAAGGGGGGGGAAGTCCTCAAAGAAAAATATTATTGGCATAAAGGTAGTCCGTCCTGAGTAACCAGGGTTTCTGGTGTCTGATAAACATGTCTCCTTGTGTAAAAAGGGACTATTCTACCTTGTGTTCAACAAATTGGTTGACCCTGTATGCCTTCTCGTCCATTAAATGAAGAAATGAAATCTGCTTTACTTTGATGTGTTATTTCGTTGCTTGACAAACATAAGGAGCAATTTAATCGTGACTCTCTCTAGTTTAAGCAACTTTAACAGCTAATTTTGTGATTATGCTGATTTAATATCTTGAGCTAACTGACCTTGGTTTTTGGAAGAATATAACCCGTCCACATATTGAAGGGCTAACTTTAACATGCTGTAGCTGCGTTACATCAGGACTAAGGGTATTTTGGGTATTTACAGAAAAAGTTGATATGAGTAAAAAGCTACCCGACAAAACCTTTCTTATTTCACACGCCTTCCACCTCAAACCCTTATTTCCCTTGCCGCTTCCTATTCATCCTCGTGCTGCTCTACCTTGAGCGTCTTCTTCAAACCCATCTCCATCTCTTCCCGCTCACCTTCTTCCCCCACAGAGGTCTATTCCTCTCTTCAGTCTAGCATCGCGTCCAATAGCAGCCTGCAAGAGAGAGTTGATACTCTGGAAGTTCCGACAGATGGATCAGCAAAGGTCAGCAGCTCCGGGTGACAGGAAGAGGAAGGGAAAAGAAATTGTTGAAGAGCCCTCATCTAAGCAACAGAGATGTCTTGTGCCAGAACCTGCTGCGGAAGTATCTTCCGAACAAGGTACCAGGATGTCTCAGTCTACCGTGTTTGTAGAAAGTGGGAAAATCATTCCTCCTAGATTAATAGATTTCGGAGATGAAACTTTGGTCTCGAAGTTCCCAGAACTGTTAAGAATCTTTGAGTTTCAGGAGTGGAGAGATTTCTTAGAAAATCACCGTGTCTATTACCCTAGGCCGGTAATGGAATTTTACAATAACTTGTCCTTGAGCCGAGACAAGTCTGCCTTATTATCATCTGTTAAAGGGGTCGAGTTAACTGTTACATGTGAGTCCCTCCACAAAGCCCTCGATGTTCCAGATAAAGGGGAGGTAGAGGGAAGCTTTCGATACAGTCTCCATGAAGCTTTCTCAGTCATTACTGGTAAACCCAGTAATATTCATGATAAGGGGCAGTTAAAGCTAAAAGCTTATCAGACATCGTCATTTCCTCCTCTTCACAAGCTCCTTCAGAATGTCATCGCTTCCATTATCACCCCACAGACTGGGGCTAGAGGAAGAATTACAGACACACAGAGATTTCTACTGTTTTGTCTGATTCAAAATGTAAAGATTTGTCTGCCAGAGATTATTTTTTCGGTCATGAAGGGATGCATTGGATCCAAGAGACATCTTCCCTATGCCGCCCATCTGACTGAGATATTCAAGCACTCTGAGATTTGCTTGGATGGAGAGGCCGCATCAGAAGTGAAGGCCAGAAACATTTTTAATATGAACTTTGTTTCAGTATTTTTGGGGTTAGAGGACTCCTCTATGGTGGGACAAGCTAAGGTCCAAAAGGCCAGGGAATCACAATCTCAGGGGGAGCATTTAGAAGAATTTCAAGTCTTAGCCCAAGCTGGTGAGCAATTGGTTTCTGAGATTGCTCAACAGGAAACACCAGCTGAACCACCAGTGTCTACCTTGCCAGCTGCACCCATCGAAGTACCCTTCTCATTTCAGAGGCTAGTTGAGGCTGCATCTGAGGACATCAGATTGTCTGACGAAAGCATTCAAACAGATCTAGATGCAACCATTGCTGGGCTATTTGATTCGTTTGGGAAGACATCTGAAGAGGCAATAGTGCCTGAAGAACAGCCAGCTAAAGAGCAAGACAGTACTGATCAAGATCTTGCTGTTCTTGTTAATGAAATTTTAAGGGAAACTGTTGAGCGAAGCTTGGAAGAGGCTACCGACTTGGTCGTATCTGAAAGTCTTGAGCAGGCCTTTGTTGACAGACCTACTGATCAGGAACTCATGGAAGATAGAGGAAAGGCTCCTGTCATAGAACTAGATTCCGAATCTTCAAGTGAAGAAGAGGTACCTGAAGGTGTATTCCCTCAGAAAGAAACTCAAGCTGCAGATGAAGTTCAGGTCCCAGCCGAGAGCAGTCAAATGCCACTACAAGAGGAAGCAGCTGAGAGGACTGAACCTCGCAGTGAATTCTTTGGTACACCTCTAGGTCCACCTAGACTTCTATCTGCAGAGGCACCCAACATTGAATCTACTCGGGCGCCCAACATTGAAGAGCTTCTCATAAACCTGACTCAGCAGATGCAAAAACAAGACAAGAAATTAGATGATCTGCTTACATTTGTCACTCTCAACATTAATCAGGTACATACCAGATTACTGAAGCTTGAGATATCTCTCCTCACTGAATGGAGACGATTCCTTCTAAACAAAAGGGCTTCAGATGATGCAATCAAATCCTTGATGGAAGGATTACAGGAGATTTGTTCAAAAATTGCAAAAGCTCTGAGAGAGTCACATGATGTTAATATTTCCTCCTTCAAAATGTCTTCTACCATAATAGATCATTGCTATGAGATCAGAACAGCTTTAGAATTGTTGAAGAAGTCTTCAAGTGCCCTAGGTCCAGGCATTCAGCAAATCTATGATAAGTTGGTCGCCTTCATATCAGAAATGACAACTCTGACTGACAGATATGAAACTGTCAATGTTCGCCAAGACGACATTATTTCTGAAGTGGCAAATGTCAGAAGCACTGTGGCGTATTGGCTTGCTGAGCTATCAAATGATTTAAAGGAATTTCAGTCTATCTTGGGTTCAACACCTGGTCACGCCTCTTCCAGCAGAACTCCACCTCAAGAACATTCTTCTGCTCCACCAAGGGGGAGACCACCTCTTGGCAGGCCGCGTGGCCCCTCTAGCAGACAAGCCAGATACTTTTCCTGAAAAGACTATGCTCTGTATTTTGTTGCCCTTTTGAGGCCTTCTCTCTCAGACTCTTGGACTAATTAATTTAACTCATATCATTTGCATTGTTGCATTCTTCTTGTTTTCATTTTTTTTGATGATGTCAAAGGGGGAGAAATCAGGAAAAATGTTTGTTAAAAATGTTTGTTATATTCATTTGCGAATGACTATTTAGTTTTTTTTTCCTCTCTGCAAAGACTCAAGACTCATAGTATTGCCATCCATCAAAAAGGGGGAGATTGTTGAGTCTTGTTGAATCTTTACATGTTTTGATGATGGCAACTCTATAAGTCCTAGTGGTCTTCAAAAATTGTCTTCACTTCAAGTATATACAAGGACTGTCTTCGTGCTGGTTAGCACTTCGTCATGTTTGTGTGTAACACCTCGTGTTGAATTGTTTGTCCTCGTGTCGTTTTAGTTCTAGTACTGTTTGTATTTCCGACACACCGTGTCGTCTTCTCTTACAACGTGTTGTTCATGTTTACTGTCCTTCAAGTCGTGCGTCCGTGTTGTTTCCACTACAGTTCGTGTCATTTTCCTCTGAAGTGTTTGTTTTGATTCAGTGACATTTTCGTGTCATTTGATCTTTACTTCGTGTTGTTTTCATCGTCTTCGTATCATTCTCCGTGTAGTGTGTGGTTCTGTCAAAGTTCACTTCGTGTCACTTACTGTTGTTCTTCGAGTCGTCTTTATCTTGGTCTCACTGTTTCGACTTCGTGTCGTTGTCAGTTCGTGTCTGTCTTATGTTGAAACCACACTTCGTGTTGGTTTCTGTTTTGATGAACTTCGAGTCGTTTCCCAGTGAACCCCGTGTTGTTTTTTCCTCCTGCGTCATCCTTGTTTTCACTCCGTGTCTATTTTCTGTTCTCATCATACTTAGTGTTGTTTTTCATTTCATGTCAACTTCACTTCGTGTCGTTACCAGTCCGTGTCGTCTCACTTCGTGTCGTCTCACCTCGTGTCGTTTTTCCTCGTACTGGTCTCTCGGACTTCGTGTCATTTTCCTTGTTTTCACTTCGTGTCATTTTACTTCTTGTCTTTTTCACTTCGTGTCAAATCACTGTTCTATCTTCGTGTTGTTTTCAACCCGTGTCGATTACCGTTTTGACTTCGTGTTGTTTTCAACTCGTGTCGGTTACTGTTTCGACTTCGTGTTGTTTTCAACCCGTGTCGATTACTGTCTCGCCTTCGTGCTATCTTCACCTCGTGTCTTCGCGTTGTTTTTTCTGTCTACCTCGTAAAAGGTCTCTTAGTAATGTTCATTGTGTCACCACTGTATCTCGTGTCGTTCTCTGTTTAGTACCTCTTGTCGTGTCCACTAACCTCATGCAGTTCTAGTTCTTATGGCACTCAATATTAATGCTTTTATCTCGTTGCAGGTCCGAGGAAGAACATTCACCAGTGTCTGAGTGCACATGATCCGATGCTGAAGGAACAAATACAAAGAGGGCACGTGGCAGGAAGGTTCTAGGATCGAGCGTGGGAGGCACACGCGTTCAGTGCCCTATCCATCTTCTGCGGCTATAAAGAAAAACCATCGCCCACCGATGAAGGTTGATCAAAGCTAAGAAAAAAAAAAGGCAGTGTTACAGAGAGCTCGATCCAGCAGAAGAAGAAAAAGGAAAAGAGAGAGAGATAGTGATCGTGTAAAAGAGGAAGAGAGTTTAAGAGAAAGAAAGAGAGATAGAGAGTGAATGAGAGAGTTCGTGGAGAAGAAGAAAGAAGCTTACCTGAAGATCTGTCTTCACTGGACCATGGATCAGATCCAGGCCAGCCAGCTCCAGGGGGAGCCAAATTGTGCATCTCGTGTTTCAGCTTCTGTTTGCTGAAGCTATCTTTCGTTTATTATTTCTTTCTTTGTTTTCTGGTTTGCTGTGCTTTTCGATCCTCTGGTCTGAGGTCGGGTTCCCTCCGGTTAGGAGGAAGGGAGATCTGATCTCCAGTTGCAAGTAGCTAGGAGCTACTTGTGGGTTCCCTCCGACTTGGAGGAAGGGAGACTTGTCTTCGGTTCTGGGCTTGTGGATTCAAGTCCAGAGGTTCCCTCCGGTTTAGAGGAAGAGGGGAGGTTGTTCCCCTGGTCAAGCTGTGTTGCAGCAATTGTTTGCAGACTGAGTCTGCTTGGTTCTAGCGTGTGCTAGTGAAGCCTCACTCCTGCTAGGAGTGAGGGGTGGATGTAGGTCTGAAGGACCGAACCACCTAGAAATCTTTTGAGCAGTGGCTTGATTGTTTGGTTTGCTTCCACTAGATGCTTGAATAGGTGCGCTCAATGGGTTTGTATTTGAGTAGAATAGAATTGGTTCTATTCTGTTTCCTTATCTAGCATCCGTTTTTTAAATTTGGCCATTATTCGTAGAAGGATTCATTCACCCCCCCTCTGTATCCGGGCCAAGCATCCTAACAGGCCCTTCATTTGTTTACCTTGGCATTGATTTATTTTTGGATCGTAGATCCCACGAGACTAGACATCCACAATATTTAATGGCCAAGGGTTCCAAGGTCAAGTTCATGTAGTCAAGGTAAAGAACACAAGGATAATGATTCTTTAAGAGTCCAAACAATAAGCTCCATAACCGAGAGGAATAATTGTCCCAAAGGACTATAATTAATGATCAATAGATCTAACAATAGGTAAATTCAAAAAATACCATAGCCTACATTGGCTTGGTTAGCTCACACGATTCGAAATTCATGAAATAACCACTTTTCGGAAAACTGTCATATAAACGGTCAGACAAGGGCCGCTCAAGGGTATATAAGGTTAATATTGAGCCGCGCATGTCCGGAAGACATTAAGACCCATGAACAAGATATACGGTCCTTACTGGGCCGTGTTACAGATATGCAGTCGCTATTGGGCCGCCTATGAGGATATACGGTCCACTACGGGCCGCGCATACCTCTCCCAGCCCAATTCGATCCAAAACTTAAACCAGCTATTCGGTCATGTAAATCGATGTTCTGGTGGTTCATTAGGTTCATAACAATGGTATAAAGAAATCTCAAGATGATGGTAAGTTCGCCGGATGGAGTTTCCGGTGATAAGTTCAAAGTTAACGCAACTTAAAGGGGCTAATGACTTACTAGAAGTCTGTAATTTGGTCAACGTTCTACTAGAATGGAATTGTTATGCAGCAACTAAAAGTTCATGATAAACCTAATTTCCATGTTTAAATCATCAAGGATTAAGTTTTACATTCAATGTATTTGCCAAAAAGATGAATCAAGATGATAATGAACAAGATCGTGTAGGAATGAACAACATGCAATTAACAGAAATTTAGTTACATAATTAACCACTAATCATGTGGATTTCTAATTAACCATTGTGTGTGTTGAAGTGGAGATAGTAATCGGAATGGTTTATACAATTGGACCATCTCTTCAACTTTGGATTGCGGAACACCGGGCTAAATTTGAGATCATAGGGTTGCATGCATGGGTCATTGGTTCCTCAAAATATGGTTTTCAATTGGACTAGGTTGAATGGGTCGATCCCCTCACGGTACGGATCGATCCTCGGGTCGAAAACACATAAAATCGGGTCTGCCAGCATATGGGTCGACCCCTGGAAAATCCAGGGATCTGCCTGCATGTGGGTCAACCCCTGGGGTCGACCCCAGCAAGACAGACTGCTGTCTACTGAATGGGTCGACCCCATGGCTCGACCCCCACAAATTCTGCCTTATGGGTCGACCCCATGGGTCGACCCCCACCTACCCGATGTATGGGTCGACCCTATGGGTCGACCCCCCGCGCGCTGCTGCATGGGTCGACCCCATGGGTCTACCCTCGGGTGGAAAATTTCTGCTTGAGCATGGGTCGACCCCATGGGTCGACCCCTGCGTTCACAGAACCGAACGTGACTTCAAAAATCAACAAAAACTCACCCAATTGGGGTCTAATTGGGCTGAGATCTTAACCCCATGCTTCTGGGTTCTTGATAGACATACTAGGGTCATAATACAAGAGTTTGGAACACGAAATTCACCAAAAAATCAATCGAAATCGCAACCTATCTAGGAAGAACACTTGAAAACCTAGTTTTTGCATGCTTCTAATCAGACACGAAATACTCTAAGCATGGTCTATGAAAATTGGGGCTTTATATATCAAAAGAAAGAGGGCTTGATGTTGATTCCAACCATATATGACATGCTATATGGGGATCAAGATTGATAACTCGAAATCATAACTTAACTTGAAAGAACACATCAAAAACTAAGTCTAGACATGCTCTTACTCCGAACAGAAATTCTCTAAGCATGGTTTATGAAAATTGGGACTTTATATATCAAAAGAAAGAGGACTGGATGCTGAACATTTTGATATATTACTTGCGGTTTGAGCCCGAGAGAACCTACCTCAATCAGAGAAGAAAGGAAGAAGAAAGGTGGAAGAATGGACGCCGACACGTCACCACTAAACTCCCGAGATCTCCCTAGATCGATCTCCACTGCAACCGCCACTGCTACCAAAATATTCTAGGGTTGCATAGCTTCATTTTTGTAGCTCATACACCTTCTGGAGCCTTCGGTACTGGGAGAATTTGTCGAAACAAGTTGATTGTTTGAAAACGGCGCCGAAAAGTTTGACCTAGCCAAAGCTCGGCCGACACCACGTTTTAGGGCTGGGTTTCGATCAATTAACAGAGGGGAAATGATTCTTAGATCGTGGCCTTCCATTTGCCACCGATTTGGGGTTATTTGGTTGAGTATTAAGCTCAAATTTCGCGTTTTAAGTTAAGGTTAGGTAAGGGTTAGGTAAGTGTGCACTTTTGACTTAATCCACTACTTAGACCTAATTACGGATTTTTACTGGGTCGACCACAAAAGACAAAGTTGTTAAATAAATGGTCCTTAACCCAATTACTATTTTTCTAGATTTTTATAAGGTAGTCAAAATTTCACTAGTCTATTTACTAAGGAATTAAATATTAAATTCTGAAATTCATTTATTTCAATTAAATTTCAGATATTTAAAACCGGGGTATTACACCGTCCGTGCCTTTTGAATTTCTGCATATGGATTTGTTCGGTCAAACAAGAACAACCAGCCTTAATGGGAAAATGTTTGGATATGTGGTTGTTGATGACTTCTATCGTTTCACATGGACTTTCTTTCTTGCTAATAAGAATGATGCCTTTCTTGAGTTTGAGAAATTCTTCAGAAAAGTAAAGTAAGAAGGTAAATTCAGAATCTCCACCATCTTGTCTGACAATGGAGGAGAATTCAAAAAGTCATCCTTTTTTGAAGTATGTAATCAAGAATGCCTAACACATAGATTTTCTTCTCCCATGACCCCAGAGCAAAACGTCATTGTAAAGAGAAGGAACCGAACAATCATGGAGATGGCTCGAAATATGTTAATTGAGAGCCAACTTTCAAGGAAGTCCCGGGCTGAAGCAGCAAACACGACATGCTACATAATTAATAGGGCCATGGTAAGGCCAAAGTGTACGAAAACCCCTTATGAGATGATGAAACGTAAGAAACCCAATTTGGCATACTTTAGAGCATTTGGATCAAAATGCTATGTGCATAACAATGACAAATCAGATTTGGACAAATTTGAAGTCAAGAGTGACATTGGAGTATTCTAGGGTTATGCTGAAACATCAAGGGATTATAGGGTTTTTAATGTTAAGAATCAAACTGTGGAGGAAACTCCACATGTTGTGTTTGATAAAACATTAACTGACTCAGGCAAGGGCATTGGTGACAGGAAAAAGGAGGAGGATGAAGGTACTTTCATGGAATCCAAGGAAGAACCAAGAGAAGGATGCCAGCAGCCATCTGTAGAACAGGTAACCGATCGGTCGACCGAAGGCCCTGTCTGATCAATTTTGTCCAGTGAGTCTTCTACAAATTTTTGAACCTTAAAAGGTCATCCTGTCCAGAACATCATATAGAACATGATCCCCCTAGGACCAGGTCATTTCTTAAACATGTTCATAATGAAGATCTCATTGCATTAGTTTCTCAATTTGAACCAAAAAGCATTGAAGATGCCTTGCTAGATGAAAATTGGGTTAATGCCATGCATGGAGAACTTAGTCAATTTGAGAGAAATCAAGTGTGGAATTTGGTTCCTTGACCCACTAACCAGCATGTTATTGGGACTAGATGGGTGTTTAAGAAAAAGCTAATTGAAGATGGGACTATCACTAGAAACAAGGCTAGGTTGGTAGCCACAGGGTATAATTAAGAAATTGGAATCCATTTTGAAGAATCTTATGCCTCCATTGCAATACTAGAAGCCATCAGAATTCTATTGGCATTTGCATGCTCCCTTGGTATAAAACCTCAACAAATGGATGTTAAGAGTACTTTTCTGAATGGCTCGATAAAATAGGAGGTATTTGTAGAACATCCCCCTGGTTTTGAACTAAGTGATTTGCCTAACCATGTTTACAAATTGAACAAGGCACTATATGGGCTAAAGCATGCTCCACGGGCCTAGTATGACAGACTCAGTGCACATTTGACTAGGAAAGGCTACATCTGAGGTCAAATTGACCAAACACTCTTTAATGACCACATTTTTATTGTTCAAGTATATGTGGATGATATAGTATTCGGTTCAACTAATTCTATCATGTGCAAGCAATTTGCTAAACCTATGGAAAGGGAATTTGAAATGAGCCTTATGGGAGAACTCCAATTTTTTCTTGGACTGCCAATCACACAAACGAAGGAAAGATTCTTCATAAACCAGTCCAAATATACATTGGAGGTCCTAAAAAGATTTGGAATGAAGGAATCCAAACACATTGTAGACACGCTAAAATCAATGCTATGTTGAGTAAATCTCATGTCACCGTGTGACGCCCCAAAGTGGACTTCAATATTGGCTTAATATGAAGTTTTTCTATTTTCTATGTGTTAATTATAATTTCTTGGCATTTTTCTTTGATAATTGGAATTAACGCCTTAAAGAGGAGCGTCATTTAATTGACGACCTGGTAAAGGGCGCCTCTTAATAAATGGACGACTATGGATAGAGGCGTTGTTTCCTGGATATTTACGAATCCTGTGCAAAATGAAAAATCAAAGAATTGACGTCGCTATGAGGGGCGTCTATTATTTAGCGCCCGTCCCTGCAGGCGTCAGTTCAAAATCTTTAATAAGGAAAGTCATTTGTTGCCATAATTAAATCTAGGGATTGACGGCTGAGTGCACGTCTTCATTTTAATTAGCGCCTTTGGTGATGTCGTCATTTTCAATTGACGCCCTTTTAGAGGTCGTCATTTTAACTTCCGTCTCCCTTTCGCCTGCTTCTTTCCAATAATGATCTCTTCCCCGTTTTACTCCTTGTGTTTATTTGAGAAGAGGGTTTCTTATTGGAGGTCCATTACCTTGTTTTAATCCTATTATTACAAGGATTTTGGGGCTATAAATACCCCTGCTGTTCTTCTCTCGCGCGGTAAAGGGGAGGCAATGCAAGAACAATACGATAACAGAGAATAAGAACCACTATGAGTTTTTAACAAGGAGAGGAGAGTTTCTGTTTTGTAGGTTTCGTTCCAAGGAATCCTCTTCCTGATTGGTGTTAATCCTCTTTCCCATGGTGGTCACCAGCTGCTGTTCAACCAATCTCTTTGGTTTTTCTCCCAGTACTGCTGCACGCACAGCAGAGAGGAGATTTTCTTCTCTTGTTTGGTTAACATTCATCATCACCCATTGTTCTTTCTAGCTCTTTGCTAGAAACGTTCTTCACATCATACATCTTGCTTTGCATATTTTGCATCCATATCTTCCATACCCTTTGTTACTCCTCTTAAGGGGTTTTAAAAATCAAAACACACAAGGTGTGTTCATGCTTCATTTGATCAATTTCTTAGTTTTAGAGCATTGATACTACACCTTTTGGATAATCCATTCTTTTCATTTGTTTTGTGTCTTTACAAGGTAATGGACCATGAGTCGCACCATGAGTCTCCTCCTCTTCCCAATACTTGGTGTTACGATGATGGGTCGATATTTCAACCACCCATACCGCGACACCATGAGTCTCATCCTATCCCTAACACCTCTCACCCCATCCGACATTTTCAACGCACTAAACCTTCTCCGTTCGCACCTCCCGTAATCACACCAGTAGCCTCCATTCCATCGGCCTCCGCCGAGCCTCCATCACCCTCCACTACGCCGGTCTCCGCCAAGCCTTCTATTACTCCTCCTCTTTATCCGCCACCTCAGCCGTCCACTATGCCTATAACCCCTACTCCACTACTTAACCCTTTACCCTTACCCGTGGCTAATCCTGAGCAGGACCCAACCCTTTTTGCACTCGAGCCAACCCCGACTACTTCCGAGCAGAGGGAGAAGCTTGACGTGTTTGAACCTCTATTTCCACTCACCCTTTCTCCAACACCTTCCATTACACCCCCACCATCCATGGAGCCTTCCGCCTCCACTTCCTCTACCACTTAGAATGGGAGTGCTTCTACAAGTACTTGTACCGAAGATGATCAAGAGCCGGGAAAGAAAGATTTGGCCACGGCCGTGCTATTCAAGATGCAAGAGTTTATTTGTCGGATGCCAATCCGGGTCATTGTGCCGAGCATGGTTGAAGAGGCCAAGTCCCCACCACTGCTCACTAAAAGAGAATGTCAAACACTGATGCCGTATAAGTCTACGACCCAGGGCCGGGCAAGGCACCCCTTGTTCCAACTTTCCAATCTTGAACCCATTCTTCCATACAAGGGGCGAATGCCTATTCTGTTCAACATTCTTTATATGTCACAATCCTTGGGTATGGCGATGCTTCCTATCCCAACTCTTCAACTCCCTTGCACTATTGCTTTTCACTCTCCAAGGGAGTTGTCATTCACTATTGAAGCTTCATCATGGGCTCTTGCTTTATCCATTGGGCCAATTAGCTATACACTTTCACTGCCATGGAGGGGCGGTTATCTTGGTGCTAAAGGGATTTCCACTATTCTACCCACCTTCCATTCAGCTCCACCCATATTTCTGTCGATCATCGATTCTTTATGGGCCACTCCAGGGGTAAGGAGGAGGATCTCATCCCTTCGCCCTTCATGTTTTTTACATTCTTTGCATTTCATGCATCCATCGCTTCCGTTGCATTGCATCCACATGCATTTGCACTTCTTCTTTTTTGGGTTTCCAAACCCGTATCTTCCCCGCCTTTCGAAACCTCCGGATCCCCCACATTTCCTATATCTTTAGCCTCTATCTTCGGGATCTCCAGGTCCCCTTACACTCACCGGTCATTGTGCCCCCTCCGATCTTCCCTCAGGGCATCGCGCCCCTTTGCATCCGGACTCCCCGAATTTCTCTCTTGTCCTCTTGGGGCATCATGCCGCATAGTGTCTCATTCCTCCGGAACCTCCGGATCCTTCATCCTCTTCTAATCCACTCCCCCCAGGGCATCACGTCCTTCCAAGTTTTTCCTCCCTAATTCTCTCGGGGCATCGCGCCCCCTTTCCTGCTATTTCCTTGGAACCTTCGGATCTTTCTCTTCTCCTTGGGCAAAGCGTCCCATGGTCCGGAACCTCCGGATCTTGCTCTTTGGGCATCGTGCCCCTGCACACCCTCACGTTCGGATCTTCTAGGCTTCCCACTGATTTTCCTTGGGCATCGCGTCCCATGGTATCTTCCCCATCCGGAACCCCCGGATCTTGCTCTTTAGGCATCGTGCCCCTACACACCCTCACGTCCGGATCTTCTAGGCTTCCCACTGATTCTCCCTAGGCATCGCGTCCCATGGTATCTTCCCCCGTCAAAACCCCCGGATCTTGCTCTTTGGGCATCGTGCCCCTGCACACCCTCACGTCCGGATCTTCTAGGCTTCCCACTGATTCTCCCTAGGCATCGCGTCCCATGGTATCTTCCCCCTCCGGAACCTTCGGACCCTCCTGACCCTTTTCATCGACTCTTCCCGGGGCACCGCGTCCCTCGGCATTTTCCTCCTCCAGAACCTCCGGACCCTCCATCTTTCTTCCGATTTGTCTTCTTACTCTTCCAGGACATCGCGTTTGTTGATTTGTTTTGCTTCCTTCTCTTGTGTGGTTGTGATGAGATGATAAAGATGATAAGCAAAAACAATGATCTCAATCGACCTATGAACATGTAAACCATGAACCTAGGCAACCAGAACTGGCTCTAGCATGGGCAATGCTATCTCAATCGAATTAAGCTAAAGAAGGCAAAGAAAAACACACGCCGGAGCGTGGAGCAAGGAGTAAATAAAAACACACCACATGGGTGGAACAAGCAAAAGGAATAAGAGATATGAGAGAGAAATCAATGCTCAATACTAAGGAAAGAACGTGATCGCCACTAAGGTAATAAAACAAGTCAAAAACCAGATCAATACCTTAGAAATAGGAGGATGATGCACCTGCCCACGGGAGAGAGAAACCAGCGAAATCTGCAGATCTGCCTTGAACGTAACGGTCTAGACCCTGCGCGTCACAGGAGTGTGACGGTCTCCAGATGAACCGTTAGAGAAGCCTAACGCGTCTGCTCAAGACCGTCAGAGAACCTGCAGAAATAGCCTGTGGATTCTTTGAACTCCAAACCTTCCAGCCGGCCAGAAAACTTGGGCCTCGTCTAATGAACTCTGTAAACCTGCCAAAGAACATAAAACACAAGAAAACAATCCCAAATTAGCCCTTTAAACAATATAGCATCAATTCTTAAAGGACTTACAATCATGCAAAAGGAAAGAGGAATACCGGGGAAGTTTTAGTTTTTTAACCCCTCTGGGCATTTTAAAACGTGGGAAGGATGTTTAGATGATGAAAATAGATGAAGAACGTGGGAGAAAGAGGAGGGACAATGCTATGATGAGAGGAAGAACGGGAGAACACAAATATGCAAGTTATGAACTTTGAAACCCAAAACCGAAGTACTCCCTAGACTGTGATGCAGATGGACGTGGAAGTAGACTCCTCTTGGATGAAGATGGCTCCAGAAAGCGGCAGCACTTCGACGCGAACTCCATATTTCTCCTCCTTAGGCCATGAAGTTAAGGGTGCTATTTATAGGCCCTCAAAATCTCTGGGCGAGCAGAGGATAATCCAGCAAGAAAAGAGGATAATTCTTAGCAAACTCTTGAAGATAATACTCCCAAGAGTCCATAGAAAAAAATAGAAGGTCCTGAGGATCAGATTTGGAGGAGAAATCATAAGAACAAACTCTCAACTCGACTACGGAGTAGCAGAGAAAAGACCAGACCAGCCAGGACTCTCTGTTGGATGTAGCGACTGCACGACAGACCGTCACAGGTATGTAGCGCCCCAGGGAGAGACCGTCACACTGACCTTATCCCCAAAGAGATAAGATCAACGGGAAGAAGATCTAAGCAGTTGGACTCTTGAATGAATGTAACGGCCATGTGTGGACGCGTTATAAGAACGTAACGGCTGCACGATAGACCGTTAGAGACAACAGATAGGCTAAAGGATAAGGATTGAAACAAAGGCCTTAAGCCTCAGGACTCTTCAAGGTGTAACGGTCCAGGGCCAATGCGTTAGAAGAACGTAACGCCCCTGGTATGGACCGTTAGAGATAATAATATCCAAGAATGATAAGAGCTTGCTAAGCTTCATCAAAAATGAAAGCACCGAGGAAACCAGATTCAACCAAGAGAAGAAGAGCCATGAAATAAGCCTCCAACTGATCAAGAGAGCTTAACGAACGGGAATAACTTGAGCATCATATAGAATAAACAAGGAGATGACCCAACTTATTGGTCATAAAATGGGTGTCAACAGATGCCCTTCCTTAACGTCCTTTTTGCAGGGGAGCGAGCAGAGGTGAAGCGAAAGCGAAATGGAATATGGAGATGAAGCCGAAATGAAGCAGAGTGGACTGAAAAAGTGGGCGTTAAGGCAAACGACACCCGTCCAACCAACAAGCGATAGGAATTTTCTGGAAAACATCAAACCAATCACAAGGAAATAGCCAACCAACGGACGCATGTCTGGAGGAACTAACAACTAAGGAAAGTAAAACACAGCTAGCCGCCGGAGGCAACGGAAAGGAAATAGATAATTTACTAAGCTCCAGACATGAATCTTCAGTTAACCAAACCAAGCGAATAGAACGAAGGAAACCTTCCAATTCAGAGTGGAAATGACTCTCCTTATTCTAGATCAAGAACACAGCTATTCATCATCATTGAGATGCCTTGAACAGATGAGACTCATGAACGCTCAAAGAATGCGTATGATGCATGATGGGCTAAAGAAAAAGAAATCGTCAAAGCGAATGCAAAGAAAGATAAAATAACAAAATACTCGAGAATAATATTTCTAGACCGGAGAAATCAGGGTCAGGACACCATCTGCAACCACGGCGTGCAAGACATAACCATCGTCCCCAAATTTTCCAACCTAACGGCCTATCCAACGATTAAACACGTGCACTTAGATCATCATCATTTTTGTTTAAGGGGAACATCAGATCCCAGAACACATGAATGACCAGCCAGTTCTCGAGATAATATATCATGAATACCATATAGTAATGCATTAAAGGGATAAGAGATCGAGATACTGTACCTGACTTACCTGCCTGACGGACGGCGAAGCATGATGCTGTTCATAACTTCATCCATGAGAAAGAGGTTAGCCAACGATAATGAGTATGAGCATGAAACAAGGCATAACCATTTGTACGCATGAGAAGCATTAATAATATGCACCATGGCAGAAAAAGCAACCATTCAAGCATCAAATATACCATTTTATTCATCAAGAAACTTGCAAGATGTAACGGCCTACTGAGGGTGCGTCACAAAAAGTAACGGTCTAGGACAGGACCGTTAGACAATGGCCGTTCAAATTTTGCAATGAATAATATTCAAAAGACCTGACGGTCCAAAGACTACACGTCAGAGAATGTAACGGTCTAGCGAAAGACCGTCACATTTCCTGAGCGTTCAAAAAACAAAACAGAACGGTCACGGACTCCACTCAACACTCAAACAACCCAAACGCCAAAAACCTCAACCGAGACGACCACCGAGAGCAACGGCGTCCACCCACCGAAGATGGCCGGCGATGAGCCTCAATCGCCGAAGAAGAGGGAAAAGGGGATGAAGAGGAAGGCCATCCACCGCTTCCACCGCCGGATAGAGCGAGAAGTCGTCCCGCCGCTCGTGGAGGAAGAAACGGCGAGGAGAGAGCCAACGGTGGAGGAAGAAGCGCCAATGGCTGAAGAAGACCAAGGGGAAGCACCCCTGGATGAAGGAGGATCCAAGGAACAAGAGAAGAAGAAGAAGAGAGGGCAGGACCGAGAGGTAAGCCATTGGCCCTAATTTTTCAATTTTTAATTTTTGTAGTTTTTTATGTGTATGCATGTGTGGATGGGGGGTAGAAGATGGGTCTATGAACCCATTAGGATTATTTTGTAGGCCTTTTGGCCAACATGAGAAGCCAAGGAAAACGAAAAGAAAAACACCCATTAGCAGAGAATGTGACGGTCCTTCCAGCGACCGTCACAAACCTAACGCATCACCCTTGGTGCGTTAGAGCCATATAACGCCTCACCCCAGGGCCGTTACATCCACCAGAGACCAAAAACTATTTTTTTAGAGGGTTAACTGCTAAGGGTCAGTCCACTAGTACGCCCCCTTTCTTTGAGGGGTCTAATTACTCTTACTGGAAGAATTGCATGGAGGTATTCCTTCGGGCTAAGGACTATGAGATTTGGAAGGTAGTTAGTATTGGCCCTTTCGAGTTTCCCCCAGATGAAACGTTCTGGACCAAGGAGCACATCCGTAGGTCCACCTTGAATTGGGCGGCCATTAATGCCATACAATGTGCACTTCATCCCACCGAGTTTTCCAGGATTTCCTCCTGTAGCACATCCAAGGAGATGTGGGATAAGCTGAAGGCTATCTATGAAGAGACTACACAGGTTAGGGAAATCAGGGCCAACATGTTGGTCTCCGAGTATGAAGCATTCAGAATGAAACCTGATGAGTCGGTGTCTAAAATGTATGCCCGTCTGCTGGTGCTCAGAAATGGCTTGAGAAACTTGGGTAAATTATATAGTGAGTACGAGCTGGTTAGGAAAATCATGAGGTCTCTAACACCTATTTGGCATACCAAGGCCACCGTTGTAGAGGAGTCAAGGAACCTTGCTACCACGACCGTTGATGAGCTCATTGGCTCTCTTATGACTTACAAGCTAAACCTTAAGAGGGTAGATGAGTCTGAGAAAAGAAAGAAACCCCTAGCGCTTAAAGTCTCGGCTAGTAACAAAGGGTATGATAGTGAACACAGCTCATCCAGTTCAGGTGAAGATAGTGATGATTTTGCTATGTTTACTAGGAATTTTAAGTTGTTTCTGAGAAAAGAAGGAAAGAGTTTTAAGAAAAAATATTTCTCTGGAAAAAGGCAGTCAAAGCATAAATTTGATACTGCCAAGAAAATTGATAGCAATGTTTGTTATAATTGCAGGAAAGCAGGACATCTCAAGGCGGATTGTCCGGAGTTGAAAAATGTTGAGAAAGCTAAGCCCAGGCGGAAGAACAGGAAAGGAAAGGCTATGGTTAACACCTAAAGCGATGAATATGAAGGAAGTCAGAGCAGCTCCTCTGATAGCGAGAAGGAAGAGAAATTATGCTTGATGGCCAAAAGTGGTGAATACAAAGAAGACAGTGATGTGGTAACTTCAATTTTTGAAAATTTCACTCATGATGATTAGCAAGAAGCATATGCTAAGTTACTCGATAAATATGATGATATGAAAAAAGAATACAAACATTTGAAAAGGAAAACTAAATTTGTGATTCATGATACATCTTTGAATGATAAAATTGCATGTCTGAAAATTGAAAATATCTATTTAAAAAAATCTCTTGATGAAGCTGAGTGCGATAAAGTCATCTTGATTGACCTAAGATCTGAAAATGAAAATCTAATGAACACCATTGATGAACTCAAACTTAGAATACACGAATTTCAGGAAGAAACTAGGATAGCCACTGAAAAATATGAAGCTATCAATTGTGTGAATGTTGAATTGAAAAAGACAATAGAAAAATTAGAAAAAGAAAATACAGACAAACAACACTCCCTTGAAGGCATGACACAAGGTACAGAAAATTGGAATGCCATCTTGGGAACAAAAAGTAATTTCAAAAAGGGTGGTTTGGGTTTCAACCCAACTAATAAGGAGAGGTTTGACGTGAGAACCATCTCCTTTGTGACAGAAAGGGGGACATTTCAACCCCTGATAAACATGACTTCTGGAGAAGGTCAAAATAAGAGCACAATGAAAAACATTTAGAAAACTAAGCCCAGTGCCAAAGACAAGGGCAAAGGGAAGATAGAGGTGTCTAGGGGATCATGCTCACAGACTCCCACACCTAAATTCAAGGGACAGGCTAGGAGTCAATTTTCTAATGCTAGAACTAAAGAAAACCCCAAGGCCAAAACTACCCAGTCTCCACAGAAAGGTCTAGGCAACCATGCAGGTGCTTCGACTTCTACTACTTCTAGGTACAAGTCCCCTAGGAACTTTGGGTCGAGCAGAAGTACCTCAGGACGAGGCTACTTCAACACTGCTCCAACCTACTCTTCATGTCATAACTTTTCTCACTACAATTCCCATGAGAGAGGTCAAGGTAGTTTCTATATGAGGCCGATGCAGTATCATTTTCTAAACCCTTACACTACTCAGATGCATCAACCTCAACCTTGGAACTCCTATGTGCAACCTATGCACAACAAAATCATAAGTCAGAACCCCTATGGCCTTTACCATTCGATGTTCAATCAGCCTAGGGTCTTCGGTGCACCCACTACTCCCAAAGCCTATCGGACTAAGCACTGGCAAAGAAAGTCTCAAAATAATTTAAAAAGGAAGAACCAAGCCACAGTATAGAAACAACTTCCAAAAACTAAAAGTGGCAAGAAAAGGCAGACTGAACAGATGGCAAGAAAAGGCAGACTGAACAAAAAATCCACCATGAAGAAACCAAATCAGATGTGGATACCAAAACATTTACTTTCTAGTCTTCATGAAATAAATGCTTTTACGGGGCTCAAATAGTTTTGGGTTCCAAACATTGCTGCTTGATTCTCCTTGCAGGTATGCCTGGTAGCCAACCAGAACAGATGGTACCTTGATAGTGGCTGCTCCAAGCACATGACTGGGGATAAAGACAAATTTTGCATGCTGGTAAAGAAGGACGCAGGTCATGTTACCTTTGGAGGTAATACCAAAGGGAAAATAGTTGGATCAGGTAAAGTAGGCAAGTGATCTTCATGCTGCATTGATGAAGTGTTATTGGTAGAAGGACTTGCCTATAATCTGCGTAGCATCAGCCAGCTGTGTGATAAAGGTCACAAGATAGTTTTTGATTCTCTTGCATGCACCATATTTGAACCAAATTCTGAATGTGTCAAATTTTCTGGTAAGAGAGTCAATAATATCTACATGGTAGATTCAGATGATGCAGCACATACAGATTTATGCTTAACTGTTAATAAGGATGACTTAGCCTGTCTGTGGCACCATAGGTTAGGTCATGCTAGCTATCATGTGTTGCGCAAACTGACAAAACACAGCATGGTAAAAGGTCTCCCTGAAATTTCATTCAAAACAAATTATAAAATTTGTGAGGCCTATACTCAATGCAAGCAAACTAGAAAGTCATTTAAGTCTAGAACTGAAAGCTTATCTTCTAAACCGTTTGAGCTGATTCATATGGATTTGTTTGGAGCATCTAGATCAGCCAGCTTATCAGGTAGGACATATGGTTATGTTTTAGTAGATGACTTTTCTAGATTTACCTGGGTATATTTCCTGACACATAAAAATGATGCTTTTAAGGAATTTGAGGAATTCTACCATAAAATAACTCAGACCAATGAGCACTCAATTTTAAACATTTTGTCTGATCATGGAGGTGAGTTTGAAAACTCACAATTTGATGATTTCTGCAGGGATAATGGAATCAACCACATGTTCTCATCTCCAAGAACTCCAGAGCAGAAAGGAGTAGTTGAAAGGAGAAATAGAACCTTGATGGAAATGGCTAGGACAATGCTGGTTGAAGGGAATCTGCCAAGGAAGTTCTGGGTCGAGGCTATGAGCACATCCTGTTATATAATTAACAGAGCTCTAGTAAAATCTTCCACACAAAAGACTCCTTATGAGATACTTAAAGGTAAGAAACCCTCACTAGCACATTTCCCAGTCTTTGGATGTAGATGTTTCATTCATATAAATTCTAAAAGAGACCTTGATAAGTTTGAACCTAAAAGTGAACCTAGAATTTTTCTAGGATATTCTGAAGTGTCCAGAGCCTATAGGATTTATAACCTAAACTCAAAAACTGTTGAGGAATCACCTCATGTTATCTTTGATGAACATTCTAATAAATCTAAAATTGGTTTTTGCAGAGACACAGCTGATGGTGATATCCTTGAGAGTAAAGAAGAACCAAATCCTGAACCTGGAGAAGATGGTGAGACTAGTGTGTCTAGAACTCAGGAGGAGGAAAACGTAGAACCAGGTAATCAGCCTACCAATGTTAGAGTTATTAAAGATCATCCTTTAGAGAATATAATTGGTAATCTGAATGAACCCCTTAGGACTAGATCATACTTTAGGATTGAAAATGAGTTGAATTCCTTTGCACTAGTCTCTCAAATAGAACCAAAAAACATAGATAGTGCCTTAGAAGATGTGCATTGGATAAATGCCATGCATGATGAGCTGAACCAATTTGAAAGGAACAAGGCATGGCACCTAGTTCCTAATCCCTCACATGGCTCGGTTATAGACACTAAATGGGTTTTCAGGAATAAGACAGATGAGCAAGGTAAGGTAGTTAGAAATAAAGCTAGGCTAGTGGCGCAGGGTTACAACCAGGAATATGGGGTAGATTTTGAAGAATCTTTTGCACCTGTTGCCAGGTTAGAGGCTATTAGAATACTTTTAGCTTTTGCATGTAGCCTAGGAATAAAATTGTTGCAGATGGATGTAAAATCTACTTTTTTAATGGGTTGATAAAGGAGGATGTGTATGTTAAACAACCTCCAGGTTTTGAATGCAATGATTTTCTTGATTATGTTTACAAATTAGATAAGGCATTATATGGACTGAAGCAAGCTCCCAGGGCCTGGTATGACTGGCTGAGCTCCTTCCTCACAGGTAAGGGTTTTTCAAGAGGAGAAGTTGACCAGACCCTATTCACTAAGGTCAGTAACAATGACATTCTTATTGTTCAGATTTACGTAGATGATATAGTGTTTGGGTCAACTAAATCAGAAATGTATGAGGAATTTTCTAAATTAATGACAGATGAATTTGAAATGAATTATATGGGAGAATTGAAGTTTTTTCTTGGTCTACAGGTCAATCAAACATTGGAGGGAAGCTTCATCACACAGTCCAAGTACCTAAGGGACATTATGAAGAAATATCAAATGGAAAACTTCAAAGCAATAACAGCACCTATGGGCACCTCAACCAGTCTTGATGGTGACCCAAAAGTTAAATTGGTTGACACCAAGCTTTATAGAGGTATGATCGGATCCCTTTTGTACCTTACTGCATCTCGACCTGATATTCAATTCTCAGTATGTTTATGTGCTAGATTTCAGGCTAGTCCTAGAGAATCTCACATTAGTGCAGTGAAGAGGATTTTTAGGTATCTCTCAGGCACCCCTGACTTAGGTCTATGGTTTCATGCTAAGTGTGAGCTCGACCTTGTAGCTTACACTGATGCAGATTATGCTGGGTGCAGAATAGATAGAAAGAGCACTAGTGTGTATTGTCAATACCTAGGCAGTTGTCTTGTGTCTTGGGCATCTAAGAAGCAACACACTGTTGCTCTTTCCACTGCTGAAGTAGAATATGTTGCAGTAGGGAATTGTGCAGCCCAAGTCTTATGGATAAAGCACTAACTTGCTGATTATCACATCAATCTAGGATGCACACCTATTTTGTGTAATAACATCAGTGCTATTTCATTAACCAAAAATCATGTTCATCACTCTAGGATAAAGCACATAGAAATTAAACATCACTTCTTCAGAGATGAAGTAAGTAAGAATGAAATTGAATTTCACTTTGTTGAAATTGAAAAATAAATTGCTGATATATTTACTAAGCCCCTTGGAAATGATAGATTTAAATTTTTAAGAAGGGAACTAGGCTTATGTAAATTTCAGCATGATGATTAATGTTTCATTCCTATCTGTTCTGAATAAATGCTCTTCATAAATGTTTCAACTGCACATGTCACAGACCATCAATTAAGTAACTCTGTCAGTAGTTTAACTGCATGCATTGCACTCTGTCCGTTAATAGAGTCATAGTTGTGTAGTGCATTTGTGTCAAGCATTTTCATTATGCATTCATATGTCACCTTGTTTCGACCAATCATGATACACATAGACCCGGAGCATGTGTTCTCCATTCTTGTTGATTGTCTACCTTCACATGTATTGTGTTAGAGGAAGTTCAGAAATCTATCTATCTGTTCTGATTTTTTTTCTGAACCAACTTCTCTTGAAATCATTTCTCCTGGCATCCCTCTATATCAAGTTGATACCTTCTCATGGTAACACACTTGGCATCTGACCTACCTTTACTTTAGAAAATTCATTCACTCTCATCCTTGAAAATCTTGCTATCCCTGAGATTCTGAAATAAAGACAAACTGATAATCATTTCACTATACTAAGCTTCTAAAATCAGATATCTACTCCTATAAGAATATGAATGCACCTTGTCTGAACTGATGATTTAGGTTTAATGAACTTTAGAGTCTAAAGGCTTAACTCAATGAAAAAGAGTTGCTCAGTTAATAGCTCTCAACCATTCTTTACATGTTATGTCTGATTTTGTCATTCTGAAACTGAAAGTCTATAAACTCAAGAAATCGTAGTTGGGAAACTTAGATATAAGTATTGTTTTTAAGCAAAACAAATGGGCAGCTATATAATTTTTTTGGGTCAAAAATAATTTAGCAGAGCAATGACTGAAGTCACTGAGAAACTGAGTCCTCCATCAAAGAAAGAGGATGTACCCATGTCATGATGTGCTTTAGTTAACTCTGTTTAAAAAAGATAAAATTTTGATTCAAAAATTAATTGGTAGAGCAATGGCTGACTACATTGAGAAACCGGGCTCTCTATCAATGAAATAGAGTGCTCCTATGTCATGAAGTGCTTCAGGTACCTCTATTCAAAATTGAAATAGAATGGTAAATCCTACTGAGTAAACTGGGGGTGCTGGCGTCTTATCAACGTGTACCTCCATGTACAAAGGTCTGGATCATACCTACCTGTTCATACATTTATGGTCAACAAGTTAATTCCAGCTGTAACCCTGAAGAAATATATCAGTTTTTGCTTCACCTCAATACCTACTCTAGTTGCTTCTATGAACTTCTCTGATTTTATACTCAAGTAAGTTGAAGATTGATTGTTCTGACCTGATGTTGTATGCCTGGTTTACTGCTATTAACATCTCATGCAACCCTCTACAACGACTCAAGTAAGTTAAACTCTAACTTTCATTACACTTAAATCAGATTTTTACCAAGGTTGCCTTACGTGAACTCTTATTCTAATAGATTCTGATCTAAGTATGCTTGTTTAATGAAAATTTCCTTCAGTTTGTCATCAGATCTCATGGATTCCATACTCTGAAACCCTTATCATCTTTGTGTCTCCTCACTACCTCAATTCCCTGGTCTCTCTCTTGTTCCTTGTTTGTTGATGGCAAAGGGGGGGGAGGAGAATTTGATGAGTCTTAACTCGATGGGCAGCTTGAGCCTTATCATTTCTTTAGTGAAAAGGAGAGACAAAGGGGGAGTGTCTAAAAGGGGAGAGATTTCCTTTACAGTTTCTGACTCTTATTGCATTTGTGTTGCCATCAAAGTATAAATTGTTGTCATCATCAAAAAGGGGGAGAATGTTGTGTCTCCTCTGAATTGGCGCTATCCTTGTCTTGTTTTAATGATTGGCAACAATGGTTTGACCATTGGCAACAGTGGTTTAACCAATCGTTGTCTTTGGCAACATCAACTTTTTATAGGTCAGAATCACTCCCAGTTTCATTTTTTTTAGGGTCATAGCATTTTCAGATTGATTAGTCATGTGCACACATTCTAAAGTCAGTGCGTGCAGTCCTTCACACACAAGGTCGATGATAGACTAGTCCGTGCATATATATGTCTAAGGCATTCGCAAGGTCGGTGCAATAAAGGGCGGTGAAGTCTGTGCATATCCTGTGTCTTATGTTGCGTCTCACATAGCCCAGCATGTCTACGTCTAAGGTCTGTGAAGTCTGTGCATTTCATCATATGCATACACTACTCAACTCCGGGCACATCACTGTTCATGGGATCATCTCAAAGCATTCATATAGTCGATGCATGTTTTCACACGATCAAAGCTGCATGGAACGTCTGTGCAACATTCAGGTCCATGCATCATTTATGTCCGTGCACATCTGCCTTCTCGCACATAAGTCTATGCACGTGGTAGCCACAAGACTTCATAGTCTGTGCAACTTTAAAGTCAGTGCGTATCCGTCTCATGCTATGTCTAAGGCTCACACAGGTCGGTGCTATTTTTGATCTTGCGTCTCTGTCAGCATCTCATGCACAACTGCGACCCTATCTGCATCTCAATGCATGCCTACGCCTCAATGTTTTTCTACAGCATATAGGAGGTCAGTGCATTCTCTAACTTGGTGCATGCTTTACATGCACACATATAGAGCACGGTGCATTGTTTACCTCGGTGCATGTCTTCGGGTGTTCATACGAAAGTCAGTGCATATCAACATATGTGCTTGATTTAGTCTAGGCAAGACTTGGTCGGTGCAAGTTTATGCCGTGTGCTATACAAGGTCCGTGCAACATTCAACTCGATGCACATCTTCCTCATGGACCATGTTGGCCTATGCACGTTTACTCACGTGCTACTAAAGTCCGTGCATTCTAATGTGGCTAGTCTGTGCATAAGAGTTCTAAAGGCTTAAAGTCTGTGCAATGTTTGCATATGTGTTCACTAAGTCGGTGCAATGTCTTCCCTTTCGCATACAATCTCGGTGCAATACACTCTTACTACATCTGAAGGTCCGTGCATATAGAAAGTTGGTGCAATACACTGTGCATGTTCGTATATGTCTGTCAGCATACGAACTCGGTGCAAGTCACTATAGATCTTGGTGCATGGCTAAAGCCTATTCAGTCGGTGCAGGTTTTTGTCTTAGACATATTATAGACGGTGCAAATTTTGCACTGAGCTCTTTTCTATCCTAGGTCTATGCATATGTTTGTTTACGCATTTCACGGTCAATGCACATCTAGTTTAATTAAGCTGTCTGTGCAAGGTCTGCTATTCCACGTGATGAACTCTAATTTTCTGCAAGTGATCCTAAACGATACTCTATCTTTTACAGGGAACAATCCGATTCGCAGAAGAGGCACGTGACCTCCGAAAAGGCAGAAGGCTGGCTCGTGGATAAAGGGTGAAATGATTGGCACGTGATACGAGGAAAGGAAGCTTCTATTCTCTAGCACGTGGACCAATGGAATTTCAGTAGGGTTCTGTTGCTTGATCCATACAAAGCCCATGTTCCTATATAAAGCTATATTACCCTTCAAAGAAAGTTGCTGGTGGCTGGTGCTGAACAGAACTAAGAGAAAAGAAAATGGAGTGCCGCCAGAGAGAAGAAGAGAAGAGAAGCACGAGAGAAGAAGAGAAGAGGAGAGCCCAGAAGGAGAGGAGAAGAGAGAGCAAGAAAGAGATTGAGAAGGAGAAGAAGTGTGAGCTGCAGTCTCTTTCTGACCTCTGGATAAAATCCAGGGTCAGCTTGCTCTATCTTAAGAGCTACATTATTTTCTTTCATCGGTGTGTTTTTATGTTTCTTCAGTTTTTCTTTTTGAAACCTTTAGAAGTTGTGAATCAGCAGAGCTAAGCTGTATTGCTCAGCGGGTGAGGGTGTTCCTCAGACAGTAACTTGTGAGGCTCAATGGTTGTAGGGATTTCCATCCCCAATGCTGTGGATCAGCAGTATTCAAGCTGTGTGGCAGCAGGAATCCTTACTCAGTTGAGTAAGGGGTGGGCGTAGATATCTGGACAGAGATCAAACCACCTTAAAAACATTTATCTCCTGTGTGATTTCATGTGCATTTTCTCCACGGTAGATGAATGCTTATGCTCGCCTAAATGGTTTTGCATGGTTTGATTAGTTAATTGTTCATCTGTTGTTATCTTCTGATTGGTTTCATCTTGCATTCTTAATCGAGTTTCTACTATTGGTTGATTTCACTTGCTCTTGGATCATCCTTCTTCTGAATCTGTGGGTGAGTCCATAGCAGTTCCGTCTATTTCCGCACTGGTTATTTTTAACTGCCATTGTTGCCTTTTATTTGGGGTTGGATCTATTCACCCCCCCCCTCTAGATCCGTTCATCACACCCCTTCAGTAGAGGGTATGAGTGCAAGCTATGGAGGACGGGGTCTACCTTGAGCCATTTAAGTAGTGGCCCATCTATGGTTATGGTGCCATGTGTGAAGGCATGTGGCTCTTGAAGGTCCGGGCTATGTGAAGTGGGAGAGTCTTGAGGTTCTTCCTCACCATTGGTGTGTACGTGGGTGTCCTCGAGAATGGGGAGGGGTTCCGGACTAACATGTACTCCCGTGTGGTTGGGTATGGGGTTCTTGGGTTCCTCTACCAAAGAGGTAGGAGGGTCTTTTGTGGGTGGGGTGATGATGGTCAGCGCATGGTGCCCCCGGGGTGGTGGGTAAAAGGAGACTTGGGTTAGGTTAGGGAGGGGAAGTAGTGGAGGCCTAGGACATAGTAGAGTTGGGGTAGGGAGCAGGAGGTGGGTTGGGTGAGGAGGATCAAGTTGGTTGGTCTTGGGAGGTGTGTCCCTTGTGCGGGAGATGGAGGGGCGGAGGCCAATTGGGTTTGGGTGTGGGTTGGATAAGGGAGCGTGGGTTGGGGGTGGCCTTCATGGGGTGAACTGAGTCGATTAAGGGTCTCTTGCCCTTGGGATCGGCCGGCTGTGGAGGGGTAGAAGTGGGTCACCCTTGGTTTTGGGGAGAGTTGGTGGTGGTGATGGTTAGGTGGGTAGAGAGTCGTGGCAATTGAGCCACATGAGTGGCCTTAGGCAGGCCGGGTGAGAAAGGAGGAGTGAAAGTGCTCCTCGGGCAATGGCTCTTCGAGTAGGCGGGGGAAGGTCGAGAAACGAAGATCTTCCTAAGTTCGATTTTCATCTCTTCCCAGGAGTGAATGGGCTCTTGTCTCCTAACATCCCTTAAGCCTACAATGTTCTGCCACTCATCCCCAGCTTGGCGCGAGAGTAAACTCCTGGCATAATTGACTTGCATAGGCCTAGACATGGTGAACCTCTCAAAGTGTTTGTCTATGGAGCTCTCCCACTCTAGATATGTACTAGGGCAGGATCCGTCAAACACGAAGGCCTCTAATCGGTCTAAGAGTGACGAATAAGCTAAGTACGAGGTCTCCATAAAGAGGTGGTGATGCACTGGTGATTAATGCAATGGTCCTTGGACTAGATTTAGTAGAGACAAGTCTAAAACTTGCTCTGATACCAAGTGATGTGACACCACCTTTGATGTTCAAGAAAATAGAATTGAGAAAATTCCCTTTGGGATTTTATTCCTCTCTCTCTCTCTCTCTCTCTCTCTCTCTCTCTCTCGAAAGGGGGTGAACCCCACTCTCTCTCCTCTCCCCTCCCTCCAAAAATTCAAACACCCTCTCTCTCTCCCCATTCACTCCACATTAACCTCTCCCCCTTCCCCATACAGCCCCCTTCAATTCTCCTCTAACCCAAGGGAGAATCCCCTTCTCCTAGACATCTCTCCATTCTCCCAAGCAACCCTTCCTCTTCCCCAAGCAACCATTCATCTCCCAAAGCACCCCTACCTCTTCACCAAGCCCAGCCATAACTCTTCCACCCCTTGGAGACCTCCCAAACCCCTCTCCCACCCCTGGTCCCACCCTACCTCCTCTCCCCTTGGTTGGTCGTCCAGCTCTTCCCCCTCCCCATTCCTCCTTTGGCCTGGTCGCACCCTGCTACCAGCCATCTCCCCCATCACCCCTAGCCCCAGCTCCGCCCTCCTCTCCTCCCCCCTTGCCCCTCTGAGCCCCCATCGACCTCCATCACCTTCCTCTAGCATCCCACAAGCATCAGCCCCCCATTCCCCTGCCATACCTTCGCCCATCCCCTCCCTCATACACAACCCCAGCAGTAGACCCAGAACCAGTTCGCAGGCAGCAGAGGAGCACCCGGTTGCAGAGACTGCCACGTCATTATCACGAACCTCCTGGTGGCATATTCTATAACGGCGGAAAGATCATCCAAGCAGCTTCACAGGCGAGGTGGTCCCGCCTCCATCCAACGTCCGTGCTGCTCGGAGGAGCTATTTTTTTCAGACTGCACTAACTGTCTCTGGTAGGCAGCCAGAGGTGACTTTCAGAAGCTCTCACGACCAGCTGGATGAAGTTCCTAGCACGCCTTTTGGAGGAGGTTATCTTCGGCAAACCCCCTACCAGTCCCAGAAAGAAGGAGGTCGTTTGAGCATCAGAGCACCACGTTCCAGTAGTTCTCCCCGATTGGCACAGATCGACTTCACTGGTACTAGGTCGGACCCCCTGTCAGCATTCTATTTCCAGCCCTCTACTCCGACCTCTTTTTGGAGCCCCGTCTATCCCTGTTCGAAGTTGACTCTCCCACGGTTGTGTTGATACCATACCCGCCCTCAACAGAGTTTAGAATAGCCCGGGGCGCCCTTTTCTTCAAGCGACTTTGATTCTGGCAGACAGTGCTGCACAGGATCAGTCGGGTTTGCAGAAGCTCCCATGACCAGCCCTCTGTGATTCTTGGAATTCCTCTTGGCTTAGGCGAGCTCCTACCAGTCCTCCTTCAGTTCCAAGAAGAAGAAAGCCGTTTGAGCCCCGGAGCGCCACGTTCTGGCTGTCCTCCCCAGCCTGTGCTGATGACCCCCGCTAGATCCAGGTTAGACCAGTCTGACTCCTCTGCTCACCATTTTCTACTCCGACCTCTTCTTGGAGTCCTGTCAGCTCCGGTGGAAAGAAGACTCCTCCACGGACGCGTCAATGCCATCCCCGCCCTCATCGGAGCATGGGGGAGCTTGTGGCATCAATTTTCTCAAGCCCCTATGATTCTGGGACAGACAGAGCCGAACCAGACCTACCCAGACCCCGAACCTGCTACGGCCACAGCCAGACTCGGATCGGCACCAGATTCGTGCGGCACTTTCCTAGACCAGTCTCGGACGTTTCTGCCTCAGTCCCGCCATCATCAGCAATTGGAGGTGATCATGGCGACTCCACAACTGGCTTGCTGTCCCTACAGAACCAACATCGGGACAGAATTTGGCCCCGAGTCATTCGGTCTTCGCCATCCAACTTCCCAGCCCCTCGCCTGGACAGCTGACTGCCCCTCCCTGCGTGGAGGTAGCTTTGGATGTAATCTAAGTTAACCCCCTCCCCGAGATCCCCTCCTGCAAGAGGTGTAGTGTTGTACCTTCTAATTTTTAGGTTAGAGCTACACTGGCATAGTGTGCGGGGTATACCCACGCTTCCCCACTCGCCTCGTCTCCGGCCTAGATTGGTGTTCTCACACTGATCAGGTGACAGTATGGTCCTATTCTCTTGCTGGATATCATTTGCTAGCTTAGTGTTTCTTTTGGTTTCCATCGGACGGTGAGTGAGCGCCCGAACTCAAACTCCATCAAATTGAGCAGCCACCATGGAGTGAGTTGAGAGAGCAACCCTACAACCCACGCCCTTGGCATGCTGGCCGCCCATGGAATTGGGCATCCCAGACCCTTAGGCGTTCAGCCCACGCTAGCCAAATCCCTGGAACGGCGAGGTCCCACTTTGGACCCTCTTCACCATCATCGAGTTTCCTACGGGCACTAGTCTGCGCTACACGAGTGAGTTCGCTAGAGTGAGTCTGCCGCTCAAGGTTGATTGCTTGCCAGTCTAGGTCCAAGGAGCATTGGCCTAGTGGATGCCATCCCTAGGTCATTTCACATCAAACATAAATGGGCATGAGGAGCACCCTGGAGGATGTAGAGAGAAACCGAGAGAAATATGGGGACGACAACACAAGAGTCGCAGACGTAAAACGTGAATACCACTTGACTCTTATTCCTTGCAAAAAAAAAAAGAGCAAAGGGATCGATATATTGCAAAAAAAAAGGAAAAGAAGAACCAACGAGGAAAAACAAAAAAGACATAACAGGAAGATAACAGAAATACAATGGGGAAAGGGGACGGAGCATGACCTCCTCCCCCTCCAAAAGCTCTCCACTCTACTTTCTCCCTCACTCTCTTTCTCTTCTCCTGGGATCTCTTCTTCTCTTCTTACCTTCACCTCTTATCTTCTGCTCACGGCAGGTCTGTCTTCTTCTCTCTTTTTTGAGCGTCTTTTTCTCTTCGTATCCTCCTCTTTTTTCTTCCTCTTCTCTCTGTCTCTTATATGACCGCTTACGATGCCGTCGAAGGGGGACAACAAGGCTTTGCGGTTGTCCCATCTTCCAAGGGTCAACTCTGGGAGCAGGAGGACAGGCTGTCAACGCAGTATGTGCAGGAGAGGGGACTCCCCCTGGGCAAGGACCTCCAGTCATTGGTAATACCCAGTGATCTTCAGAGAAGTGCATGCCCTACGTAACGTTGCCGGAGCCACCGGATGAAGGAGCAAATCGTGCCACTAGATGCACTGCTGAAGCGAGCCACCAAATGAAGAAGAATGCGGAAGCCACCGGATCGCCAGCCGAGAAGGGCCATCGGATCACCTGCGTAGAGAGGCCACCGGATGAGGCAGCACGAGGGGCCACCAGATGAATGGGGTAAGACGTGCCACCAGATGAACGGGTCTGGGCAGCCACCAGTTCAATTGGCTTGTAGCGCCACTGGATCAGGTGAGGGGCCGCGCCACCGGATCACTCCTACTGAGGGGCTGTCGGATCAGGCGTTTAGGGAGCCACCGGATCAAGGTGCATGGCGGGCCACCGGATCAAGCGGCTAGAGAATCCACCAGATCGAATGAGCTAGGGCGCCACCGGATCACGCTGCTGCAGACGCCACCGTATCACCCTGCTGCGGGGCCTAAATGCCACTTGTTCGTTTGGGCAATTGTCTTCTAACATCTCTAGGTCCCAAACTGCTCTTCTTTGAGATCCAAGTTTTAATTCACCTTTCAGAGTGTTGTTCGCCAGTGCGGATTTTGTTAATCACAGTTCTTGATCTTCTTCAAGGACTCGAAGATCTCAAGTCTCCTGGTGTATTCTTCGCTGCCAGAGACCCGAATGTGAACTCATGATAGTGTGTAAGTTCAGGGGCATCTTAATCCCCTTGTCATTTTCTTTCAATGGGCCCGGGCAAGTGTAAGGTATTGCCGAGCAGTGGAATCGTTCGGAGCCCAAACATGGAGTCTCCTTGGAGTCTTCTTCCCCAGGCCAGGGGTGGGGTTGAACAGGCCTCATCACCCCGTATCCTCGGAGTGCTTGCGTCTCTCGTTCTTTCTTTTTGGTACGGATGTGGGGAGTTGCTTACGCGTGAAATTTTACACGTCCACAAATGCCCCTCACCCGCTGGTAGTGCGGACGAAGGATGAGACAAGCGGTGCACGCGGGTGCACTTGCCCCTATTTATTGCTGTCGGGGCTTCTGGAATACGGACCGACACATATGTATTTATATATATATTTATATATGTTCTCTCTTCTTTTTTTTCTCATTATATATATATATTTATTATTATTATTATTATTTGTTCTCTCTTCTTTTTTGTACTTCTACTTTTTTTCTTTTATCTTTTTTTTTGTTCTCATTTTCTTCTCCCTCCTTTTTTTTACTTTCACTTCTATTTTCTTTCTACTTTGTTTTCTCCGTTCCCTTTTTATTTTTTTTGAACGGGCCTGAGGCCCAAATAAAGCACCTTGGGGGCGACCGTTCACTTACCCCTCATTTGGATTTCAAACCCACCCCCCTTTTCTCACCCTCTTCCTTTGTCTGCCCCGTCGCCGTCACCCACGACCCCTGACGGTCGCTCGCCGTTGCTCAGGGTGAGGGGGACGTTGTGGCCGCCGGATGGGAAACCCTCCTTCTCACCCCCCCTCTTCTTCTTCTTTCCATGTATCTTCTTTTCTCCCTCCTTTTTTTTTTGCACCGCGGGTGATGGCCACCGAGCCCTAGCTCTCCCCTGCGGCTTCTCTTCTTGCTCTCTTCTCTTGTTCTTCTATCTTTCTTCTTCTCTTCTTCTTTCTCTCTTCCCTTTCTTCTCTTCCCTTCTTGTTTTATTCTTTTCTTCTCTTCTTCTTGCTCCTGCTGTTCTTCCTCCCCGTGGGGGACTGCAGACAGTCACTACCGGTGCCACCGGATCTGGGCTTCACGGGGCCACCGGAAGAGGCACCCGCGAAGCCACCGGATGGCAGAAGGGGGCGGAGCCACCGGATCAATGGGGTAGCGCCAACGGATGACTGCCCATAGAGGGCCACCGGATCAGTGGGCTAGTTGGCGCCACTGGATCGAATGCCCTGGGGGCCACCGAATCAAGGTGTCAGCGGGTGCAACCGGACCAATGTCCTAGGGGTGCCACCGGTTCAGTGGATGAGAGGCGCCACCGGATTGGGCTGAGGCGGGCGCCACCGGATCGGATGCCTGGAGGGCCACCGGATCAAGGCATTAGCGGGGCCACCGACTCAGCCCGCACGGGAGGAACAGACACCGGATCAGTGGGAGACAACCAATGGCTAAGGCTTGAGGGCCAGTGAGTAGCCCGAAAAGGCCTGAAATTATTCGGTGTTGTCGCTTCCGTGCGCACCATGACTTTTTTGGGCCGTCACTCCATGTGGACGTGCACCCGCTTCTCTCTTTCTGCCTCCGGCCTAGGGGTGACACTGCCAAAATTTTGTCAAAATCCTAATGTCTTATTCTTTTAATTCAGCTACAGCCTTTTATCTTCTATCCCTCTATTCCGCACATGGCCTCCTCTCCTGATCATTTTCTCGTTTATGTTTTGTAGGAAATGGCTTTCCCAAGTGTCCATTCTTCTCAAGGTGCCACCAGTGCCAGACATGCCCCCTCGGTTGCCCCTCCCAAGGTTACATGGCTTAATGTGGATGATCTGGATAGAGAGCGTGCCGAGATAGCCACGCTGGCGGAGTCATCAGGCTCCGATACAGACACCATGGATTCCGGGCGACTCGCCCTAACTGATGCGATTTACACGTTTAGCCGGGACGAGGGATACCGATAGGACCACCACAAGGACAAGCACTTGGTCCATTTTCTGAAGCATTTCAGCTCTTGTAACGACCCGGGATCGGAGTACCGGAAAGGAACCGACGTGACTCGAACTCCGGGCCGCCACCCACGAGCCCGAAGACTCGGAAGGGTTAAAGGATGGTGTGGGGATACAAGAGAAGCTGAAATAACTGCAGAGATAGCACAATATACAACAAAATAATAATGCAAAAAATTAAATAAGTACCGAAACTACTACAGGGTCTAGTGTATCTCATGTCCAAATTAAGTACAGTCACACAGAAAGGAAAGTACAAGTACACGGGGCATACCCCGACTCTGGCACACTCGCGACTAACCCTGGCTACTGGAACGACACTGAAACTCTATCGCACCTCTCAACGACCCCGCCTCACCTGAAACACAGGGGTGAGCCTCATTTCATAGGCTCAATAGGGATCCAACGGACCTTTACCTCGCATGAAAGAAACAAGGTAGAAAGACGCGAACGAACACGGAAGGTAGCACCACCTAACGGAAGCACGGTAGAATCGACAAGCAGTAATAAATAAACGAAAAAGCTCTCTACACTAGCCGCACCGTACAAACCAACCACGGTCCGTCAAAATACAAGTCAGTACCTACCAGGAGATAGGAGCACCACCCACTAGAAGCAAAACCGGATGTGTCCCCTGACGTCTTACACCACGCCTCACTATCTCGTTGCGACGCCCCAAGCGGAGATAGAGACACAATAGTAACCAGCACCACAAACAAGGACTAGTTGGCATCGTGCTCGTCAGCGCGGGTCTGACGCCCCCAACCACGTGTGCACACACAGACCATGCACCCTAGGTCAGATCCTGTAGCTGGTTCTTCCCCTGAAGCCCGGACTCGGCTGCACATGGGGGCCCTATGGTAACCAGCCTAAAAACTATCTCTCTCAGGTAAGCCGCTCCACCACTCCCGGGTGGATCAGCACACGCGTGCCGTAATAAGGCTACGACTAGTGGATGTGTCACTGGAGGTAAGACTCTGACTCACGAAAACCACCGGCTACATACTAACAAGGTGCGGAGGCAGCCCTCCATACCGACGTAGACTCTTGGTGACCAAAACGGTGAACACGGATGCCGGGGACACAAACGAGGTCCAATCGCCACTCAAGTCACGTGGCACACCAACCAATGTAACCGTTCCTCTGGGGACCCCTAGGCGCACCTATGGCTCACACTGGGTGCACGAAGCAACCCTCGGGCCATACACCACAAAGGACCCAAAAACTAGCCTAACCGGAGGCTAGACTGTCGGAATAAGATATGGAACAAAAGGGCGCAGAAACGCGACCCTCCCAAGGGGTGCGACATCAACGCACTCAGACCCCTGGGTGCGATCATGGGTAACGAGCTCTGACTAACAAGCGCGATCCCAACGTAACGCGCTTGACCTCATCAGCGCGATTAGGAAGAATGCGCTCGGCACTGTAAGCGCGATCATGATTGACACGGTGCCCCAGAAGGGCACGATCTGGGTCAAACCCAGGCACGCTCAGACGAACACGCTACACGCCTCCGCCGCGACAAAAATGCAGTATCCTTGGTGAGCGTGATCTCCATCATTACGCTCAGTCGGGTAGGCGCGATCCCGCCTGCCTAACGTGACCGATCAACGTGACGCGTTCCTCAAGAACGCGACCCCGACGACCACCGCGATACCAAGCCGAGCCCGACTCGCGAGCCACGGGCGGAAAACTCGATCCCACACCCCTTTCACCCCCATGTGAAGGGGAAACAAAAGGGGAATCCTTTCCCTACCCCTTAGGCACTAAATGGAGCCCAAATACCCACCCAAAACCACACAAATCGTGAGATCCAACGCTCGAACCCCAAACATGTGATTTCCCTTCCCGGCATGAAACAAGCCCCTCTCGACCTCCCCACAACCTAGAAATCACGAGGAAAGTAGGAAAGGAAGTAAGGATTCATCCCCCTACCTCAAAGAGGGCCGAAAGATGTCGGGTCGCCACCGATCTTGAAATCTCGCCGTTCAAGAACACCACGCCCCACACCGTGCAAATGCCACTGCCTCGACCACCTTGCCGTCGCCGCCAACAGTCGGAGAGGGAGAGGGCGCCACGAGCTCGTCGAACGGGGGAGGGGAAGCAATGGTCGGGAGCACGCACGTGAGGAAGGAAAGAAGAAGAAGAAAAAGAAAAGGAAAAAGAAAAGAAAAGGGTTATTTATGGAAAATCTAGAAAATCAAAAAAATACAAAAAATTAGAAAAAAATCATTTCTTCGATCCTCGGAACACGCTCGTCGCACTGGTGTGAATGTGTCACATAGACACTTTTTTTTAAAAAAAAGAAGAAGAAAGATGACAAATGATGATTAGGGATGAATAACTATGCTAAAACATGTGGGACATGAAGAAAAAGAGGTTGAGTATGAGATGCTCTAAGGAGGGTGATCGCCAGAGGGGTTACCTCAAAAGAAGAAGGATGATCGCATGTACCTTGTATTGAGCGGGTGAGATTGGGAATTCTTCCTTCCTCCTTCTATCGGCCGGCCGATGAAGGGGTTTATAGCTTGATTACCCTTGCAAACACACAAAATAATCAAAGATATGGATTAGCCAAGTGTGTAGTATCAATGCTCTAAAGATATGAAATCAAACAAATTGGGCATGAACACACCTTGTGTGTTTTGGTTTTAAACCCCTAAGAGGAGTAACAAGGATGAGATTATGAATGTTATGCAAGCAAGATATAGATGAAACTCTAGCCGAGAGCTAGAAGAAGAATATGTGTATGATGCTATGAATAAACTAAAATCAAAAGACTAAAGGGTAATCCCTTTTATTGTGTATGCAACAGTAAAGGGAAAAACAAGGTTGCAGCAGTTGTTATGGATGAAGAACGCCGGATGAAGAAACCGCCTCCAATGCCTCCAATGGAAGAAGAAACTGCAAAATAACAAACTCTCTTCTCACGGCTCTGTTAACTCTGTTATTCTGTGTTGCTCTTCGTTTCTTCTCTGTTACTGCGTTCCCTCGCGTGAGAAGCAGATGTTAAGGTATTTATAGGCCAAAAATCCTTGCATTAATAGGATTAAAACAATGTAATGAATCCTCCAATAAGGAACCCTCTTCCCAAACGAACACAAGGTGTAAAATGGGGAAATGATCACTAATCGAAAGAAGCAGGCGGAAGAGACACGGAACATAAAATGATGACCTAACTAGGGGCGTCAATTGAAATGACGACATTCACACAGTCGTTAATTCCTGAATTTAATTATAGAAATAAATGACTTTCCTTATTTAAAATTGTTAAATGATGCCTGTTTGAACGGTGTTAAATAATCAACGCCCCTCATTAGGACGTCAATTACCTTGAGTTTTATTTTCATTAGGATTCGTTAAATCTAGGAAACAACGACCGTTTGAACAGTCGTTTATTTAAGGAAAATGCCCCTCATTAAGTCGTCAATTAAATGGCGCCCTCCCTCCAGGCGTTAATTTTAATTATTAAAGAAAAATGCCAAGAAATTACAATTAATATGGAGAAATTAGAAAAACTTCATATTAAGCCAATATTGAAGTCCACTTTGGGGCGTCACATGGTGACATGAGATTTACTCAACGTAGCATCGATTTTGGCGTGTCTATAGCTGCCCCACCTTGGCGTCTGATTTGCAAGGGAGTGAAACGAAATGAAGTGAAAGTGTAACGAGCGGAATGAAGTGAGAACGAACTGATAAGTAGATGCCAAGGTGTGATGTGACACGGCTCCAACACTAAGCGTTGGAAATCTTTCCAAGATTCTGAAAGAAACGACTTCGGATGATTACAAGAAAGCAATGATCAGCTGGATGAAGGGACTAATCTTAAAGAACAAAATGTGCGCAAGGGCACGGAAGGAAGGACACCATTGGAGAGCGATTACCAGCCAATGTGGACGTGCTACAACCAAGGTGGATTTGCAAACATAAAGTGAATTGAGATAAAGAATCGGCGAATGAATGCTTTTCAAGGAACCAACCTGAGCGGCTTCAAGGAGAATAAGGTACTTGATTTGGAATGGAATATCTCATGTCAACTCCATTAAGAGCGGGTGGCCCTCATTATTGGCGTAATATGAGAATTTTCATCATTAAAGCTCAAGGTCCTACATGATGCATGCTGGGCTAATAGAAAAATTAAAACAAACTTAAAAATAGAGGATAATCAAGGATAATATTGCTAAACCATCGAGATTTGGTCAGGAATCCAGATCTCTAAGCTGACACTAATCCGAAGCCCGTTTATCCACGTATCAACTCAGAAAGTGGAACCGTCGTCCCAAACCTTAAATGACTCAACGGCCTATCCGTGTGATCAAGATTCCCCTAGAATCATCACTATTTTTGATGGAGGGGAACTCAAATTCTAGGGTCATCAGAACTACAAGGTCCTTGATATGCTATAATAGCGTAGATATCATATAGTAACAATGCTTACAGGAAGGATACAAAGATGGAATGATGTTACCGGCGGAAGAAATCCAATCATTAGCATGCACTTCTCTGCGCTCAAAAATCATTAGCTCATCAAAGAATCATTAGCTCAATAAAGATCATAAGCTCAATAAAGCTCAAAGTATGATCATAAGTGCATGGTATAATAAATTTCGTCAAAATATATAGAACTTAAGTTCATGAAAGCTCAAGAAATGACGACCCTATGAAGAGGCATCATAAGCAGAAATGACGATAGTCATTAGGGCGCTAATTACAATTGCTATTTGATTAGGAATTGGACTGAAAATGACACCCGTACGAGAGGCACTAAATAAACAACGACAGTGATAATGTCGCTATTCACAGAAATGACGCCAAATTATATGTCGTCAATTAACCATAAACACGGTGCTCCGATCCCTGCTCAGAAACAAATTGCTAGCGACTCATTCGAATCAAACACAAACCGTGGTTATTCTAACAGCTAGCGAATACTTCGATTATTATAAAAGGATGCATCTGTTCACAACCAAAGGCATCAGAACACTGAATGTTGCAGCAACCGAGCTTCAACAGAGAACCGAAGATCAGTGAAAGGATAGCAGAAGCAACCGCTGGTTCTCAATAGGAAAGATGGACAGGATGCTATAGAAACCTTTAAAGAAGGCTAGGATGGGATTTCCTAAAATCTCTAAAGTTGCAAACCATATTAGCGGAAGAATCAATATGAACCAAGTAAGTTTGATTTGTCATTTAAAGATTTTATATTATTTTCCCTTTTCTCTTTCTGATTGCATTCTCTTCTCCTCTTCTCTTTTATTTCTTTTCAGGATTATCCAAATATACCGGGTCCAAGGAGGTTTTTGAAAATCAAGTGGCTCCCCCTACTCCTCTCTAAGCTTTCTTTAGATATGAAATCTTTTCTCTCAAGGTGGCACTTACTAGGCCTTGTTACCCATGCTACTCATTATAATGACATCCATCTAGATTGGGCCTCCATAGGAGCACTAATAGAATTATGGCACCCCAACACTCATACTTTCCTCTTTCCCACTTTTGAAACCACCATACTCTTAGAGGAAGTAGAGATGCTCCTTGGGTTAAGAAGGATGAAACAAGGAGAAGAGTCAAAGATGGCTAGCTTGACTAAACCAATAAGTGCTCATGAAATGCTTACTAGCCTCGTACAAAGCCCAAACCTAGTGAACCAAATCAAAGCCCATAAAGGAATCAATCTCCTAAAACTAGCCTCATGGGTATACAAGAACATGGACAAAGCCCAAGAGGAGGAAGACTTGTTGGAGAGAGTGATGAAAGGCTTTACATTATGCATGGTTGGAGCTCTCCTCTTCCCTTCAATATAAGACCACCTAGAAGAATGCCACTTAAGCACCATAGCTAGCATATGGGAAGACAAAAGAATAGGACCGGCGGTACTAGCCAACCTATATAATGGACTCACTTCGGCTTCCTTGGGGCGGCCTCTCTATGGGTCAATGCTACTCCTTTCTTGTTGAGTGTACCTCCACCTAAAGTTTGATCCATGCCAAGAAACTCAACCGGCCTCAAAAATCTTCTCTAAAAGCCCTCTTCGGTATATGACGGATTCTCTAGGCCTATGTGAGAGGGTGACTAATCGGGTGCCAAAGCTCAAGAAAAGAAGCGAATGGAGGAACTACTTCAAGACCATGCCCAAGAGCGGCTTCACTTGCACACCGTGGTTTCTCAAGACCCAAGAGATTCGATCAAGACTGTCCTCCGGCGTAGAGCTTCGATTGATCGGAGGGAGCGACTTCATCCTCTACAATGCTCACCGGTGCCTCCCACAACTTGGATTACCTCGGCACACTTTTGAAGAACCTTCTCATCTTCCACCACTTAAGAGGAGAGAATTAGGCTCAAGTGGAGATCAAGAAGAAGTCAAAACAATCATGGCTCAATGGAAGGTTGGACTTCTCCATAGGTCCAAGACACATGTTGAAGAAGAAGAGAACAAATGCAAATCTTATGTAATAGCACTTAGGAAAATAAGGCCTATGGTGGCTCATTGAATGTAACAATGATTTTCTTAATAAAATAAAAAGATGTTTCCTTTAATTGAGCCAAAATAACATGTTATATGATCTTGTCTTCCAATTCAGTGATTCTGTCTGACAAAACTAAGCGTCGGGTTCTCTGTTATGAGACGCGACTCCAAGCGTGGCGTCAATTCCTCAACCAGCACCTTACCGCATGTCGTCCATTTCCTTTAATTAAATTTCTTAAAAATAAATAAACCATGATTGACGCTTATTCAGATAGGCGTCTATTAATTCGTGCCCCAAGGTAAGGTGTTAATTGCTTTAAATTCCTTAAAATATTTTCAAAATAATTCCTCAATTTCATAGAAATAACGCCTTCATTCATGTCGTGCCTTAATAGACTGACGCCTGCTCACAATGTTGTCAATTCTAAACAGTAATCATGGCGGCCGATCACGTCAATCTTCTTCCCATTAATGCGCCTGATGACGGGTACGAGTTCCCACGCAAACATAAACGACGCCTATCCTCGGGTCGTCAAATCATGAAACCACGCCTCAGCCCAGACCGTTAATTAATATAGCGACGACAGACCTCATGGCGTCAATTCTTTTCAAACGTCAAACCCTATTTCCCTCCTCTCTTCTCCTTCCTCCGTCCACTTTCTTTCCTTCTCCCCCCTTTCTCTGCAACCAAACCATAATCGAGCCCCATCTCCATCTCTCTCTTTCTCTCTCTCTCCACTCTCTACTCTGCTCCATGACAGGTGGTGCATACAAACGACAGAGGGTCACCGCCCCTGAGGTGGTGGACCTGGGCGACGATGGACACGCCGAGGAGGAAGGCCCTCCCGCGGCGGCCAAAGACGCTCCGACGGTGGAGCATGGCGGAGGAGAAGAAACCGCCAACGAAGGGGAAGATGACGATGGGAGCGAGGAAGAAGAAGAAGAAGGAGGAGGAGGAGGAGGTGAAGAAGAACCACCAACGGCGGCGGCGGTGCCCCCTCGGCCTCACCAGCCATGGTGGCCACGGCAGCTCCGGCAGCCACTCCAGGGAGGCTTTTAACACCCGAACGAAGCAAGGTAGGTGCCCTAACCCTCCATTTCAATTAATTTTCATTTTTCTCTCAATTTTCCATAGCCCTTGGTGAAGGGAGGTGTGTTGAACTAGTGACACATAGTCAAATGACGCCCCAGTGGGTGCCGTCAATTGAAACAACGACCCTCCCTGGGTCGTCAATTAAAATTGTATTTAATTTTCTAAAAATGATAATTCATGAAACCACACCCTGCAGCATGTCGTCATTTAAAATATCATGTTTATTTATTACTTGCTATTAATTTCCATGCCATTTCTTTTTATTTTTGATATATATGTCTCTGCTGTATTTTTATTTCGCATGCTGTTATATTTTTAAACACCCCAGAAAACAACGCCCCCCACCGGGGCGTTAATTCATTAAACAACGACCAAGGGGTGGTCGTCAATTAAAAAAATCAGAATTATTTTTTTAGGACAGAAAATTACCTCCAAAACAGCGCCCCCCACAGGGCCGTCACTTAAACAAAAAAATGACCCAGGGTTGGTCGTCAATTCAAATTACGCGTAAAATCACTAGAAACACATTTTGAAATAACGCCTCCCCTAGGGGCGTCAATTGAATAAGTCACGACCTAGGGTAGGTCGTCAATTTAATCAGAGAACAAGTTGAAACAGCGGATGAATACGTAAGAAACTTATATAAAACTTAAGTTAAAATGTTCTTTTGTTATTTGCAGGGATTGATGAGGACTCGGATTTGTTAGGTCCAAGTTCGAGCAGCTTACTATGGGCTTCCAGATTTTCAGAGGGATAGGGTAGATGCCATGGGGTTCGGACCCTTCCTTAGCATAGAGCCTATGAGACCTGACCTACCCCTGATCCAGGTGCTTAGGGAGAGATAGGATAGGACTAGCCGGGCATTCTTGATGCCATGGGGTCACATAGTTTCCAGCCTAGAGGATGTTGCTAGGATCACCGGGTTGAGGGTGGACAGTGAGGCAGTGAGCGGGATCACCCTACCTGACTATAGCGAGCTGACACAGAGACTGCTAGGGTTAGAGACAGTCTACGAGACACCGAGTGAGTGTAGGACCATCTACCGCACCGACCTCACCATCGCTATGGGGTTGGGTGATTCTAGGCAGAGGTCGAGGGAGTCTCAAGAGTAGTTCTCACAGAGGCTGATTGATGGGGCTAGGGCCGCCTATTGCTAGGACCCAGTAGAGAGAGAGAGAGCAGATCGAGATTTGAGAAGGTTTCTATTCCTAATGCTCGGGAGGTTATTACTCGGCACGAAGGGCGACATCATCAACTGCCAATTCTTAGGGATCCTCGAGGACTTGGAGGGCGTCGGCAAATACGCTTGGGGAGCAGCGTTGCTGGCGCACTTGATGGCCGACTTGTCCACAGGGATAGGTCGAGAGATGACTGTCAGCGGCTTCTCACCTTTCTTTCAGGTATGCATTTTTTTCCCTTTCCTTTCTTTCTTTTCTTTAATGTATGTGAATGCTTTACTAATGCAATGCATGGATGCAGATATGGAGCCACCTATACATGCCGATGGGGCGTGTCGACCCGGAGATGAGGGATCCTTCCCACTGGCACGACGCTGGCTACCTGTCGTGACAGGAGCACCGCTCACCTACGAGTTGCGAGTTCTACGGAGGGAGTTCCGTGACTACCCTACCTCACTGGTATGCATGCTAAATATGATGCAAACTTTTTTTGCTTTATGAAATGATGATATGATGATGATGGGATATGATGATGCATGTTTGTTAATGCAGGTGGTGTGGAGACCCTACGAGTGGATGACCGATGAGGGCCAGCCCTAGGTCGTAGCGGGCCGACCTCGCTTTGGGCATGAGCTTTGGGTTCATTGCCTGAACGAGATTGAGCCGTTACGGCTTAGGCTGGTGATGAGGACCCTCGGCCTACACTAGGAGTGGGTCGAGGTAGGAGAGCCCCGGGGGATAGGCAAGAAGACACGCAGTCGAATGAAGGAGACCGACTGGAGAGTCCGGTATCCTGACCAGTATGCCGACTGGCAGTGTGGCGGGACCCGAGTTACTTGCCAGGCGGTCGACAGCTCTGAGTACCTCCGACGCTACTGGGAGGTTTACGCCGAACGACCCCAGATGAGGGTCTTAGGGGTACGTATGAATGCACTTTCTTTTTAACTAATTTCAAATGTTATATATCTATTGTGTGACTGATGTGTATGATGAATGCAGGATGCACGGGACATAGCGGCGATGGACATGCAAGCCCATCTTCACAGCTTAGAGGCCCAGCTGGCTACCACACTGGCAGACCTACAGACCCTGGTGAGTGTTTTAAATTATTTATATGCAAATGATTCCCTGAATTATTGATGATTAGCCACTGACAATCTGAATGAATGTAGCGTGCTCAGTAGAGAGCGATAATGAGAGAGACGGGAGGAGCCTCCAGCTCGAGGGGGCCTAGTGTAGAGACGACTACACTAGCAGAGCAGCTGGCTGGAGCGGTGGCACGGGCCGAGGCAGCAGAGCGCGACCTCGTCACACGGGTAAACTTGAACTCAAACTCAGATTTGCATTTGATTATATGTTATTATGTGTTGATGAAAATTTGTGTTTTTACAGACTGAGGAGCTCCGAGTCTTACTTACCTGCATCGAGGCAGGACAGCAAGCGATGGCTACCCGGGTGAGTTAACAAAGATTTTATTTCAGTTGCTTATTTCATGAATTATTGAATTAAATGTGTAACTGGTGATTCGTTTAATTAGTTGAAGACCTCCGAGTTACAGGCGGCACTTACCCCGACGCACTAGCTGGGACGGAGCTAGCCATCCGTGAGCAGCGAGTCACGGAGCTCGAGAGGGCCTTGAGGCGGCGAGAGGAGCTACCTCAGGACGTCGCAGAGCTGAGAGTCACCCTTGAGATGGAGCGCAGGGAGCGTGCCCGGGAGCGAGAGGAGCGCCTGGCAGAGCGGACTCATGACCGTGAGCAGGAGGTAGCACGCGAGCGAGAGCTTGCAGACTTGAGGACCTAGATATCCGTCACTCAGGAGCGGCTACGGTCGACCGAGGAGCGGTTACAGCGAGGCTGGGACCGAGCGAGAGCTGCGGGGTACGCGTTTACCAGTTCTACCTTTGTAGCGGGTTCCTCTCTTTGGTAGAGGAGCGAGGCAGAGGAGCAGGCTCGAGCTCCATCTACTTCCAGGGGGTCCATGCCCCCTCCACGAGTGCCTCGTCGGGACGACGATGGTGAGGTAGAGAGTAGGAGAGAGGAGGGTGGAGGCGAGAGTTGAGAGAGACTTACTTGTACCCCTTCACCCTCACACTTGTACTCAAATATACATTGATATATATGAAATTAAAATTTTTGTTACCTGAGTTACTTTGAGCACTTGTTGACTTGTGTACTTGCCTTTGCTTTCGCTTTCTTTTGTTGCTTTCCGCTCTTGTTCATTCTTGCCATGCGCCTATAGTTCACACCTAAACAAACAGATTAATCCATCTGTTCGGCTTGGCCCCTTGCTCAACAGCAAGGGGTTGTCTCTTCTTTGACCTTGTTGACGGGTCAAGGGGTCAAGCCTCTAATTAATAAAGGCGGATAATAAAAATATATAAGGAAATGCAGCATGCAAGCAAGCAGTTGTCAACTTAAAATAAAAGATGTCCACACAAAGATGCGATCAAGCATATGAGAAGAGAAGCAGCAGGCTTGAATTTTTTTCTTTTTTTATTATAGTTTAAAAAATGACACCCTCGCAAACGGGCGCTGATTGTGAAATTGACGCCGATGTGGGAGGTGTTTATTTAGAAAATCATTTTTTTTATTTTTATCATGAAAAATGATGACATAGACAAAGCCGTCAATTTATTAAATGACGCCCCTTTAAAGGGCGTGAATTAAAAGATCAATTTTATTTTTATTTATTATTTTATTTTATTTTTGAAAATGATGACCTTAGAGGAGTCGTGGCGCATGAAAATGACGCCTGCCCAGAGGGCGTTATTTTAAGAAAAATAATTTTTTTTTCTTCTTTTGATGGGACTGGGCACAACATAAGGGCCTTAAACCTTACACAATCACCATCTTGAATTCATTAATCTTTCTTAAAAGATTTAACAAGGGGTCAACGTGCTTAAATACTTGTGCTTTTATCCATATTCTCTCACAGCCCATCCTTCTTAGTCGGTCTTGGCCATCTTTTGAGCTTATAACCCACCATGGAGGAAGAAGGGAAGAATAAGTTGAGGAAGCTCACAAGAGGTTTTCCAGAACGGGGAAACGTTTCTCCCCTGTCTTAATGCCGGTTGGGATTCGGTCTTCGGCTTAGGAAAATTTTGTTGCTCTTTTTGCCCTTATTCATACAAGGGTACGATCAGGGTTTTCCCTGCGGGGACTTTGCCCTCTTGACATGCTCTCTTTTTTTTTGTAACTTTCTTTTTCCTTTTCTTCTTTTATTTTTTTCTTTCTTTTTTAAACAGATAGAAACCTAATTGTACTTGGGCTTTAAGCATTTTGTTCCCTTTTGGGCCCTGACTTCCACCTACTAGGGCGGCGGACAGGTTTGGTTAGTATTCCCTGACTCGTACTCCCTCTCGTGAGCCGAAGAGGAGAGAATAGGTAAGGTTCATACACTCTTAGTTTGGGTCTGACTTTCCTCGAATTCCGGGCCACTCGAGTTTAAAAGTAAAGCATGTAGTGTGTGCGGGAGTTGACCCAAAAGTTAAACCATAAAGACTGAAGAATGAATTAAGGTATTTGATTTTTCAAGCTCGCGGCCTATGTACCGTACTAGCCTGTAATTTTTTTACTTTTTTTATTTCTCTTCTTGATTTTTCTTTTCTTTTTTCCTTTTTTTTTCTTTTCTTCTTTTTTCTTCTTTCCTCTCTCTTTTTTTTTTTTTTTTTTTTAGGGGTAGTATTTCTTCAAGTAAAGGCCATACCAGGGGTGAGCCAGCTCTTCACCTTCGGCATTAATTAATATGTAAGCATTGCCAGGATAAACATCTTTTATGACGAAGGGCCCTTCCCAGTTAGGTTGAAGTTTTGAACGAGGCCCTCTGGGTTTTACGAAGATTCTTTTAATTACCATTTCACCGATTTTGAATTTTCTCTCAATTACTTTCTTTTGGTAAAAACGTGAAAGCCTGTTTTGATAAATACGCGCATGCTCGGCGGCGGCCAAACGCTTCTCATCAAGGAGTTCCAATTCAGCAAGGAGAGATTCGCAACGCTCATCAATGGGGAGCTCCTTGTCCAATTGTACTCGTAGAGAAGGGATAAGAATCTCGTAAGGGACTACCGCCTCCATTCCATAAGTAAGGTCGAAAGGGGTTTACCCAGTAGGGGTACAAATAGAAGTGCGATAGGCCCAAAGAGCTTCAACTAGTTTTTCTGGCCAATCCACAAATTTATTAGCCTCACATGTTTTCTTAATAATCTTGATCAAAGTTTCGTTAGTTGCCTCTGCTTGGCCATTGCCCTGCGGATAATAAAAAGATGAATGATGTAATGCAATGTTATACCTGTTGGAGAGGTTCTGAAGCTCTTGAGAGATGAATTGTGGCCCATTATCGGTGAAGATGGTACTTGGGATGCCAAACCTTGCGATGATGTTCTTCATTATAAATTTACAGACGGTTGATGCTTTTATCTCCACGTAAGCTTCTGCTTCCGCCCACTTGGTGAAGTACTCCGTGGCCGTGAGTATAAATGATTTCAGTTTTGTGAGGAGGTTCGGATCACCAAGAGGTCCAATGATATCGAAATCCAACATGGAGAAAGGCCATGGAGAGGATATAGGATGGAGTGAAGAAGCAGGGGAATGAATTTTGTTGGCGTGCAGTTGGCACTTGACACACCTTCGGACATAGATAGAGCAATCCTCTTCTAGAGTGGGCCAATAGAAACCTAGCCTAAGGATTTTCTTAGCAAGCATCTGGCTATTGACATGACCACCACACACTCCTGAATGCGCCTCTTCCACGACTTTCCAAGATTCATCATCATCTAGGCACCTTAACAAAACATTGGTGAGACCTCTTCTGTAGAGCACACCTCCAATCAGGGTGTATCGCTGAGCAACTCTTTGAATGGCTTTCTTTTCTTCAGTCGTGGCCTCCTTAGGATAGGATTGATCCTGACAATACTTAGCAATCTCGTAATACCACGGCTTTTCTTCATCATCCAATTCTTCCTCTAAATCCAACAGCATGATCTCCTTATTCTCAATGATTCCACCTTGCTTAACCTTCCTAAGCACCTCCTCCTTAACACTAAGGAAAGCTGGATCCTTAATAGCTGGAGTGAGCCGCTTGTGAACAATAATTGAATGGAAGTCCCTTTCGGGAAGGAAAACTCAAGATGAAGCAAGAGAAGCAAGAGCATTTGCCAGAATATTCTGATCACGAGGAACTTGAACGAAGATTAATTTTATTGAAAAGCTTGGTATAAGCAGAAGTCAATTCCTGATAGGGTTTGAGTTTAGGATTGAGCGTACGGCACTTGGTGAGCACTTTGCGAAGAATAAGCTGACTATCACCTACAATCCGCAATTGGGTAACACCGAATTGATGAGTGGCCTCCAGTGCGGCCAGAAGAGCCTCATACTCAGCTATATTATTTGTAACTGGAAATGCAAGTTGAGAGGCGAGCGGAATAGTGATACCCTCCGGTGATAGAAGAACAATGCCAATCCCTTTTCCTTTTGAATTCAAAGCTCCATCAAAATGTAACGTCCACATCGAATCGGACTGATTGACAGACATTAGTTCCTCATCAGGAAACTCTGAGCAAACAGGGTCAAATCTAGGGCGAGGGTGATGAGCAAGATGTTCTGCTATGGCATAGCCTTTAATCACTTTTTGCTGAATGTAGATAATATCGAATTGAGAAAGGAAGCTTTGCCATCGTGCTAATCGGTCGGTGAGAATGGATTTTTCAAGAAGAAACTTGATTGTATTCATACGAGCAATGAGATGAACTTCGTGAGCTAAGATATAATGCTTAAGTTTCTGAACTACCCAGACTAAAGTAGCACAAGTCTTCTCTATGGCTGAGTACCTCTGCTCACAAGGGTTAAGAAGCTTTGACAAGTAGTAGGCCGCCCTTTCCTTTCCTCCTTCGTCAACTTGGGCTAGGACAGCGCCTACAGAGTCATCCAGGACGGAAATGTAGAGAACATGCGATTTGCCTAGAACTGGCGGCCTCAGGACAGGAGGATTTGAGAGATAATCTTTCAATCCGTCAAAAGCTGCCTGACATTTGTCATCCCAATAAAACTTGACTCCCAGCTTAGTAAGTTTATAGAACGGCCTACATCTTTGTGAATGCTGGGAAACAAATCGACGAATAAATTGCAACCTCCCGATCAATCCTCGAACTTCTTTCAAATTCTTGGGAGGAGGCATTTCCCTTATGGCCTTCGCCTTCTTGGGATCAATCTTGATACCCCTCTTACTTACGATGAATCCAAGCAACTTCCCTGATGAAACACCAAACACGCACTTCTTGGGGTTCATTTTTAGTTGATACTCCCGCGCTCTTTACAAGACTTTGGTTAGAACCCCGAGATGCTTAATCCTTGTTCTTGATTTCACTACCAAGTCGTCAACGTACACCTCTATATAAATGTGGATCATATCATGAAAAATTGCCATCATAGCCCTTTGATAGGTGGCTCCAGCATTCTTAAGTCCATAGGGCATGACCACATAGCAATAAGTTCCCCATGGTGTAGTGAACGATGTTTTCTCTTGATCTTCTTCCGCCAAGCGAATCTGATTATAGCCTGAAAAGCCATCCATGAAGGAAAGAGTCTCATATCCTGTCGTATTGTCGATTAAAACATCAATATGAGGGAGGGGGAAGTCGTCTTTAGGACACGCGCGGTTGAGGTCCCGAAAGTCTATACAAATCCGCACCTTTCCATCTTTCTTCATGACTGGGACGATGTTAGCCACCCAATTGGGATAGAGGATAACTCTAACGAATCTAGCCTTATGAAGCTTATCGACCTCTTCTTTCATTTTTAATGCCATATTAGGGTGGAAACGTCTCAACCGATGTTTGACCGGAATGGACCCTGGCTTAAGTGTAAGTCGATGTTCAACAAGCGCAGGGTCTAGTCCAGGAATATCTTCATAAATCCACGCGAACGTGTCCTTATATTCTTGAAGAACCAAAATAAGCGCCTCCTCTTCGGAGGGCGGCAAATTCTTGCTAATGAGGACAATCCTAGGGTCTTCTTCAGTACCCAGATTTATTTCTTTGGTAGGCTCTTCTACTGAGGTTGATGGCTCATCGAATCTTCTCATGCCACTAGCAAAAGCATCAGCCTCGTCCTCATATTCTTCATAACCTTCATCCCCCTGTTCAATAGGGTCTTCATCATTCATGATCTCATAAACACAAAAACCCTCATTAAAAACACAAGTATCTTCATATTCTGTTTCTGGCAAGATAATCGGATTCTCCAGAAATTCGGGAAGAGCTAAGCATGCCCGGCACCTTCTAGCTAATTCTAACAAGAATCTACGGGGAATCTGCTTACCCTTGGATCTCTTATGCGAAGCTACCCCATGAGTCTTAAAACTAGAAGAGTAAGAGCAACTAGCCTGATCACTAGAATTCAACAAAGATGAAGGAGGTGAGGAAAAGGTGGGCACAGAAGGGGATACAGATGAAGACCCCTCACCGGAGGGGTAGAGAAGGTCCCCTAATGAATCCTGGAAGAGCGGCCCCTAGGTCGGGACACACTTAGGAAGAAGATAGGAGGTCTCCTCAATGGAGGTGTGTAGCAACCCTGGTAAAAATAAAAGGAAATAAAAACCCCAATTGATCAAAATAAGATTAAAAGATTTAATGAATAAATGATAAGAGCCTAAAGAAGTAAATAATAAACCAAAATGTAAATAACGCCTTAATTCAAGGTGCTACTTCAAAAGGAAACACCCTTATACAAGGCGCGAATTCCAGAAAGGACGACCACAGCAGATGTCGTCAATTCTTAAACGGCCAAAATAATAAAAAGGGCAAGTAAACGTGACGCCTTCCACATGAACGCATTTTACATAAGAAATGACCTTAACCAAGGCGTCAATTTAAATTTAACGCCCTCATTTAAGACGTTAATTCAGTTTGAGTTCCGTTCGAACCAGGACATTATCCAGGGAAAGTTTATGGATTACTACAAGTTAGTAGAATATAGTAAGGACTCTATCAAGGTAATACTACCAAACTCTAACTCTATTAGGGTTCCTAATAACTCTATAAATATCCTACGGCTCGACCCAGAATGCTATTTGGCGTTCTGTGGATTGTTGCTGTCATACGTGAAGAACAGGTAATGTTCTTCCTCTTTTCTTTTTCTTTAGTTATGAATGATGAAGGAAACTAACTTCTTCGTCTTATGTAGGAAGTCTACGTTAGGTAGTACCTCTCTAGTCAAAGAGAAGATCGTGGAGTCTTCATCATCATCCTCTTCGTCTGCATCTTCTTCCAAAATCAGTAAAGAAGATATCATAGAAAAGAGTCTTATCCTCTTCTCAACAACTCTTGTCGACACTACATCCTCTTCGGTGTGCTATCGGTGATTAAGTTCAGAAGCAACCATCTTGTGGGTGCTGCTCTAGTTGCTGTTAGAAGTTCAGGAGGCTCTGTTTGGAACATAGCATCGTTTTCTATCCGAATCCTTCACGTTTCTTCTTCCAGATCTTCATAAGGTAGGTTTTCTCAAGAACGTAGCCCAAACTAACTCCAGTTGCTAGTAATACCTTATGTCATACATGCATATAGTTTTACTATGATTTCAAGCATTTTTTGTAAAATTTTAAAAAGAGGCGACCCAGCCTAGGGCGCTAATTCTAGTGTTGACGCCCTGCCCTGTAGTCGCCAATTTCATATAATTGTTGATTACTCACGTTTAAAATTCCATAACTTTGAAATCGTGATCCAAATTAATGCATGATCATACCTGTGGAATTCTGCTATTTTTCTTGTCCTATCCATGTATTTACTTCCTGCAAATTGTTTATCATGAAATTTCGTTACTGTTCATATTCCTCGAAACCTTGGTGAATTAACGACCTGGTCTAGGTCGTCTATTACAGAACTGATGCCCTGCGCCAGGGCGTGATTTTTGAATTAACGCCCCTGTCGGAGGCGCGTTGCATAAAAAAATTCCAGAAGTTAGAAATTTTGTTAAATTGGAATAAATAATGGACGACCACTGGAGTAGTCGTCAGATGGTATATAAATGCCCCTTGATAAGGCGTTAATTTCATTAAAAATGACTTTACCTAAGTCGCTATTTTCCTGTAATACTGTTTTGGACCGTTACTGTTAATCGAGGGTTTCATATGTATATTTATATATATATATATATATATCGGCACTATATTCCAGTCCGTGAATATAGTCCCATGTTTTATGATGCCTAATCGTTTACCCACTAACTCTCAGTGACATACAAGTTCTCCATTAGACATTCCGTTCCTTTGGACTAGCGAGTTAGTCATAGAGACCTCCATAAGACTCCTCGAGCCTTGGATTCCCTCAAGGCCGACTGAGCTGGTTGTACCATAAAAACCTATCACACTATTTTTCCATGTCACTCTATAGAAACATGGTATACCGGCCCTCATGTTATGCTATGTGTATAATATGAGAAGTATCTTAATGAATGGCAAAAGCATGTCATTATTGAGATGTTCTTGTGGACCCCAATTCTATATCAACATTATTATGATGTTCTTGTGGACCTCAATTCTATATTAAAAGAGTGACCATCTACTTATGGATACTTACTTGTCATGGTACCCAAGTTAGGGAACCAATTCCACCTAGCTTTACCGATAATCGTGATTGTACCGTTATTATCGCCTATCTATGTCAAGTGTCATATTTTTTTTGACTCTATTCTATCAAAGTCTATCCTACATATCTACAAGCTTTATTCTTGAAATTCCATGTTGGCTATATACAAAAAGTGGATGTCAAAATACATGATCAATGCCTGCGCATATAGGGCCCGATCTGGTCTTGGGAGGAGCACCCGAAAGTACTAGTGCCCATGGGAGTTGTAATGATAACGGTATTGGCATTGTACCGAAGTGCATGACTAGCTTGATTGGACATTCCACAATCCTTGTACTTTACTCGTACATGACATGACATGACTTGCGTGACCCGAAAAAGGGTAATTTTTATACTTGCTTGCTTGAAACGTGATAGCCAAGTTCTCGACATGACATGATGAAATTACTTGCTTGAACATCCTAACATTTATCACTCGAAAGTTCTTGAATAGTTCACCTTGTTATCTTGTTGATATACTCTCTATCTTGTCGTTTTATGCGAGCATGCATAGCCATAGTGCATTTACATGTGGGAAATTGTGATTACTTAAACCCTTGCTAGTTCTTGAGATATAATTTCCTACTGAGCGTTCGCTCACTCAGTGTTTCCATACTTTTCAGGTCAGTCCGATGACGAAACCCAGACAGAAGGGGAAGGTCAAGAGTGAAAGAGATTAGAGCTTCTCAAGCGTCAACTAGTCTTATCTTTCAAAGTTCTTAAGTCAACCATTGTACTTTTTCTTTTATTGGGTCATAGCACTTTCGTTAAGTGAATTGTAATAGAAGTACTTTGAGGTTGTGATTGAATAAAGGATTGGGTTATCTTTACTTTTGCGCATCTCTGATTTGGTGTCGAATACACTAATACTCTGATTGACATGATCGATATAAACTCGTCACGCGTCTCCGGGTATCTTCCGCGCTCGGGGCGTGACAGTTTTTGTGGTATCAGAGCCTAGGGTATTCAATTCCTAGAAAACCCAAGTCCACGGATAAGTTTGAACCTCTAACCAGTGAGATTGGGTAGAACCAAGGGTTAAAGTCGGCATAGAATTAAAAGCCTTGGAACGCAATCGCATACTAATAGCTATTATAATTGTAGGACAATGGCTGCCGAACGTGCTCAATGGCGCAACATGCAACGCACTCCCCAAGGCATGACCCAGGCACTTCAACAAGTGGCACAAGGAGGTGCACATCGTGGAGCAGGAAATCTCCACCAAAGCTTCAAGAACATGAACCCTCCTAAGTTCATGGGATCCACTAATCCAGATGATGCCGAACACTGGATCCGAGAGACAGAATGTGTTTTTAGAGTCATGCAATGCTCGGACCAAGAGAAGGTCTTGTTAGCCACATTTCAATTAGAAAGAGATGCCCGATGCTGGTGGGAGTCGGTAGAAGCCACATTAGATCAAGGACAAGTTACTTGGGAGGAGTTTGTTGAACATTTCAACAATAGATATTTCTCAGATCAAGTTCAAGAGAAGAAAGCCGATGAATTCGCCGCACTTAAGCAACGATCTTTGTCGGTAGCTGAATATGAAGCGCAGTTCTCTAGGCTGTCTCGGTACGCTAAACACTTAGTTAGTACTGAGAAGATGAAAGCTCGAAGATTCCTTAATGGGCTCAGGCCCCACTATATCACATAACTGGCACCGATGAACATACAAGTCTATTCGGAGATGGTTCGACGAGCCCAATTACTAGAAGATGCCACGGAACTATCTGATAGGATCTGTGGGAAAGACAAGAAGGAGAATTTACTAGCTCCGACACCTTCAACCTAATTTCAAGAAGAGGTCAAGTAATGGAGGCATTCCCTCCCAGGAGCAAAAGTTCAAGAAGACCAAACCTTTCTCCATCACCACTACACCTGCTAAGGTGGTATGTAAGCACTGTGATAAGGCCGGGCACAAGGCCGAAAAATGTTGGAGGAAACTTGGAGCGTGTCTCCGTTGTGGGAGCCGTGATCATCGGATTCCCGACTGTCCCCTACTCAATGATCAAGCCGGTGACGGAAAGCGCCCGGTAACAAAGAATGCTCATCTCCACGCAATTAAGGAGACCGAAGAAGACGAAGGCGGACTAGTAGAAGGTACATTAAAAGTTTGTTCCAAGTCTGCACATGTCTTATTTGATACGGGTGCATCACATTCTTTTATTTCCAATAAGTTTGCTGACCCACTGCCTATGGAGCCGGAATGGATGAAAATATTTTTATCTACTCCTCTCGGAAACGAAACTGATATTACTCACCACTATCAAAACTGTGAAGTCTTAGTAAAAGGAAGAAATCTTCCTATCGACCTCATATGTCTAGACCTAAAGGAATATGATGTCATATTGGGAGCAGATTGGTTATCTAGGTATCAGGCAACTGTGGATTGCCGTAACAGCAAAGTTACTTTCAAGGACTTTCCAGAACTAGTCTATTCTAGCCCTAAGAGTCGGAGCAAGTCACCTCTTATTTCGGCTCTCCGAGCTAGCAAGCTAATAAGGAAAGGATGTGTATATTTCCTTGCATTTGTCACCATTAAGGAGACTAAGGAAACTAAACTAAGACATCCCTGTTGTGCAAGAATTTCCGGATGTGTTTCCGGAAGAATTGCCTGGATTACCCCCACAAAGAGAAGTGGCCTTCACCATCGATTTAGTCCCTGGTGCTGGACCAGTTTCTAAGGCACCATATAGGATGTCCCCTGCCGAACTCAAGGAGCTGAAGGAGCAATTGATAGAACTTCTCAAGAAGGGATTTATTAGACCAAGCACTTCCCCATGGGGAGCACCTGTGCTATTTGTAAAGAAGAAAGATGGATCCATGAGGTTATGTATCGACTATCGATAGTTGAATCATCTCACTATCAAGAACAAGTATCCATTGCCGAGAATCGATGAGTTATTTGATCAAATATCAGGATCCAAGTATTTTTCAAAGATTGATCTCAGGTCAGGTTATCACCAACTAAGGATCAAGGATGATGACATTCATAAGACCGCATTCAGAAGCAGGTATGGCCATTATGAGTTTGTTGTTATGCCTTTTGGACTAACAAATACCCCTGCTGCTTTTATGTAGTTGACGAATAGTATATTCAGACCTTATCTAGATCAATTCGTAGTGATTTTCATTGATGATATATTGATTTACTCCAAGACCAAGGGAGAGCATGAGGAACATTTAAGGATTGCATTACAGATATTGAGGACAAATCAGCTATATGCAAAGCTCAGCAAATGTGAATTTTGGTTAGGAGAAGTAGCTTTCTTGGGGCATGTTATATCAAAAGACGGTTTATCCGTAGATCCATCAAAGGTTGAAGCTGTAGGGAATTGGGAAAGACCGACCAATGCTAGCGAGGTCCGTAGTTTCTTGGGTCTTGCGGGCTACTATCGGCGATTCATCAAGGATTTCTCCAAGATAGCCGTACCACTCACTAGGCTAACTCGCAAGGAGATGCGCTATGAATGGAGCGGGGATTGTGAACGAAGCTTCCAAGCTCTCAAGGATCACTTAACTACTGCCCCAGTCTTAGCTATACCACTTGAAGGAGAAAAGTTCGAGGTATACACCGATGCATCTGGCATTGGCCTCGGATGTGTTTTAATGCAACAAGGGAAGGTTATAGCCTACTCTTCTTGCCAATTGAAGAAGCACGAGGAGAACTATCCAGTTCATGATTTAGAATTGGCTGCGGTAGTATTTGCACTAAAGATATGGAGACATTATCTGTATGGAGTGCAGTTTCTTGTATACTCTGACCATAAAAGTCTTAAGTATCTCTTCTCTCAGAAGGAATTGAATATGAGGCAAAGACGTTGGCTAGAATATCTTAAGGACTTCGACTTTACTATACAATATCATCCTGGAAAGGGTAATCCTGTAGCTGATGCCCTTAGTCGAAAGCCGAGAGCATTATTAGCCAATTGTATGATTCAGGAGTGGAAGTTGCTAGAACAATTCACTAGACTTAATATAAGCATGGACAAGGACAGTAGGTGTGTCACCTTATCCCATATGAGCATACAGCCGGACTTGCTATCTGAAATACAAGGACTTCAAGGTGGTGACCCGGTATTAGTGGAAATCAAGGGCAAACTAGAAAGACAATCTGTGTTCCAACTAGCTTCAGATGGAAGGTTGTTATTCCAAAATAGAACTTGTATACCGGATTGTTCAGAATTAAAGAAGAAAATATTAGATGAAGCTCACAGATCAAGGTACACAATTCATCCAGGATCTACAAAAATGTACCAAGATGTGAAAAGAAATTTCTGGTGGCCCAACATGAAGAGAGAAGTCGCGGACTTTGTGTCTCGCTGTCTCACCTGCCAACAAGTTAAGGCTGAACACCAGAAGCCTGCCGAAAAACTACATCCTCTGGATATTCCCAAATGAAAGTGGGAGGATATTGGTATGGATTTCATCATGGGTCTAACTAAATCAAAAGGAGGATATAATGGAATATGGGTTATCATTGATCGATTGACCAAATCAGCGCACTTCTTACCAATCAAGAGTCGATGGTCAGTTGATGTTCTGGCTGCATTATACATAAAAGAGATAGTCAGATTACATGGTATTCCTGTCTCGATTGTGTCCGATAGAGATCCCCGTTTTACTTCGCATTTTTGGAAAGGACTACAACATTCGTTGGGATCGAGACTTAACTTTAGTACGGTTTTTCATCCTCAAACGGATGGTCAGACTGAGAGAACTAATCAGGTGGTTGAAGATATGCTCAGGGCTTGCATCATTGATTTTGGTGGAAACTGGCATGACCACTTGCCTTTGGTTGAATTTGCATACAATAATAGCTACCAGGCAAGTATACAAATGGCACCTTTCGAAGTCTTATACGAAAGGAGTTGCCGATCACCCTTATGCTGGGATGAAGTTGGAGATAAACAACTATTAGGTCCAGATATGGTAAGGGATACCACCGAGAAGATACAATTGATCAGAGAAAGATTGCAAGTAGCTCAGTCTAGACAAAAGGCTTATGCTGATACAAGAAGGAGAGATCTCGAATTCCAAGTCGGAGATCACGTATTTCTTAAGATGTCACCTGGACGTGGAATAAGGAGATTTGGTGTTAAGGGCAAGCTTACACCAAGGTTTATCGGACCTTTTGAGATACTAGAGAGAGTTGGCGAGGTTGCTTATCGCATCGCTTTACCTCCTCAATTGTCCGAAGTTCATAATGTATTCCATATATCAATATTAAAGAAATATGTGCATGATCCGTCACATATCATTGAACATGGAGACCTGGTGATTCAAAGGGATCTCACTTATGAGCAAAGGCCTATGAAGATCCTCGATCGCGAGGTACGAACATTAAGGAATAAAGTTATCCCCATGCTAAAGGTGCAATGGAGTAAATGTTCAGAACACGAAGCCACATGGGAGACCGAGGAGTATATGAGGAAACGATTCCCGAACTTGTTCTAAAAAGGTATATACTCTACATTCTCCACATATATATAAACATATGCGATTGAATTTGGGGACCAAATTCTTTTAAGTGGGGGAGGGTGTAGCAACCCTGGTAAAAATAAAAGGAAATAAAAACCCCAATTGATCAAAATAAGATTAAAAGATTTAATGAATAAATGATAAGAGCCTAAAGAAGTAAATAATAAACCAAAATGTAAATAACGCCTTTATTCAAGGCGCTACTTCAAAAGGAAACGCCCTTATACAAGGCGCGAATTCCAGAAAGGACGACCACAGCAGATGTCGTCAATTCTTAAACGGCCAAAATAATAAAAAGGGCAAGTAAACGTGACGCCCTCCACATGGACGCGTTTTACATAAGAAATGACCTTAACCAAGGCGTCAATTTAAATTTAACGCCCTCATTTAAGATGTTAATTCAGTTTGAGTTCCGTTCGAACCAGGACATTATCCAGGGAAAGTTTATGGATTAGTACGAGTTAGTAGAATATAGTAATGACTCTATCAAGGTAATACTACCAAACTCTAACTCTATTAGGGTTCCTAATAACTCTATAAATATCCTACGGCTCGACCCAGAATGCTATTTGGCGTTCTGTGGATTGTTGCTGTCATACGTGAAGAACAGGTAATGTTCTTCCTCTTTTCTTTTTATTTAGTTATGAATGATGAAGGAAATTAACGTCTTCGTCTTATGTAGGAAGTCTACGGTAGGTAGTACCTCTCTTGTCACAGAGAAGATCATGGAGTCTTCATCATCATCCTCTTCGTCTGCATCTTCTTCCAAAACCAGTAAAGAAGATATCATAGAAAATAGTCTTATCCTCTTCTCAACAACTCTTGTCGACACTACATCCTCTTCGGTGTGCTACCGGTGATTAAGTTCAGAAGCAACCATCTTGTGGGTGCTGCTCTAGTTGCTGTTAGAAGTTTAGGAGGCTCTGTTTGGAACATAGCATCGTTTTCTATCCGAATCCTTCACGTTTCGTCTTCCAGATCTTCATAAGGTAGGTTTTCTCAAGAACGTAGCCCAAACTAACTCCAGTTGCTAGTAATACCTTCTGTCATACATGCATATAGTTTTACTATGATTTCAAGCGTTTTCAATAAAATTTTAAAAAGAGGCGACCCAGCCCAGGGCGCTAATTCTAGTGTTGACGCCCTGCCCTGTAGTCACCAATTTCATATAATTGTTGATTACTCACGTTTAAAATTCCATAACTTTGAAATCATGATCCAAATTAATGAATGATCATACATGTGGAATTCTGCTATTTTTCTTGTCCTATCCATGTATTTACTTCCTGCAAATTGTTTATCATGAAATTTCGTTACTGTTCATATTCCTCGAAACCTTGGTGAATTAACGACCTGGTCTAGGTCGTCTATTACAGAACTGACACACTGCGCCAGGGCGTGATTTTTGAATTAACGCCCCTGTCAGAGGCGCGTTGCATAAAAAAATTCTAGAAGTTAGAAATTTTGTTAAAGTGGAATAAATAATGGACGACCACTAGAGTAGTCGTCAGATGGTATATAAACGCCCCTTGATAAGGCGTTAATTTCATTAAAAATGACTTTACCTAAGTCGCTATTTTCCTGTAGTACTGTTTTGCACCGTTACTGTTAATCGAGGGTTTCATATATATATATATATATATATATATATATATATATATATATCGGCACTATATTCCAGTCCGTGAATATAGTCCCATGTTTTATGATGCTTTATCGTTTACCCACTAACTCTCAGTGACATACAAGCTCTCCATTAGACATTCCGTTCCTTTGGACTAGCGAGTTAGTCATAGAGACCTCCGTAAGACTCCTCGAGCCTTGGATTCCCTCAAGGCCGACTGAGCTGGTTGTACCATAAAAACCTATCACACTATTTTGCCATGTCACTCTATAGAAACATGGTATACCGGCCCTCATGTTATGCTATGTGTATAATATGAGAAGTATCTTAATGAATGTGGAAAAGCATGTCATTATTGAGATGTTCTTGTGGACCCCAATTCTATATCAACATTATTATGATGTTCTTGTGGACCTCAATTCTATATTAAAAGAGTGACCATCTACTTATGGATACTTACTTGTCATGGTACCCAAGTTAGGGAACCAATTCCACCTAGCTTTACCGATAATCATGATTGTACCGTTATTATCGCCTATCTATGTCAAGTGTCATATTTTTTTTGACTCTCTTCTATCAAAGTCTATCCTACATATCTACAAGCTTTATTCTTGAAATTCCATGTTGGCTATATACAAAAAGTGGATGTCAAAATACATGATCAATGCCTGCACATATAGGGCCCGATCTGGTCCTGGGAGTAGCACCCGAAAGTACTAGTGCCCATGGGAGTTGTAATGATAACGGTATTGGCATTGTACCGAAGTGCATGACTAGCTTGATTGGACATTCCACAATCCTTGTACTTGACTTGTACATGACATGACATGACTTGCGTGACCCGAAAAAGGGTAATTTTTATACTTGCTTGCTTGAAACGTGATAGCCAAGTTCTCGACATGATATGATGAAATTACTTGCTTGAACATCCTAACATTTATCACTCGAAAGTTCATGAATAGTTCACCTTGTTATCTTGTTGATATACTCTCTATCTTGTCGTTTTATGCGAGCATGCATAGCCATAGTGCATTTACATGTGGGAAATTATGATTACTTAAACCCTTGCTAGTTCTTGAGATATAATTTCCTACTGAGCGTTCGCTCACTCAGTGTTTCCATACTTTTCAGGTAAGTCCGATGACGAAACCCAGACAGAAGGGGAAGGTCAAGAGTGAAAGAGATTAGAGCTTCTCAAGCGTCAACTAGTCTTATCTTTCAAAGTTCTTAAGTCAACCATTGTACTTTTTCTTTTATTGGGTCATAGCACTTTCGTTAAGTGAATTGTAAAAGAAGTACTTTGAGGTTGTGATTGAATAAAGGATTGAGTTATCTTTACTTTTGCGCATCTCTGATTAGGTGTCGAATACACTAATACTCTGATTGACATGATCGATATAAACTCGTCACGCGTCTCTGAGTATCTTCCGCGCTCGGGGCGTGACAAGGTGAAAGATTGGAAAGTTTGAATTTTGGTGTTTTTTTTTTCATTTTCATTTTCAAGAAGAAGGCAATGAGAGGGAGGAATAGGAGGCAGTGTTGAGATTGACAGATTGACGAAAGATTGAGTAAATGATGACCCACGCGGGGGTGTTATGCAGAGTTTAGAGAATTGCTTGAGGAGCGAGGCAGGAATCGGAGGAGAAACTTGAAGTGAATTTGGAGAAAAGGTTATCAAGACCGCGGGCGGTCTAGGGACATCCGAGCAAAATATTTGATTAAACAAATAGACAACAATCATTGGATGAATGGATTTAATAGAGAAGAGGCCAGCCCACAGCCTATCTACGTTGTAGCCTTCCTCGAACAGCACATCAGGCTCCCCGGTATATGTGTAATTGCTTAGAAGTTGCCTCTTGTCCGTGATCACTGCTGGCTTTTCAATTAATTCATGAATCAGTGGCGGCCATTCCAGATCAGTTGGCATAAACAGTCGACTCAGAGCAATAGTGATATCGTTCATGTTGAACCATCTATACCAGTCACATTCGGGGTCATCCATCTTTCTTCTTTTATCTGGCCGTAAGGACTCCAGGGCTTTATATGTAACCAGCGGGGCTATGTGGCGAGCAAACTGCCGTGCATGTACATCTTGACAATCCATCATGATAGTGACTACCGTGGTTTGCTCATCATTATGAGTGCCTCCTTTCACAAAGTGTGTTTGTAGGGTCCATGTAAGAGGCTGCCGATCTATCTTGAGAGTGGAAGTCATAACGGCCCATGGCTCATCTTTGTCTTTGCTTGGCCCTTTGTACCCTAGGCCACCCCGGGGAATCATCTTTTGATGCCTGATGGGCTCGACTCTCCCCTGAAGATTAACACCCAGGCCTTTACCAGTCCTATACCCCATTTTCATCAGAATGTTCCATCCTGGCATGTTCATCAAACCCTTTTTATTATTGCCTTTGGATGGTTGTGGTGACATTTGGGTGGTAGGAGGGGTTGAAGAAGACGGCCTTACCAAGTCTTGCCGCAGATCGGCAACATCCAAAACTGAGAGCAAAGGCCTATTGGAAGGCCACATAGAAGGCACCGATGTTGCGGAATGTATATCTCATGCCGGCAAAATGGGCATACTAGTGACTTTAATAATGTGCCCTTTGTGCGGAAATTTTATGCATTGATGGTTCGTGGAGGGCACATCATCAAGCTCTTGAATGTAAGGGTGACCCAAGATACCATTAAATGTCGGGTCCATGTCTAGAATATGGAAATCCGTTGTGACTGAGACTGGTCCCAAACCAACTTTTAAAGTGATCATCCCTAAAGGCGGCTTCTTGGTGTTGTCATAAGCTGTGACGGTGATTGTAGATGGCCGGATTTGACTTTTCGGGATGCCACACATTTTTAAGGTACTTGGTGGCAAAACATTAATGGATGCCCCAGTATCCACTAAACATTGTTTCACTGTCACCTTGTTAATGTCAATAGTAATGCACAGTGCATATTTTCTGGCCGACTACGGAGCCAATTCATGTTCATAAAAAGTGATGGCCGGTTGATTGCTGGCCGGATTTAAAACAGTAGTGACCTGTTCAACTGGGATGTCTTCATTTACCATTACTTTCTGCAAATATTGCTTTAAGGCCAACTGGTGTGTAGTAGATCTTTTGATCAATTCCAGAATAGAAATTCGGGCCGATGTTCTGTCCAAATGCTTTAATAAGTCATACTCCGTGCCCGGTGCAGACTCCTGTTCCTGTTCTCCTTGTTCTTGTATCGGCTCCTGCTCCCGCTGGGGAAACACTCGGTGGAACATCCGTCCACTACGGAGCACCATTGTTTTCGGAGCCTCTGTCGGGCCTAGAGTGGGTGAAGGGGTAGAGGAGGTAGAGGGAATGGTGTAGGGCGTGTTGGGTGCTGGTGCAAGATTGGCAGGAGGAGGGGTTCTTATATGAGGCCTCACCGACTGGGGATTATCGAAAAATGGCGACGGGGGTCGGGTGACAAGGAGGGGCCTTAGAAGCATGATGGTGGTGGACGGGGTAGATTGTGGCGAAACAGGAGGGCTGACGGTTGCCGGCGAGGGGCGGATAAGGAGAGGTCTATTTGGTGGAGGGTTTTGGGGTGAAGGAGAATTCGTGGGTTGGCGTAAAAGAAGAGGCTGTGAAGGAGTACGGTTAGGGTTAAGTGGCCCTGGAGTGTTGGAACGTATAAGGGGACGTGGCGATTGGGAAGGGGGTATAGGTTGAAGCCTTCTTAGTAATTGTGGTGGTTGTGGTTGACTGGAGTTTTGATTAATGGCCCCGACAGTGGCGCTTTCCTTATGCCAGCCCTGCCCTCTGTCCACTTCATGGATTGAGGTGACAAGGTTTACTTGTTGATTTTGAACCGGGTGCTCCGGTAGCGGATTATTGACAATCCCCATATTTGGCTGGGGTGCATGAGCCTGCTGTTGCTGAGGACCTTGCTGCTGCTGACCTTGTTGCGGGAGCTACTGAGCCGGTGGTTGCCGAGGAGGCCTTCGAGCCTTTAACGTAGAGATAAACCTCCTCATCTCGTCCCAATCAATATCACCTTGATCATTCATATCATATATGTAATCCTTGAAGTGAAAACAATGGTCGATGTTGTGCCCTGGCTGTCGATGGAAGACGCAATACTGGGAGGTGTCTACATGTTGCGGCCATATCGTTCTTTCTTTAGGCAAGGTGAGCGCATTGGCGGCCATGAGGGCATTGAAAATATCTGATAGACTTTCGGGTAAGGGAGGGTATTGTGCTCTTCGGGGACCCAATGGTCTTCTTGGTTGTTGCAGTTGTTGTTGTGCATAATTGGATGGCGGGGGCATTTGGTGGTACTGTGCGGGTTGATTCTATGGAGTAAAGTGGGGTTGTTGTTGAGGAGGTGGAAGAGGCCGTAAGGTCTCAGGAGGGTTATTATTTGGCTGGTGGACCTGGTTTTGGAAGGCGGGCTACTGTGGTGGCGGCCCTTGGTTTGGAGGGTGGCGGAAGGGTGTGGAATTGCCAAACGCGCTCACCTGCTCATTAGTAACATTACCTTCAGTGGTCGCACCAGTATTGCCGACATTAACGTTCTTCTTCATTACCTTTGGTCTTGGCTCAAACATGCCCATAATGGGCGAATCTTTCATCTGTGTTTGTATGTATCTCGCTCTTTCATAGAGCTCTTCCATAGTGCTCAACTTGTTCATGGCTAAAATATGACGGAATTGCGGAGTGTAGTTTGATATAATCATCTTCACTTGCTCCATTTCCGACAGTGTGTCCTTCAATTTTTCGGCCATAGCTCTCCACCTATTAGCAAATAAAACGAAGTCCTCCTCGGACTTCATCTTTTCAGAAACCAGATCAGTAACAGACAAAGAGGGACCCACACGGTCCTTGTACTTCCGCATAAACTTCCGTTGAACAGCATCAAAGTCACCGGCATCGGTCGGCTCCAAGGAGTAAAACCATTCTAATGCCGGGCCATCTAAAGACCGCCTAAAGAGATAAACCAGAGAAGTCTTGTTATCCTGCCAGAATGATGCCTCATGTAATGCTCTGGATTTTTCGGATTATTTTAGTGGGTCTCAGAGTGTATTTTATACTTTACACGTGTTTTTCCCTGATGTGCCTTCGGAACTCTGTGCTTGGCGAACCGTGGCGTTCTTCGACTCCGGGACAGTACCACTGCGTTGTGTTCCTTCCGAGGATCGCGGAAGTAATTTTTTGAATTTCTGTAATTTTCGGGTTTTCTATAGATATTAACCTTTTCTCTCTCTCCCCTCTCATTTCTCTGTTCCCTCCCGCTCTCTTCTCTCACGCTCTCTTTCTCCCCTCTCTTCTCCGGCGGTCGACGGAGCGAGGCAGGAGTGAGATGGAGGCGGTGTGGGCGAGGATGCGGGTGAGGACAGGCGAGGATCAAGGCGGTGGAGGCGAGGCGAAGCTTGGTGGCGCGATCGCGAGCCGGCCAGGGTTTCGCGGTGATTTCTTCGTGGATCAACGTCCACGGCGCGTCGTTTCTTCAGTGGAGGTAGGGAGATGGACCCCCAGCTCGTGCATTCCCTTTCCCGCGAGTTTTGTAGGCCGTGGCGAGCCAAGCGGGTTTATTTTCACATTTTAGGGAAAATCCATATTTTTGGGGAGTGAGCCGGATCTCTCGTTTTACGTCATTTTTGGCAGATCCAGGGGTTTAGATGCATGCCGAGGGGCTTGGGGATGGATTCCCCTTTGTTTCCCCATCACCCGGGGGTGATCGAGGCGTGGATCAGATTTTTGGGCTGTTTCCCGCCATTTCGCGCTCGGACAGGTGTGACGGTCCTTCCAGTGACCGTCACAGCCTGTGACGCCCCAGGGTGGGTGCATCACAGGGCCCGTTAGCCTTTTGGTGGTTTGTGGGTGTGACGCGTTAGCCTTTTGGTGGTTTGTGGGTGTGACGGTCCCTTGATAGACCGCCACGGCGCTGTGACGCGCTTGGGTTCGACTGCTACGTGCCTTCTCGTGTTTTCAGACCGTTGGGGTCACGAGTCTTCTGACATGCCTAGGTAGGACCGTTAGAGACTGTGACGCGCCCGAGTGGGAGCGTCAGAGCTGACACAGCCCATTCTTCTGACGCGCCCAGGTAGGACCGTCAGACGCTGTGACGCGCCGAGGGGTGAGCGTCACAGCCTGTGTTGTTCCGTCTTCTAACGCACCAGGCTTGGTCCGTTAGAGACTGTGACGCCCCGGGGTGGGTGCGTCACAGCCGTTGTTTCCCCTCTCGTGTGGCGCTCCTGCGTTGGACCGCCAGGGTGCTGTGACGGTCCAGCATTGGACCGTTACAGACTGTGACGGCCCAAGGTTAGACCATCAGGCTTTGTGTTGCACCGAGGTGTATTTTTGTGCTCTCCGTGATCGTTTCGCGTTGTGTAGGTCCCTGGTGGACACGGTTGGGACCCAGTGGTCGACTTGCGGTCTCGTGAGTATCCCAGACACCCCGAGAGTTCTGTGTCCATGTTTTGAGGGTGTCGGGAGGACCATGTTACCTCGACTAGCATGCCCGTAGGTGTGGTGGGTCCGGGTGACTCCACGTGTTCCGGGCTTTCGTGTTGCGCTCAATCGAGTCACCGTGTATCGGTGTGTGTGTGCGGTGGGGTCTCCCCCACATGTCGCAAGTTTCTTTGGAAGGTGATTCCCTCGTGGGCCATGTGTTTGGCCTTGGACTACGTGTCCAGCTATCCGGCCTAGGGCTGGAGGTTTCCCGCTTTCTCTGGGATGGGGAATCGGCGTGGCGGCTTGTGTGCTACCCTGGGAATCGTGCTTCTGCGCTTTCTACACTACACCGAGTGTGTGCGGTCCCGTTTCTTCGACGGTGGGTTCCGTGAGTTAGTCCTTACTTCCAATAACCTGTCCACTAGTCGTGGCTTCCTGCACATGCGGGTGCAGACCCACCTAGGAGTGGTGGAGAGCGAGCCCCGGTGAGAGGCAGTTTTTAGGCTGGTTACCGTAGGGCCCAAACTAGCTAGAGGACCCGACCTAGAGCAGATGGTCTGTGTGTGCACACGTAGTTGGGGGCTTAGGACACGCGCTGACGAGCGTGACCGCAGCTAGTCCTTGTTGTGGTACTTGTTACCTGTCTGAGTCTCACGCCCGGGGCGTTGTAGCTAGATACTTATGACGCGGTGTAAGACATCAGGGGATGCTTCCGGTCGTTCTTCTAGTGAGTAGTGCTCCTGTTCGCTGGCAGGTGTCGACTCGAGTTTTGTTGGGCAGAGGTTCAGTAGTACGGTACAGCTAGAGTAGACGGCTTTTCCATTTATTTACTTTAGCTTGTTGGTTATACCGTACTCCCTTTAGGTCGGGACTTCTCTTTCTGCTTGACCGGTACAGTAGGAGTAGTTGTGGTGTCGGGTTTTGACCGGCCACCGGGTTTGTTGTTCCTGTTGTTACCGTTGCTCTTGTAGTTGCAGCTTTTCATGCCGCCGTTGTTCTCAGTTGGGGTTCTACGGGATCCCTACTGGGCCAGTGACAGGAGGCTCACCCCTGCTTTTTAGGTGTGGCGGTTCATCCTCGAGGTTCGAGGTTGCTGTTCAGAGGTTCTTAGTTGCCAGTTCGCCGGGCCGAGTGTCCACTGGGCATGCGGTACGTTTTACTACTTTAGACTGTACTTTCTGTTGGACTGGACTCTACTGTAGTTGTTTATTTATTTCTGTTAATTGTTGAATTGTCCTGTTTTATTTTCTATTTCTTTGTGCCTCCACACTCCTTTTAGCCCTTCCGAGCCCCCCCGGCTCGTGGGCGGCGGTTCGAGTCTCAGATTATCGGGCCTTCCCGGTAATCAGATTTTCGGGTCGTTACAGATGGTATCAGAGCGAGGTTGTGGACGTACATAGGAATTTGAGATATTACAGTGATCAGAGTCCATAAGGTCCAGTCCAGTCGGCAGCTGGCTTAGGGTTTTGCGTTCGCTTTCCGCCTAGTTTCTCGCTTGAGAGCTTGAGTGCGCTGTGTGGCGCTGAGAAGGTGGTTGCTGTCCGTGGCTTTCGTGCCGATGTGGGGTCTAAAGGTCGAGGTTGAGAGCTTTCTCCCTCATCATTGGTGGCCCCGATTGTGCTGTGTTGGGCAGAGGTTGCCGGAAGATGTGACGCTGCGGTGCTGTATTCGAGGTGTTTGCAGCGAGGTCAGGTGGCTGGTGAGGATTGTTCATGGATAAGTGGCCGTGAGCGTGCTCTGAGGGAGCTGCTGTCAGTTTTGGGCCACTTCAGATCAAGGTTATCCAGCCCCTGAGGCGCTGAGGTCGTGGTTTGAGGCATTGGAGCGGGTGTTCTGATCGAGGAGTGTACTTGGGTGAGCGGAGGATCTTCACGGTGAGCTGCTGTTTCGTCGAGCCTGGTGTTCTTGTTGTGCTCTGTGGCGTCAGAATGACGTGTCGGTCCCGATTGTTCTGCGGATTTTGAAGCAGGATTTGGCAGAGATGTCCCGGTAAGTCTTTGCTCCTGCGTTTTTGTCAGTGGATGGGTTGTGTTCGCCCTAGAGCTGGTCTGAGATGTGAAGGCTCTGCGGTGAGTTTCGGGACTCGAGGATGAGCGTTGGCGGTTGTCGGTTATGGCTCGTGTTGCGGCTCTTGGCGTGGTGTGTTGCAGTTCGAGGAATTGCAGCGGTGGTGCATCGAGAGATGCTGTGATTGTGGTCCGACGTGACATCCGCTGAGTGTGTTGGAGGCGCTGACCTGATGGAAGCGATGGTTTTCCTTGGTGCTGGATGGTGGTGTTTCCAGCATGCGCGAGGTTCGAGGTCAGGTCGAGCGTGGAGTTCTTCCGTTGGTCAGAAGTGCGTTTGGTTTCTCCTTTAGTTGGAGAGATTGTGTTGGGCTAAAGTTCGTCATCTTGCATTGTGTGTTCGGATTGGTTGGCCTTATGTGCCATGAAGTCCATGCGAGACGTGCTCCTTGTCGTGGCAAGGTGGTTGCCTGTGAGAAGTCGTGCCCATTCCCTTGTCATGCGAGGGTGTGTTGGCACTTTTCCGGAAGGACGAGTGCCGGTTGGGCGGTGTTTTTGAGAATTTACGGTTGTGCACGCGTGGATCAGCGTGCGCAGCGGAAGCGTGGTGGGCTTGTGACCCACTGGTTCAAGATCGTAGCGTTGGTTGCTACGGGCGGATTCTTGAGTTTGCGTTGAGCATTGAAGGATTGGTTCCTCTGTGTGAAACGTGTTGTTGCCGTGCCGTTGCCCGAGATATCGTGGTTCTTGGCACTGGCAGGATGGAGTGTTGGGGAATATGTTGGCAAGTGTGCCGCATGAGTACCCTGTTCTTGTGATAGAAGCCGTGTCAGGCGTCGGTGGTAGACCTGGATAGGGTTGTTGAGGATGTCGCCTGACGGAGGTCGAGGACGTGTTGGTCATAGTCGATAGCTTGGTGCCCGACTTGTGTTGGAAGTAGTGTCCTCGGATGAGATCATTTTTGGAGAAGTGATCTCTGGTAGGCTGTGGGTTCCTGTTGGTAGCTTTTTTTAATAGAAAAGCCTAACCTAGGGTTTGATGGGAGAGTGCACCCCTTACCAGAGGTAAGGAGAAAGCCACTCCACCATTGGACCTGTGGGTTCCTGTTGGTAGCTGCGAGTGAGTGGTAAGGCTAGTCTCGTAGTCGACCACGGTGAGATGTATGTTGCTTGGGGACCCGTGAGCAGTGTTTAGGTGGTGTCCCGTGGCTCTGTGGTAACGGCGGAATCGGGATTGGCAGGTGTCCACTTGGATTAGTGGAGTAATTTGATGAGACAAAAATGGAAGAGTGACGCTTGTGCATGGTGGAATTTGACGGGACGTTGGTGTCACAATGGTTATCCCTGGTGTGGTGACCAGCACGGGATGGTTCCCTATAAGTCTGAGTCAAGTGAGGTGATGACTGAGGACACCAGGATCTTGTCATCTGGTTTCGTCGTGCTCCCCGAGAGGGTCGAGTTGGCGCGATGTTCGAGATCAGATGCGGAATCCGAGAGGAGTGTGGCTCGAGTTGTGGTAATTGTCTATGTGTGAGTCAGTGGATGGCCTACTGTGAGTTGGATCATGCATGTTGGGCCGGTGGAGGTTCCCCGTTGACGTGTATCTGGTGACCAGTGGATGGTCTTTTCACAGACAAAAGATGTTGTTGGTTGTGCATCGTGAGCGGTGAGGGCCGTGTATCGGTGAGACCGTTGGTGGTCGTTTCCGTGATGTGCCTTCCGGGACCGGATTTGGGCTCTGTCGAAGTTTGTCTTCTGGGCTTTGGCAGAGTTGGCACAGTGATATGTCTGGCTTTCAACTTGCCAGGTGTAAGGTGATTCTTGGCGCTGAGCTGATGAGCTGGTTGCGGTCTGTTGAGATGGCTCCGTGAGCTGGTGGAGGCTCTGTATTGGTTGTTCCCTTGAGAAGGGTGTGCAACCTGTCAGCTGGTTGTGAAGCTGATGTGCGATTTGTCTGTCGACCATAAGATGGATCGGTAGCTGTTTCTCGTGTCGAGGGTGTGTTTCCTCGGTGGGTGAGATGGTGGCAGCGGTGCCATGAGTGGCTTTCATTGTGACTGAGGTGACGCCGGACTGTGTCCTCTGGTATATGCCTGCTCTGATGGTAGGTGTGCACGGTGCACGGAGCGAGGTGTTGTTTGTGATTGTAAGTCTGGCTGTGTCCCTCAAGAATCGGCATTTTCTGTGCTGGGGCTCTGACGGCGTTGTCAGTTGGTTCAGTGTTCTTCCCCTGTGTTCTTGTCTTTGTTCTAAATTTCGAGGATGAAATTCCTTTAAGGGGGGAGGGCTGTAATGCTCCGTATTTTTCAGATTGTTTTAGTGGGTCTCGGAGTGTATTTTGTGCTTTACACATGTTTTTCCCTGATGTGCCTTCGGAACTCTGTGCAGGGCGAACCGTGGCGTTCTTCGACTCCGGGACAGTACCACTGCGTTGTGTTCCATCCGAGGATCGTGGAGGTAATTTTTCGTAATTTTTTGAATTTCTGAAATTTTCGAGTTTTCTATATATATTAACCTTTTCTCTCTCTCCCCTCTCATTTCTCTCTTCCCTCCCTCTCTCTTCTCTCACACTCTCTTTCTCCCCTCTCTTCTCCGGCGGCCGACGGAGCAAGGCGGGGGTGAGATGGAGGCGGCGTGGGCGAGGATGCGGGCGAGGACAGGCGAGGATCGAGGCAGTGGAGGCAAGGAGAAGCTTGGTGGCGCGATCGCGAGCCAGCGAGGGTTTCGCAACAATTTCTTCGTGGATCGGCGTCCACAACGCGTCGTTTCTTCGGTGGAGGTAGGGAGATGGACCCCCAGCTCGTGCATTCCCTTTCCCGCGAGTTTTGTAGGCCGTGGCAAGCCGAGCGGGTTTATTTTCGCATTTTAGGGAAAATCCATGTTTTTGGGGAGTGAGCCAGATCTCTCATTTGACGGCGTTTTTGGCCTATCCAGGGGTTTAGATGCATGCCTAGGGGCTTGGGCATGGATTCCCCTTTGTTTCCCCATCACCTGGGGGTGATCGAGGCGTGGATCGGATTTTTGGGCTGTTTCCCGCTGTTTCGCGCACGGACGGGTGTGACGGTCCTTCCAGTGACCGTCACAGGGCCCATTAGCCTTTTGGTGGTTTGTGGGTGAGACGGTCCCTCGATAGACTGCCACGGCGCTGTGACGCGCCTGGGTTCGACCGCTACGTGCCTTCTCGTGTTTTCAGACCGTTGGGGTCACGAGTCTTCTGACACGCCTAGGTAGGACCGTCAGAGACTATGACGCGCCCGAGTGGGAGCGTCAGGGCTGACGCAGCCCATTCTTCTGACGCACCTAGGTAGGACCGTCAGACGCTGTGATGCGTCGAGGGGTGAGCGTCACAGCCTATGTTGTTCCATCTTCTAACGCACCAGGCTTGGTCTGTTAGAGACTGTGATGCCCCAGGGTGGGTGCGTCACAGCCGTTGTTTCTCCTCTGGAGTGGCGCTCCTGCGTTGGACCGCCAGGGTGCTGTGACGGTCCAGCATTGGACCGTTATAGACTGTGACGGCCCAAGGTTAGACCGTCAGGCTTTGTGTTGCACCGAGGTGTATTTTTGTGTTCTCCGTGATCGTTTCGCGTTGTGTAGGTCCCTGGTGGACACGGTTGGGACCCAGTGGTCGACTTGCGGTCTTGTGAGTATCCCAGACACCCCGAGAGTTCTGTATTCATGTTTTGAGGGTGTCGGGAGGACCATGTTACGTCGACTAGCGTGCCCGTAGGTGTGGTGGGTTTGGGTGACTCCACGTGTTCTGGGCTTTTGTGTTGCGCTCGATCGAGTCACCTTGTATCGGTGTGTGTGTGCGGTGGGGTCTCCCCCGCATGTCGCGAGTTTCTTTGGAAGGTGATTCCCTCGGGGGCCATGTGTTTGGCCTTGGACTACGAGTCCAATTATCTGGCCTAGGGCTGGAGGTTTCTCGCTTTCTCTAGGATGGGGAATCGGCGTGGCGGCTTGTGTGCTGCCCTGGGAATCGTGCTTCTGCGCTTTTTGCACTGCACCGAGTGTGTGCGGTCCCGTTTCTTCGACGGTGGGTTCCGTGAGTCAGTCCTTACTTCCAGTGACCTGTCCACTAGTCGTAGCTTCCTGCGCACGCAGGTGCGGACCCACCTGGGAGTGGTGGAGAGCGAGACCCGGTGAGAGGCTATTTTTAGGCTGGTTACCGTAGGGCCCCTTGCCTTTGCCACCAGAGTTTGGTGGGGGGGAAAACCAGCTAGAGGACCCGACCTGGAGTGGATGGTCTGTGTGTGCACACGTAGTTGGGGGCTTAGGACACGCGCTGACGAGTGTGACCCCAGCTAGTCCTTGTTATGGTACTTGTTGCGTGTCTAAGTCTCATGCCCGGGGCGTTGTAGCTAGACACTTGTGACGCGGTGTAAGACGTTAGGGGACGCTTCCGGTCGTTCTTCTAGTGGGTAGTGCTCCTATTCGCTGGCAGGTGTGGACTCGAGTTTTGTTGGGCCGAGGTTCAGTAGTACGGTACTGCTAGAGTAGACGGCTTTTCCGTTTATTTACTTTAGCTTGTTGGTTATACCGTACTCCTGTTAGGTCGGGACTTCTCTTTCTGCTTGACCGGTACAGTAGGAGTAGTTGTGGTGCCGGGTTTCGACCGGCCACCAGGTTTGTTGTTCCTACTGTTACCGTTGCTCTTGTAGTTGTAGCTTTCCGTGCCGCTGTTGTTCTCAGTTGGGGTTCTACGGGATCCCTACTAGGCCAGTGACAGGAGGCTCACCCCTGCTTTTCAGGTGTGGCGGTTCGTCCTCGAGGTTCGAGGTTGCTGTTCAGAGGTTCTTAGTTGCCAGTTTGCAGGGCCGAGTGTCCACTCGACATGCGGTACGTTTTACTGCTTTAGAATGTACTTTCTGTTGGACTGGACTCTGCTGTAGTTGTTTATTTTTTTCTGTTAATTGTTGAGTTGTCCTGTTTTATTTCCTATTTCTTTGTGCCTCCACACTCCTTTTAGCCCTTCCGAGCCCTCCCGGCTCATGGGCGGCGATTCGAGTCTCGGGTTATCGGGCCTTCCCGGTAATCGGATTCTCGGGTCGTTACACCTCATATAAGAAGTCTTTCAAGTGGATGTACGGGTTACCCGTTCCATTGTACCGCCGAAAATTTGACATTTCAGATGGGGGTAGATGAAAAACTGGCAGAGTGGGAAGCATAACTTCGGGAGCGGCCTTGGGTGCAGTGACCTTCTTGAGCTGCTCCTCCATACTAGCCATCCTTTGGAGGAGTATAGTGTGGTTATCAGACTCGGCTGGGGCCGGACGAAAAGAGTATTGGTTCGGCATAGGCCTTCTCAAGAATTGAGGAACATGAGGTTGTTGAGGCCTAGCAATAGAGTGACTTGCCGATTGGGCCGGCGTAGTCATAACAGGAGTTGGTGGACGCGAGGGCACCCTAGGTGCGACCGCCTGGTCGTTGGGAGAACTAACAGAGTGGCCACCCATGGCGTGGGGAGGGTTAGAAGATGACGGGACAGACTTTCCCTTTAAAGCGGCTTGGGCCGCCTGGCGCTGGGAGTCATCCAGTTGAGCAAGAACTTTGAGAACATCATTGAAGTTGAAAGAAGGTGAAAGCGTCCCCTGAAGTATTTTGAGTGGTAGGTTGAGCTTGGGAAGAAGGCTCAACCTTCACAGAAGTGATGTCCATCATGTGGACCTGAGTGGGAAAAGGAATGTAGTTTCCCTCATAGTAGACAGGATCCTGAGAGGGAACCTCATAAAACGGGTCAGAGTGACCCTCCTCATAACCATCATAAGTATACGCATAGTTGGCCATATTGATGATTTTATCTTAACGGAGTTTCATGCTTAAGGAGGAAGAAATAGGTTTCCAACAAGCAAGTATACCCAAGAGATATCACCTTATCAAACAAAATAAACACTCAAGTTGTAATGAACCCAAAGTTTTACGGTTTTCTTTGAAGATTAAGGTTATTTTTATAGTAAGCTCTCTCCTTTGATTGTGGGTCCTGGTTGAAAGTTTGGGTATAATCTCCGGATATCTAGGTTCGTTCTCGTATGGGTCAACTATACTCTGGCTGCTTCAATGGTACAACATGCCCAGCATCCGTGAGGGAATCCACGGGTGCGGGGACTTACTGTCACGCCCCGATGCGGAATCTCGGGACGTACGGTTAGAGGCAAGCGAGCAATAAAGAATTCCGAACCATTGCACTAAAGGTTGGAAAAGTAATAATCAGAGTTTTATTGATAAAAATTGAGTACAATGGGTAGAACAACTACATCCATATAATAATCAAACTAGAACAATTTCTCATTAATTCTACGGGTACAAACTGACTCAATAAACTAAAACTATCTCTCGATATCACTCCAGTCCATCCCTGACAAGTTCGTCACCTGGAAAGAGGGGAAACAGTAGGAGTGAGCTAAACGCGCTCAGTAGATAACCACAAACAGGTTTAAGTAATTAACCATTGATTTCCAATTTATATGAAATGCAGTAAATAAAGAATGACGATAGAAATAACTTGCAAAGTCAAGAAATATAGCAATTTATCAAGTAATGAACAAGTAAAGTAACAGTAAGAAAATTTGGCCAGCAAGTATGTTACACATGTAACCAGGTAAATACACACGAGTCGAGTATCCAGAATTTGTCGTAGACGTAACAAGTCAAGTCAAGTATTCGGGTGTAATGCCTCACCCTTGTCATAAACATCCCAATGGGCTCAATATCTTTTCGGGCGCTCTCCCCAGGACCAGACTGGGCCCTTATGATGCGATGGCATTTCATTTCAATTGGATCACCGATCCCCCGTCTAGACATAGTCAATTATGGCCAATATAATCAGATGAATTTCTGTCGGGTACAAGATGTAAAGGACGACACTTGTCTCCTTTGATTCAAGAGTTTAAACACAACGAAAAACCCAAAACAAGGTATTCGTACGGCAATCACTGGGCCGTACTCTTATGAGTAACGAGTCACGGGGCCAAGAATGAACGGGTGACAGTAAGCCGTTCGAGAAAGAGAAGTAAGTTCCGAAGAACGAGAATATACGAACCATTTGGGTCGTATTTTTCAAGAAATACGGTTCTAGAGAATCCGTATTAAGTATAATGATCTAAATATAAGATAATTTATGTGAAATATTTACCGGGTTGCCAATAACAATTAAACCAACCAATTTCAGTTTAATGTCCATTGGTCAATTCCGGGCTCAAGTATGACCGAAGATTATCCAAGGGTAATCGGTCAATTTATCAAGTTAAAACGATAGTCATGATGTAACCGTAATTTTACCACGGTAAATTGTCTCACGGTAAAAATGTGAAGTTTACCGGATAGAGTGTCCGGTTAATTGGCCAAAGACTTGCCATAAGTTGGCCAATAATTTTCTGATTTACAGTAATTTACAGAAATTACCTACGGTAAATTTTTAGCTTATGGTAATTAGCCAATTTATCCAAAGTTACAAGTGAATTACAATAATTTTCACTTTAACAAAATAGATACTGCAATTAATAGAAATTTACTCATCTCATTATTTGTTATTTATGTGGATTATCAGTTTTTACTATTTAACATTGTTAAATGGGTCAGAATAGCAAAAATCAGGTTTTCTGGAAGTTAAACAGTTGAAAATGGGCCGTTAAACCTATTGGGTGAAAATTGGACCAGAAATAGGTTTCTGTTAAGCGGTCTAAGTACGGCCGTTTTCAGGAGAACAGCGGTCTGGGAATGACCGTTAAATGGATAAACAACGGTTCCCTAACAGCCGTTCTAGTCTGAGGAATTTACCTTCGGCTGTCTGCTAACACACGTCGGTCAGGGGCCGTTTCTAGGGTAAAAGGGTACAACGGTCATGGTAGGGCCATTTATCATGTAAAACGGTCGTTTTCTAGCCGTAATAAAAAAAATACACTTAAATGATAATATTACTAAATTTATTCTAAAGCGGTCTCGGGTTGACCGTTATGCATGTACAACGGTTTGGGGTGAACCGTGGAATGCCAGGGGACAAAACGGTTCATGAAAAGCCGTTAAGACGTACTCTATGGCGGTCGTTACGGGGCCGTTAAAGTAAATAAACGGTCCGTGTGGAGCCGTCTTTCTCTGTAACACGGGGATATTGAAAACAGAAGTATAATCCGGTAATGGGGCTTCAATTCATGAGTTTAAGCATGCAAATGGATAATAAAACATGATTTCTAGAAGTTAACAGCATGCCCTTTCATTCCATTTATCAAATTTGAGGTTTGTGCCATGGTTACCTACCTTAACCAAGGAAAATAAGAGATGTCTTGAGGAAGAAGATGAATAGTGATATTTGCAGAAGCCTTCACAGCACGTAGCAGCAGAGTCTCCTTTGTTTAGGCTTAAGGATTGCTAAGGAAGGCTTAAGGGGGCTTCTATTTATAGTTTTCATTTGAAGGAACGTGTGAAATCTTCACACACTTCACACAAGACTGGTCAGAGCCGCAAAACCCATCCCTGCGTCCAAGCCGTGTTCTTGCCGACCTAAAACACGTTTTCACGTGTTCCACAAGGTAGGTTAGTCTTAAGCTAAGCCTAATCCTATGGATTAAGGAATAGTTAACTAAAACCTCCTTTAAATGTTACCAAACGATTTTTAATGAAATTGACCCAGAAGACAAAATTGCTAATCAATACATGCCCTTTCAGATTATGATTTTTATAGAATTTTATCACGAGGTTTAAGGTTAATCTCCTAATCTTAAGATTAACATAATAATTTAACTCAAATGTTCAACGGTTCAATCGATAGAGAGAGTTTCTGATTTTTACCGATGAAACTCCAGAAGACAAAGTTGCTAAGAAAAATACTCTCTATCAGATGTGATTTTTGTAGATTTTTCTACGGTAGTTGTATTTTCGGGTGAATAGTGTTTTCCGCGTTTTTAAGTCAAGCTTAAATCATCGATTAAGCCATGTAACTGATTTTATTAGGGTCAAGTATAGAAGACTAAAGTGTTTACCATAGTGTTTACTAATTAACTACCATTTTTAAGTATTTTCATATGATAGTCAAAAAAATTACGATTTACTATTTACCATAGTTACTATTCAAAAATTTTTTTTTTTACTATTCACGAAATTAAATAATTGCACAGAAACTCGGGGTCTTACACCCTCCCCTACTTAAAGAATTTGGTCCTCCAAATTCACTGGACCAAAATACGGTAAAAATATCGCTTACCTAGAGTAGATCGGGATAACGCTTCCGTATAGCGTCCTCGGATTCCCATGTAGCTTCTTCTATTCCACGCCGACTCCATTGTATTTTAACCATCGGTATGGAACGATTCCGAAGTTGTTGCTCTTTCCGATCCAGAATCTTCACTGGTCTTTCTTCATAAGACAAGTCCTTCTTCACTTCGAGGTCCGCATGTTGAATGACGTGACTAGGGTCGTACACGTATTTCCGAAGCATAGAAACATGGAACACGTTGTGTACTCCAGCTAGTTGAGGAGGTAAGGCCAATCTATAGGCGACTTCACCCACTCGATCAAGGATCTCAAATGGACCAATATACCTTGGGCTTAACTTGCCATGAATACCGAATCGGCGAATACCTCTCGACGGAGAGACCTTCAAAAATACATGCTCGCCAATCTGGAATTTCAAATCTCTTCTTCTATTATCAGCATAACTTTTCTGCCTTGATTGAGCTACAAGTAACCGGTCTCGAATAATTCGAATATTCTGTGATGATTCTGAGACAAGATCCGGTCCAAGCCATTGCTTCTCGCCAATCTCATCCCAACATAATGGAGAACGACAACTCCTTCCATACAAAGCCTCGAAAGGTGCCATTTGTATGCTGGATTGATAACTATTGTTATAGGCGAATTCTATCAATGCCAAATGATCACTCCAGCTGCCATCGAAGTCAATCATACAAGCTCTCAACATATCTTCCACAATCTGATTTGTTCTCTCGGTCTGTCCATCTGTCTGCGGATGAAATGCAGTACTGAAATTCAGACGGGTACCAAGAGATTCTTGCAAACCCTTCCAGAAATGAGATGTAAATCTCGGGTCTCGGTCAGACACAATGCTGACTGGAATACCATGAAGTCTAACCACTTCCTTCAGATATAATGCTGCTAGTACATCAACCGTCCACTTGGACTTAATAGCTAGAAAATGGGCTGACTTAGTCAATCGATCCACGATGACCCATATTGCATCATAGCCACCTCGAGTCTTAGGAAGACCCATAATAAAGTCCATACCAATACTCTCCCACTTCCATTGGGGAATATCAAGTGGTTTCAATTTACCTGCCGGTCTAAAATGCTCGGCCTTTACTTGTTGACAAACAAGACATCTGCTTACAAAATCTGCAATTTCCCTTTTCATGTTTGGCCACCAAAATGTCCTCTTCAAGTCTTTGAACATCTTAGTGCCTCCCGGATGGATAGTGTATCGGGATCTATGTGCTTCTTCAAGGATCCGATTCTTTATATTAGCCTCATCCGGTACACAAGTTCTACCTTGAAACACCAGTCTTCCATCATTGGCTATCGAGAAGTCAGGTCTGCCACTTAAGTTTTCCTTAATCTCGACTAGCTCGGGATCAATATCTTGTAATAGCTTGATTTCCACTAACAGTTCGGGCTTGAGTTGCATCTGGGAAATCAAAATCCGATCATTATCAATATTGAGATCCAGACTAGCCATCAGCTCTAGTAACTTCCATTCTTGTAACATAAGACTGGATAACTTAGCCACAGGCTTCCGACTTAACGCATCAGCCACGACATTGCCTTTGCCAGGGTGATACTCGATAGAGAAGTCGAAATCCTTTATATATTCCAACCACCTTCTTTGCCTCATGTTTAATTCCTTTTGAGAAAATAAGTATTTCAGACTTTTGTGATCCGAAAATACCGTGAATGATTCTCCATATAAATAGTGCCTCCAAATCTTTAATGCGAATACTACGGCTGCCAATTCCAGATCATGCACGGGATAATTAACTTCATGCTTCCTTAACTGCCTGGAAGAATAGGCAATCACCTTGCCATGCTGCATAAGCACACAGCCTAAGCCAATACCAGAAGCATCTGTGTAGACCACAAAACCGCCTTCACCCGAAGGTAAGGTCAAAATAGGGGCAGTAGTCAAACAATCCTTCAGAGTTTGAAAACTCCGTTGGCATTCAGCTGACCACTCAAACTTGATTTCTTTGCGGGTTAATTTGGTCAAAGGTACCGCAATTTTAGAGAAATCTTGAATGAACCTTCGATAATAACCAGCCAGGCCAAGAAAACTCCTTACTTCAGTAGCATTAGTAGGCTGTTCCCAATTCTTGACTGCTTCCACTTTAGATGGATCCACAGAAATTCCATCCTTAGTAATAATATGTCCTAGAAAGGACACTTCACTCAGCCAAAATTCACACTTGCTGAATTTGGCATATAATTGGTGATCTCTCAATAATTGAAGAGCCGTTCTTAGATGCTCGGCATGATCTTCTTCACTCTTTGAGTAGATCAAAATGTCATCAATAAATACCACGACCCATTGATCAAGATAAGGTCGGAACACATTGTTCATAAGTTGCATGAAAGCTGCCGGTGCATTCGTTAACCCAAAGGGCATAACGACAAACTCAAAGTGACCATATCGGCTTCGAAAAGCTGACTTGTAAATATCATCTTCCTTAATTCTCAATTGATGATACCCAGATCGAAGATCGATCTTAGAAAAATACGAAGCTCCAGCAATCTGGTCAAATAACTCATCAATCCTCGGCAGTGGATATTTATTCTTGATAGTTATCTGGTTGAGTTGCCGATAGTCGATGCACAACCTCATCGAACCATCTTTCTTCCGAACAAACAATACAGGAGCTCCCCAAGGGGAAACACTCGGGCGAATAAAACCCTTCTCGAGTAATTCTAACAATTGTTGCTTCAATTCCCGCAATTCCGCAGGAGACATACGATAAGGGGCTCTGGAAACAGGAGATGATCCAGGAATAAGATCAATAGAGAATGTAACTTCACGCTGAGGCGGAAGTCCTGGTAACTCCTCTGGAAATACGTCCGGAAATTCCCGAACAATAGCAATATCCTTAATCTCGATCTGCTGTTCAGGGGACGCATGAACAAAAGCCAGAAAAGCTTCGCATCCACGCCTCAATAACTTGTCAGCACGAAGAGTCGAGATAAGAGACACCGGACTAGGATGTTTCACTCCTTTGAAGAATAATCCGGGGTGCTTAGAAAAAGACACCGAACAAGAATTGCAGTGAACATTGACCTCATACTGGGCCAACCAGTCGGCTCCTAGGATTACATCGTAATCCTTCATGTCTATGCAAATCAAGTCGGCTGGAAAATTCCGATCATTCACCATAACTTTACTAGAAGGATAATAATGCTGAATAGCTGAACTGGTCCCAATAGGGGTTGATATCTCTAACGGAGAGTCCATCAAAACAGGTTCTATAGCTAATAACTTAGCAAATCTCCGGGATATAAAAGAATGTGTTGCACCAGTATCAAATAGAACAAAAGCCGGAAAGTCGGATATAATGAGAGTACCTTCGACGAGTCCACCATCCTCGGAGATACCCTTTTCCTTTGTATGAAGAGCCTGGAGCCTGCCTTGAGGCTTCTTGACGTTTAGAGGTTTTGCCGGAATAGCTTGTTCCGATAATAAGGGGCAGTTGGGAATGCGGTGCTCCTTGCTTCCACATCGCAAACATGCACCTTGCTTGCGCCAACAATCCTCCATTTTGTGACCGGGACGATCACAATATCGGCATACGCCTTTGAATGGAACCACAGAATCAGGTTTCTTGTCTTCTTGTCTTGGCGCCTTGCCCTTCCACGAACCAGAACCAGAACTAGAACCAGTACTAGTGAAAGGTCTTTTCTTGTTAGGACCAGTGCCAGAATCAGTCTTATCATTCTTGAGTGCCTTCGGTTGATTCTTCTTACTACCTTGACCACGAATCCTTTCCGTCATTTCCAATGTATCTTCTAATACTTGTGCCTTTCTTACCATCTCAGAATATGTAGAAATTTCCAGTGGTGCCAGTTGATTAATATAATGAAGTCGAAGACCGTTAAGGAAACGCTTCGCCTTCATTTTCTCAGTTGAAATGAGATGTCTCGCATAACGAGAGAGTCTTGCAAACTGGGCTTCATATTCTGATACCGATAAGCTTCGCTGCTTCAGAGCTGCGAATTCCGCGGCCTTCTTTTCTTGCACGCGATCAGAAAAATATTTATCATTGAAGAATTCCTCGAATTCCTCCCACGAGACTTGTTGGTCACCGAGAGTCGGTTTAATAGACTCCCACCAAGTACGCGCATCACGTTCCAGTTGGAAAATGGACAAGAGAACACGCTCCTGGTCAGTGCATTGCATGACCTCAAAAATCCTTGCCATCTCGTCGAGCCAGTTCTCGGCTTCATCAGGATCGGTTGAACCAGCAAACCTAGGCGGGTTCATCCCTCGGAAATTCCGATACAATTCACCAGTACCATGAGCTGCGCCATGAGGTGCCGCTCCGGCTCCAGCTCCTGCCTGAGCCAATGCATTCAAGGCTTGCGTAAGTCCTTGAACCGTACGTTGCAAATTCCTCATCTCAGCACGATTGGCTGCCATTTCAAGTACCTATAAGGTAATCCGTTGTTCATGAGTCGATTATTATGAGTCGATTATTATGAGAAAAGAATTCTCAGATGAGATGAGAGAGAAAGAACTAGAGGAGTGAGACACGATTACGATTAATAGCTTAACCCGATTTCTACCCAAATCTCACAAGGTCTAGTTTTTCCTAAACTTATAGGAGAGAAGGAAACCTAGGACAATTTTAACCTAAATTTCTAGGTCAATGCGACCTATGCTCTGATACCAACTAAACTGTCACGCCCCGATGCGGAATCTCGGGACGTACGGTTAGAGGCAAGCGAGCAATAAAGAATTCCGAACCATTGCACTAAAGGTTGGAAAAGTAATAATCAGAGTTTTATTGATAAAAATTGAGTACAATGGGTAGAACAACTACATCCATATAATAATCAAACTAGAACAATTTCTCATTAATTCTACGGGTACAAACTGACTCAATAAACTAAAACTATCTCTCGATATCACTCCAGTCCATCCCTGACAAGTTCGTCACCTGGAAAGAGGGGAAACAGTAGGAGTGAGCTAAACGCGCTCAGTAGATAACCACAAACAGGTTTAAGTAATTAACCATTGATTTCCAATTTATATGAAATGCAGTAAATAAAGAATGACGATAGAAATAACTTGCAAAGTCAAGAAATATAGCAATTTATCAAGTAATGAACAAGTAAAGTAACAGTAAGAAAATTTGGCCAGCAAGTATGTTACACATGTAACCAGGTAAATACACACGAGTCGAGTATCCAGAATTTGTCGTAGACGTAACAAGTCAAGTCAAGTATTCGGGTGTAATGCCTCACCCTTGTCATAAACATCCCAATGGGCTCAATATCTTTTCGGGCGCTCTCCCCAGGACCAGACTGGGCCCTTATGATGCGATGGCATTTCATTTCAATTGGATCACCGATCCCCCGTCTAGACATAGTCAATTATGGCCAATATAATCAGATGAATTTCTGTCGGGTACAAGATGTAAAGGACGACACTTGTCTCCTTTGATTCAAGAGTTTAAACACAACGAAAAACCCAAAACAAGGTATTCGTACGGCAATCACTGGGCCGTACTCTTATGAGTAACGAGTCACGGGGCCAAGAATGAACGGGTGACAGTAAGCCGTTCGAGAAAGAGAAGTAAGTTCCGAAGAACGAGAATATACGAACCATTTGGGTCGTATTTTTCAAGAAATACGGTTCTAGAGAATCCGTATTAAGTATAATGATCTAAATATAAGATAATTTATGTGAAATATTTACCGGGTTGCCAATAACAATTAAACCAACCAATTTCAGTTTAATGTCCATTGGTCAATTCCGGGCTCAAGTATGACCGAAGATTATCCAAGGGTAATCGGTCAATTTATCAAGTTAAAACGATAGTCATGATGTAACCGTAATTTTACCACGGTAAATTGTCTCACGGTAAAAATGTGAAGTTTACCGGATAGAGTGTCCGGTTAATTGGCCAAAGACTTGCCATAAGTTGGCCAATAATTTTCTGATTTACAGTAATTTACAGAAATTACCTACGGTAAATTTTTAGCTTATGGTAATTAGCCAATTTATCCAAAGTTACAAGTGAATTACAATAATTTTCACTTTAACAAAATAGATACTGCAATTAATAGAAATTTACTCATCTCATTATTTGTTATTTATGTGGATTATCAGTTTTTACTATTTAACATTGTTAAATGGGTCAGAATAGCAAAAATCAGGTTTTCTGGAAGTTAAACAGTTGAAAATGGGCCGTTAAACCTATTGGGTGAAAATTGGACCAGAAATAGGTTTCTGTTAAGCGGTCTAAGTACGGCCGTTTTCAGGAGAACAGCGGTCTGGGAATGACCGTTAAATGGATAAACAACGGTTCCCTAACAGCCGTTCTAGTCTGAGGAATTTACCTTCGGCTGTCTGCTAACACACGTCGGTCAGGGGCCGTTTCTAGGGTAAAAGGGTACAACGGTCATGGTAGGGCCATTTATCATGTAAAACGGTCGTTTTCTAGCCGTAATAAAAAAAATACACTTAAATGATAATATTACTAAATTTATTCTAAAGCGGTCTCGGGTTGACCGTTATGCATGTACAACGGTTTGGGGTGAACCGTGGAATGCCAGGGGACAAAACGGTTCATGAAAAGCCGTTAAGACGTACTCTATGGCGGTCGTTACGGGGCCGTTAAAGTAAATAAACGGTCCGTGTGGAGCCGTCTTTCTCTGTAACACGGGGATATTGAAAACAGAAGTATAATCCGGTAATGGGGCTTCAATTCATGAGTTTAAGCATGCAAATGGATAATAAAACATGATTTCTAGAAGTTAACAGCATGCCCTTTCATTCCATTTATCAAATTTGAGGTTTGTGCCATGGTTACCTACCTTAACCAAGGAAAATAAGAGATGTCTTGAGGAAGAAGATGAATAGTGATATTTGCAGAAGCCTTCACAGCACGTAGCAGCAGAGTCTCCTTTGTTTAGGCTTAAGGATTGCTAAGGAAGGCTTAAGGGGGCTTCTATTTATAGTTTTCATTTGAAGGAACGTGTGAAATCTTCACACACTTCACACAAGACTGGTCAGAGCCGCAAAACCCATCCCTGCGTCCAAGCCGTGTTCTTGCCGACCTAAAACACGTTTTCACGTGTTCCACAAGGTAGGTTAGTCTTAAGCTAAGCCTAATCCTATGGATTAAGGAATAGTTAACTAAAACCTCCTTTAAATGTTACCAAACGATTTTTAATGAAATTGACCCAGAAGACAAAATTGCTAATCAATACATGCCCTTTCAGATTATGATTTTTATAGAATTTTATCACGAGGTTTAAGGTTAATCTCCTAATCTTAAGATTAACATAATAATTTAACTCAAATGTTCAACGGTTCAATCGATAGAGAGAGTTTCTGATTTTTACCGATGAAACTCCAGAAGACAAAGTTGCTAAGAAAAATACTCTCTATCAGATGTGATTTTTGTAGATTTTTCTACGGTAGTTGTATTTTCGGGTGAATAGTGTTTTCCGCGTTTTTAAGTCAAGCTTAAATCATCGATTAAGCCATGTAACTGATTTTATTAGGGTCAAGTATAGAAGACTAAAGTGTTTACCATAGTGTTTACTAATTAACTACCATTTTTAAGTATTTTCATATGATAGTCAAAAAAATTACGATTTACTATTTACCATAGTTACTATTCAAAAATTTTTTTTTTTACTATTCACGAAATTAAATAATTGCACAGAAACTCGGGGTCTTACACTTACGGATTCTTGGTTTAGGAATTTTCGGTCCAATGAGACGGAATGCTCAAAGGAGAGTCCTTCCTTCACCAAGAGGGGGTATGACTCCTAAAAGTGTGGGGAGAGGAGGTCTCCCAAGCCGAATGCCCTAAATGCAGCCTAATGCAGGCAATATCAAGCAGATGATATTAGAAGCAATCAAGTGAATGAACAGCAGTAAATAGGGGTTCTGTTGGCACAGAACAAAAATGACGACCTGGATAAGGTCGCTATATCAACAAGCAGCGACTGAGTGTCAATCGCTAATCACTGTGAATAGTGCAAACATATAGCAACCAAAATAAAATAGAGCCTTAAAGTGAGGCGCTGTCTGTAGAAATGACGCCTGTGCACAGGGGCGTCAGATAGCAGTAATCAAACTTAAAATGATGAATAAAAGCAATGATAATCCAAATAAAGCCTTTTAGTATGGCGCTGTACCAGTGAAAGATGCCTCTAAATTGGGTGTCAAAATGTAGTAATCAGTAATCAAGCAATAACGAAAATCAATAACAGTCAAAGAAACTAACGCCTTGGTGTGAGGCATTATATTGGGAAATGATGCCTCTGTGAGGGGTGTTAATTATAAAATGATGAAAATGCTGACAACAAAAATTGAAACAGCGCCTGTTCGAACGGTCGCTGTATGTGGAAATGACGGTGGTATGAAGGGCGTTATTCAGTTCCAGAGAACCGTTAACCCTAATGACAGATAAAAATCAATTTCTTTTCTAAGAAAAATGATATGGATACTACACAAATTGGCTAATCCAGTGAGAGGTGTGCATGTGGTGCACAAAGGGAGTGTGCTACGTGGAGCACGGAGGAGGGGCACGCGATGGCGCCAAAGGAGGGGCACGCGATGGTGCCGAAGGGAGAGGCACGTGAGGGCGCCAAAGGGAGGGGCACGCGAGGATGCCAAAGGGAGGGGTAATCAAACTAAAAACAAAAGGTGTCCCACTGTGATCGCCAATTTGTGAACGTGTCACATAGACATTTTTTTAAAAAAGAAGAAGAAGAAGAAAGATGACAAATGATGATTAGGGATGAATAGCTATGCTAAAACATGTGGGACATGAAGAAAAAGAGGTTGAGCATGAGATGCTCTAAGGAGGGTGATCGCCAGAGGGGTTAGCTCAAAAGAAGAAGGATGATCGTATGTACCTTGTATTGAGTGGGTGAGGTTGGGAATTATTCCTTCCTCCTTCTATCGGTCGGCCGATGAAGGGGGTTAATAGCTTGATTATCCTTGCAAACACACAAAATAAACAAAGATATGGATTTTTTTTTAATAGAAAAACCTAACCTAGGGCTCAGTGGGAGAGTGCACCCCTTACCAGAGGTTAGGAGAAGCCACTACACCATTGGACCACTAGGAGGCTATTTTATTTCATAAGAGATAAAAAGAATTACATCAATCTGATACTAGGCAAGCCTAGATAGTCCAGTCGAGCAGCACCTTTTATAATGGAAGGCAGCTCACTATTAGCATAGAAAGAATTACATTTATTGGAGCATGCTAAAGATGCAAGTAAATCAGCAACAGTGTTGGCTTCTCTGAAGATGTGAGAGATCTTGTCTTGCTGTGATGTGATGCTCCAGATAGCCCTGGCATAGCTTAGAATGGACCAAGGACAACATATTTCTTTATTGATAATCCTAACAAGGGTGAGTGAATCACATTCAATCAGAGTTGGATTTGCATTCACTGTCTTCAAGTATTTAATGCCATCCAGGAGAGCTCGAGCTTCTGCAATTAAGCTATTTGAGTGGCCATAGAAATGAGAGAATGCAAGAATAATTTTCCCTCTATGATCCCTGATAATTCATCCTCCTCCAGTGACTGTAGAAATCTTACATGCACCATCTGTATTAAGTTTAAGAAATGGCCAAGGGGGGCAGATCCATCTTACTAATTTCACCTGGCTTTTACAAGCAGTTTTATAAGGTATGCCCCACTGATCCAAGGTATTCCTGAAATTAGATTTATATTCTTTGAGAGGAGCAGCCGAACAAAGCCTCTTAATCTGGAAAAGAAGTTGATGTATACAACTGTTTTTGGAAAACATTCTTCCTTCAAGTTTAACATTATTCCTGGCTTTCCAGATTTCCCACATCCCATATCCGATGGAGGCAAGGGTGAGGACTGCAAAAGCTGAGCCTGGCTGAGCAGTACAGATGGAATTTAGAATGAATTCCTTAATGGTGCGCCCTTGAAAAAATAAACCAGCTGCTTTGAGTGAAGTCCAAACAAAGATATGGATTAGCCAAGTGTGTAGTATCAATGCTCTAAAGATATGAAATCAAACAAATTGGGCATGAACACACCTTGTGTGTTTTGGTTTTAAACCCCTAAGAGGAGTAACAAGGATGAGATTATGAATGTTATGCAAGCAAGATATAGATGAAACTCTAGCCGAGAGCTAGAAGAAGAATATGTGTATGATGCTATGAATAAACTAAAATCAAAAGACTAAAGGGTAATCCCTGCTGTTGTGTATACAACAGTAAAGGGAAAAACAAGGTTGCAGCAGTTGTTATGGATGAAGAACGCCGGATGAAGAAACCGCCTCCAATGGAAGAAGAAACTGCAAAATAACAAATTCTCTTCTCACGGCTCTGTTAACTCTGTTATTCTGTGTTGCTCTTTGTTTCTTCTCTATTACTGCGTTCCCTCGCACGAGAAGCAGATGTTAAGGTATTTATAGGCCAAAAATCCTTGCATTAATAGGATTAAAACAAGGTAATGAATCCTCCAATAAGGAACCCTCTTCCCAATCGAACACAAGGTGTAAAATGCGGAAAGGATCACTACTGGAAAGAAGCAGGCGGAAGGGACACGGAACAGAAAATGATGACCTAAATAGGGGCATCAATTGAAATGACGACATTCACACAGTCGTTAATTCCTTAATTTAATTATAGAAATAAAGGACTTTCCTTATTTAAAATTGTTAAATGACGCATGTTTGAACGGCGTTAAATAACCAATGCCCCTCATTAGGACGTCAATTACCTTGAGTTTTATTTTCATTAGGATTCGTTAACTCTTGGAAACAACGACCGTTTGAACAGTCGTTTATTTAAGGAAAATGCCCCTCATTGGGTAGTCAATTAAATGGCGCCCTCCCTCCAGGCGTTAATTTCAATTATTAAAGAAAAATGCCAAGAAATTACAATTAATATGGAGAAATTAGAAAAACTTCATATTAAGCCAATATTGGGCGTCACATGGTGACATGAGATTTACTCAACGTAGCATCGATTTTGGCGTGTCTACAACTAGTACCATCCCGGAGTAGGAGAACGCGACGGTTTACCCTCTACAGGTTTCCGAAGGTCCGTTGGGGAAAAACACGCGTAAACCGTAAAACACGCTCTAGGACCCCCGAAAGTGATCCGAAACCCACGGATCCAAATTCAAAAAATGTCTGAAAAACTTGGGACATAACAACCTTCCCCCCTTAAACAAATTTCATCCTCAAAATTAAGAACGACACAAGACCAGGGGAAAAGACTCACCCGAACAAGTAAGGATACTACTGCTGCATCTCATCCTCACGCTCCCACGACACCTCACCACCAGATTGACGTTGCCAGACCACCTTAACTAGAGGAATAACCTTGTTCCGCAAGCGCTGCTTACGTCGATCCTCAATGCGGATGGGGTACTCTGGAAGGGACAAGTTTGGGGCTACCTCAAGCCAAACGGCATCCTCCAAGACATGGGAATCATCGGGCATATACTTCCGAAGCATCGACACATGGAATACATCATGCACAACAGCAAGCTCCAGAGGTAACTGCAACCGATAAGCGACTTCACCAATACGCTCGACAATTGGAAAGGACCAATGTAGCGGGGACTCAACTTCCCATGCCTGCCGAAGTGCATCACACCTTTCATGGGTGAGACTCTCAGAAACACCCAATCTCCCACAACAAAATATAGGGGCTATCTCCTCCGATCGGCATAGCACTTCTGCCGGCTCTGCACTGCCAACATCTTCTACCGAACAAAATGCACCACCTCAACACACTGCTGCACCAAATCCGGTCCTGTTAGGACACGCTCACCCACCTCGAACTAATCAAGCGAAGTCCGACAAGGTCGCCCGTACAACGCCTCATAAGGAGCCATACCAATGCTCGAATGATGGTTGTTGTTGTAGGTAAACTCCACTAACGGTACAAGGTGGGTCCAACTCCGCTGCCACTCCAGGCAACATGACTTCAACATGTCCTCCAAAGTCTGGATGGTCCTCTCAGACTGACCGTCCGACCGAGGATGATACGCCGAGCTGACTGCCAACTCCGTGCCTAGAGCTCTCTAGAAGCTCCTCCAGAATCCTGAAGTGAAACACGGATCACTATTGGACACAATGGAGATGGGGACTCCATGCAACGGAACGATCCGCTCCACATACAACCGAGCTAACTTATGCACATTCCAACTGACCTTGATCGACAACAATCGAGCCGTCTTCGTTGGTCTATCCACCAATAACCAAATTGATGCGGGATGACTACGAGACTCGACGCGGACGGGTTGCGACCTCGGACTCTAAAAGGATGACTCGACTACTAAGAAGACGCGACCAGCAACAACACTATGACGTAGCACCGAACAAGCTCCAGAAGTGGCGATCATGCTCCGAACAAGAAGCGCTACTCACAATCGTCCCCGGTGAGGGAAACGTGACGATCTTGCACGGTTGAGAAACCGGCTTTGAGACTCGGGTGGTCGGCTCACTCTCATGCTCGGAACGAGTCACGGGACGGGTCTCGCACTCACAACTCACAGCAGTGATTAATATATAACAAGCTAATAAAGTATCCTACACACATGCAGCGACATCTAGAAAGCATACTAAGTAAGCAATACGACAAAAGGGTGGGTGGCGAGTGTACCTCCACGCTCGGGGCGTGGGGAAGACTTCCCGGCCGAGATCCGAAACTCCCGGTACAGCAATAATTAATAATTATAGAAATAACTCTATAGCCCACTCCACACAGGGAGATAACAGGCGACACGTGGAGTCCGGGAGCACCAATCATGGGTTGACGGGCATCATTCGGTGGCACTCGGGTGGATGCGATCGGCCGGTTCAACACTGTTCACTTCAGCCCGCAGGATGGTGCGTGGGACCCGCTGCGGGTACAACGACGTCCGAGGTGGCTCCTGGCTGCAGCGACTGGCGAGGGCACTCCTGGGATGTCCCGGGTTGATCCCTAGGGGCGGCGGTCACCGGAGTGGTGGCCGGATATTTCTTGGGATTTGTTTCCCAAGGCTGTCCCACAGCTCAGCTTCTGTCCAGATCTGTGCACTCTGGCGAGACCGACTAGTACGCTCAGTCCCGATGTCGGATTAGGGCACAAAGGGTACCGTTGAAAATAGGACTCAAAATCCTACGACATACTGGATGATGTGAAACGACCACGGGATATGCAGAAAGCAAACAGAAACTTAGGACCTATTCCGCAATCACAACCACATAGCAATTAAGTTGGCAGATCGGGCCAATTCGCCGTCGCACCCACACGAGCCCGGGGTGACTAAATGATGCTAAGGGGAGGTGATGGATCAAGACCCTTGCTGGTAGAGTGCCACAAAGGCTAGGGTTTCCCTCCCAAGGGTACGTAGCCCACACTTAAGGGGCTGGCCGGTGCCAATTGGGGCACTAGGTCACACTCTCTCACTGCCCACGGTGACCGCTCGTAAGTGGAGCACGTGGGGTCGGACACTCTCTCGCTTGCACAACGGAGAGATGACTACGGATATTAAATGAACAAGTACCAGAAAGAAATGGAGTAAAGTTCAGACCTCACCTGGTTGGTTTGAAGAAACCAACCCCGTTCGGAGACGAGGGCGAGCGGAGAAGTGTGGGTTCCCCGCACACTGCGCCGGTGTAGCTTGATCCCTGTTTAATAATAACATTCACTACACCTCACGCAGGAGGGTGGACTTGGGGTGGGGATGATTTGTATTACATGCAAACACTACCTCCACGCAGGGAGGGGCGGTGAGCCGGCCAGGCGGGGAGGGGAGATTCGCCGAAAAGCGGGCGGAGAAGCCGACGCCGAATCTGCCGACTGTATGCGATGGCTGACTGACAGTCGATGTCAAGGTAGTAGATCTCGTTCTGGAATTTTTCTGATGACGATACCAGCGGTGAACGCTTTGTAACTGGAACGGGGATGCCTCAGAATTTTACTGAATTCTTCTGAAGAAGGTGCTGGTCCGGGAAGAGCTTCGAACAGAGTGACTGAATCTGGACGCAGCAGCTTCCTATTTCTGACAGCAACTTTCAGAGGTTGCCCCAACCGCTCCCGGACTCCAAATCAAGAACTGCCAGAGTTTCTGGAACCGTGGACAAGCCCTCTTCACAGTAAAGCTGACGGGGAAGCCGTCTGATGCCGGAGTGGACGGGGAAACTCTGAAGAGTGGAGGTTGGTCGCTGCAGACTGTGGGAGGCAGGCCCGACCAGCCGAGGGAGAAAAAAGAGAACTCTGGCCTCCAGATGCCGAACGCAGTTCTGCTTCTTGATCTTGAAAGAGGACTGGAGGAGGAAGAAGTTTGTTGAAAGGCTCCTGGTCTGAATCTTCTGCCGTTTGTCCTGGTGCAGCTTCTAACCGGGTTCAGGTACTCTGCAGAGGGAGCCCAGTGTAGCCGGGGAAGAATGGGGTACCACGAACTGTAGCGACGTCGGAATGAGTCGATTCCACCTCGCTTGCGAAGAAGACTCGCAGAACTTTCCGGAGATGTATGGTGCACCTCCAGATGATATCAGGGCGCTCCGGAGCAGGCTCTGCAAGTCGGGCCTCCACTGCTGTCTGCGATCTCCACAAGGTATGGTGGTGGAAGGGGATGATAGTGGGGAGATGAGGAGGGGAAGATGGAGTAGGAAGGGGCTGGGGCGTCCCCTGACTGTTAGGGGGACCAATGGGGGGTCTATCCAAGCTAGGAGAGGGTGAGAATGGGGCTGGGTGATGGAGTTGGCAGTGGGTGGGAGGGGGGCTGCGAATTTGGGGCTTGGAGGGAGAGGGGGAAGGTGAGGGGGCACAAGTGGGTGGGGGAATGGTTTCTCTCCTTGGAATTTGGAATGGGGTTAATGGAAAGGGATTAATGGTAGCCTAGAGAATGGAAAGGGATGCCTTGGGGAGGGGAAGGGGTGCTTGGGAGAAGGTATTCTCCCTTGGGAAAATGAAGGTTGTATGGGGAAGGGGAAAGGTTGCTTGGGAGGAGGGAGAGGTGCCTAGGAGAAGGGGATTCCACCTAGGGGTTGGAGGGGACTTAAATGGGAGATATGGGGAAGGGGGAGGGGTCTTAATTAGAGGTGAATAGGGAGGAGAGAGAGTGAATTTTGAATTTTGGGGTGGGGAGGAGAGAGAATGGGGTTTGCCCCCTTTAGAGAGAGAGAGAGAAGTAGAGGGTGAGAGCCAGAGAGAGAGAGAGAGAAGGAGGGAGGAGATCTCAAGAGGTGTTCACAACTTAATTCAAACTTTCATTACTGAACTCAAGTGGAGTTGGGGTCCTATTTATAGGAATCCCAACATTTACAAAAAGTCCCTGGAGAAAGTGCTAAAAGCAAATAAGCAAGGGTGTGGGGAAGGAAGAGGGCGCCCATGGGCCAGGCCCATCTAATTGGGCCCATATGACCCCCTAGCCTAACAAACATAGGTAAATAGCATGATGACCTAGGGACATGACTCAAAGCAAAGGGGAAATTACATCAAAATGACTCAAGAAAGATATAAAAATACATAGCTGAACTTAGGAAATCAAGCTGAACATAATGGCAATCATCCGGACCCGTGGAGAAGTGGGAAGTGGTAAGCGATGTCCCCATCATACTCCCAGGGTGCAGGGAACTCGACTCTGTCGAGTAAAGATCCATCGTATGCGGAGGAAGCCACAGCGAGGTTGCTCTCAAGTCCACCAAAGGTAGCCGGTCCTTTCCACCAAGCGAGGTAGTGCCCATCCCTCTGCTCTAGATGGCCATAACCTGTTCATTCAATATCCGCTCCAATTGCTCACGTTGGCCCCTCTGGGTTGGTGGAACTCTCTTATGGGTGGTGACTCTCTCAAGAAGTGGAACATGCTCAATATTCTCACTAGGTGTCACCGTGGGACCCCTGTATGGCACCAAGTCAGCCACATTGAATGTGGGACTTACTCCGTACTCCTCGGGGAGGTCCAACACGTAGGCATTTGTGCCGATCCTCCTCAGAACCTGGAAGGGGCCTGATCCACGCGACCTCAGTTTTGAGACATTCCCAGGGAAAGGTCTCTCAGTTCTCACCATCACAAAGTCACCCATGCGAAACTCTTGGTGGCATCGGTGGGAATCGGCCGATTTCTTATACACCTCATTGCTTTTGTTGGTGTGTTTGCGGATGTTACCATGCAGAGTTGTGAATGATCCTTTAGTGATGAAGGGAGGGCCTGGACAACCAAATGTGGACCTAACATGCAATGGTGCCACGCGGACTTTGATGAACCTAGGAGGACCGGGACATCCACTAGTGGCCCTATCATGCCTAGTCTTCATAACAATGGTGGGAGGGCCCTGGTATCTGTAGGAGAACCTATTACATAAGGTGGTGATGAATGTCGGGGGACCTGGACACCCGTAGATGCTCCTAACGTGCATATGATCAATGATGAATGAGGGAGGACCAGCACATCCAAATGTGAGCCAGTCATGCCTTGGGCTAAAAGTGTGCGTGACATGTATGACATAACTAGGCTTAGTAGCCCTACCAAATGATGCACAATGTAGTGGCACATGTATTTTCATCCAAATGGTTCCTCCTATGCATATGGCTTGGTGTGGGAGTTTCCATTCATAGGGGTCAAAGGGGTCAAGAAAAATGGAGTGGGTTTGGTCTAATAAGGTCGGTTGGGGTGGGAAAAGGTTGGCGGAGAGTAAGGTGGGGGGGCATAGGAAGGGGTCGAAGGGGTCATGGTAAGGGTCACCTAATGAGAGGAACTCTAGGTCCTTATGGTCCTCATAACCATTGGGTGGAGGACTCTCCTCCTCAGGTAATATGATCGGGCCAAAGTTTTGGGTGGGATGGTCGGCCATGAATGGAGGACTAGATGTTCTACCCGAGACAAGCAACTCTAGTTTGTGAATAGCATCGGGCTCGTCGGGTGTAGGGAGGAGTAAAAGAAGGTCACTAGTGTAGCAACCCACAGTGTAAATGGAGGAGATTGATCCGACACATAGGTGTAGGAGGTCAAGGCTCCTAGGTCGGTCGGTTATTGTAGACATCATGCCAGTTAGCTCCATTTGCCAAACTATACCCTTAAGAAGATCCCCTAATGTTTCCACTTGATAGGATGATTGGATTGTGGTGTGATAGGTGGATAAGGGTACAATGGGAAGGTTTTGCTCCATGGGTGGGTAAACATAGGACACGATGGGGTGAAGTGGTCTCTCCTTTAGCCATCTAGCTAGGGGCCCCTCTATGATTACGGCGCTACTTGTGAAGGCTTGTGGCTCTTGGGGGTCCAAGCTATGTGAAGGGGACATTTGTGATTCTTCCTCACCATAGATATGAACTTGGGTTTCCTCAAGGATGGGGATGGGTTCCGGACTAGCATCTACTCCCATATGGATGGTTGTGGTCTCCTCTCTCAAGGGAATGGGAAGGTCTATTGGGGGTGGGGTGATGATGGTTGGTGCATGGTGTACCCGGGGTGGTGAGTGAGGCCGGACTTGGGTTGGGGTTGGGAGTGGAAGTAGCGGGGGACTAGGTTTGGGTAGGATAGGAGTTGGAAGTGGAAAGTGGGTTGGGTGAGTAACTTTGGATTGGGGAATGGTGGCTGTCACGGGCCTAGGTGGAGGGGTGGACATGGGGTCCACGTGGGTTTGAGTGGTGAGGGTGGAGTGAGCCATGATGCTTCGTCCACCTGGGAGGGGAACTTCTCGGCCTAACCCATGACACTGTGATTCATATTCCTCTTCCCAATCTAGTGGAGCCTCATAGTCTTCGGTTACCTCTTTAAGTTCCTTTTGGAAAGGGGTGGAAGAAGGATTTTTGGAAGTTTGTGGGGTGTGGGTTTGATGGAGAATTTTGGGTTGGGTGGCGGGGAAAGGAGGAGTGGGAGTGCTCCTCGGGTTATGGTTCTCAGGGTAGGAGTGGGAAGGTTGGGGAGTGAAGATCTTCCTGATCTCAATCCTTATCTCTTCCAATAAATCTAGGGGTCCTTTGGGTGGTGGGGTTGGGGTCCTAATAGAGGTTTTGGGTTGACGGGGAGGGAAAGGTGGAGTGGGAGTGCTCATTGGGCTATGGGTGCTTGAGTTGGAAGAGTGGGAAGCTTTTGGAATGAGGATCTTCCTAAGTTCTACCTTCATCTCTTCCCATGAGTGAATGGGCTCTTGTCTCTCAATCCCCCTTCGAATCTCAAGCTTTCTCCATTCTGTCTCGCCGAAGGGACCAAGGGTCGTCTTGGCGAGGCGCACTTTTCTTTCCTCGGTCATGTAGTAGTGGTGGAAGTATCTATCCATGGAGGTCTCCCATTTCCTATATGTGTGAGGGTTTCGGGACCCATCGAAGCGGGGCAACTCCGGCCCGATAATGAAGTAGTCATCGGAGTGCCTGGTGAGGTACATGGTTTGGATGATCGGATGACCTCAATGCAATGTGCCCTAGGATAGACTTAGTAGAGACAAGTCTAGAACTTGCTCTGATACCATTTGATGTGAAACGACCACGGGATATGCAGCAAGCAAACGGAAACTTAAGACCTATTCCGCAATCACAACCACATAGCAATTAAGTTGGCAGATCGGGCCAATTCGCCGTCGCACCCACACGAGCCCGGGGTGACTAAATGATGCTAAGGGGAGGTGATGGATCAAGACCCTTGCTGGTAGAGTGCCAGCAAGGCTAGGGTTGCCCTCCCAAGGGTACGTAGCCCACACTTAAGGGGCTGGCCGGTGCCAATTGGGGCACTAGGTCACACTCTCTCACTGCCCACGGTGACCGCTCGTAAGTGGAGCACGTGGGGTCGGACACTCTCTCGCTTGCACAACGGAGCGATGACTACGGATATTAAATGAACAAGTACCAGAAAGAAATGGAGTAAAGTTCAGAGCTCACCTGGTTGGTTTGAAGAAACCAACCCCGTTCGGAGACGAGGGCGAGCGGGGAAGTGTGGGTTCCCCGCACACTGCGCTGGTGTAGCTTGATCCCTGTTTAATAATAACATTCACTACGCCTCACGCAGGAGGGTGGACTTGGGGTGGGGATGATTTGTATTACATGCAAACACTACCTCCACGCAGGGAGGGGCGGTGAGCCGGCCAGGCGGGGAGGGGAGATTCGCCGAAAAGCGGGCGGAGAAGCCGACGCCGAATCTGCCGCCTGTCTGCGATGGCTGACTGACAGTCGATGTCAAGGTCGTAGATCTCGTTCTGGAATTTTTCTGATGACGATACCAGTGGTGAACACTTTTTAACTGGAACGGGGATGCCTCAGAATTTTTCTGAATTCTTCTGAAGAAGGTGCTGGTCCGGGAAGAGCTTCGAACAGAGTGACTGAATCTGGACGCAGCAGCTTCCTGTTTCTGACAGCAACTTTCAGAGGTTGGCCCGACCATTCCAGGACTCCAAATCACGAACTGCCAGAGTTTCTGGAACTGTGGACAAGCCCTCTTCGCAGAAAAATTGACGGGGAAGCCGTCTGATGCCGGAGTGGACAGGGAGACTCTGATGAGTAGAGGTTGGTCGCTGCAGACTGTGGGAGGCAGGCCCGACCAGCCGAGGGAGAAAAAAGAGAACTCTGGCCTCCAGATGCCGAACGCAGTTCTGCTTCTTGTTCTTGAAAGAGGACTGGAGGAGGAAGAAGTTTGTTGAAAGGCTCGTGGTCTGAATCTTCTGCTGTTTGTCCTGGTGTAGCTTCTAACTGGGTTCAGGTACTCTGCAGAGGGAGCCCAGTGTAGCCGGGGAAGAATGGGGCACCACGAACCGTAGCGACGTCGGAATGAGACGATTTCACCTCTCTTGCGAAGAAGACTCGCAGACCTTTCCGGAGATGTATGGTGCACCTCCAGAGGACGTAGGGGCGCTCCGGAGTAGGCTCTGAAAGTCAGGCCTCCACTGCTGCATGCGATCTCCACAAGGTATGGTGGTGGAAGGGGATGATAGTGGGGAGATGAGGAGGGGAAGATGGAGTAGGAAGGGGCTGGGGCGTCCCCTGACTGTTAGGGGGACCAATGGGGGGTCTATCCAAGCTAGGAGAGGGTGAGAATGGGGCTGGGTGATGGAGTTGGCAGTGGGTGGGAGGGGGGCTGCGAATTTGGGGCTTGGAGGGAGAGGCGGAAGGTGAGGGGGCACAAGTGGGTGGGGGAATGGTTTCTCTCCTTGGAATGTGGAATGGGGTTAATGGAAAGGGATTAATGGTAGCCTAGAGAATGGGAAGGGATGCCTTGGGGAGGGGAAGGGGTGCTTGGGAGAAGGGATTCTCCCTTGGGAAAATGAAGGTTGTATGGTAAGGGGAAAGGTTGCTTGGGAGGAGAGAGAGGTGCCTAGGAGAAGGGGATTCCACCTAGGGGTTGGAGGGGACTTAAATGGGAGATATGGGGAAGGGGGAGGGGTCTTAATTAGAGGTGAATAGGGAGGAGAGAGAGTGAATTTCAAATTTGGGGGTGGGGAGGAGAGAGAATGGGGTTTGCCCCCTTTAGAGAGAGAGAGAGAGAAGTAGAGGGTGAGAGCTAGAGAGAGAGAGAGTGAAGGAGGGAGGAGATCTCAAGAGGTGTTCACAACTTAATTCAAACTTTCATTACTGAACTCAAGTGGAGTTGGGGTCCTATTTATAGGAATCCCAACATTTACAAAAAGTCCCTGGAGAAAGTGCTAAAAGCAAATAAGCAAGGGGGTGGGGAAGGAAGAGGGTGCCCATGGGCCAGGCCCATCTAATTGGGCCCATATGACCCCCTAGCCTAACAAACATAGGTAAATAGCATGATGACCTAGGGACATGACTCAAAGCAAAGGGGAAATTACATCGAAATGACTCAAGAAAGATATAAAAATACATAGCTGAACTTAGGAAATCAAGCTGAACATAATAGCAATCATCCGGACCCGTGGAGAAGTGGGAAGTGGTAAGCGATGTCCCCATCACTAGAAGCCCAAACTCTTCCAACAGCTTGATTTGAAATTAAAATGACAACTATTTTACTGAGCACACTGTCCCAAAATACAGAACAGACTGGACATGACCTAACCTCCCTGATCAAGGGCTTTGACCGAGGATCAAATGATCGAATCTGGACCGGGGATTTTTATGGTGGGTAGAGGGGAGGGTTACAGTGATGCACATAGTTTTTTTGTGAATTTTGGATAACATTTGATGGGTGAGAAAAATCAGATGCCAAGATCTATCTCACAGATCTGCACATAGGCAGATTTGGAGAAGAAAGAACATGTGGCCGGGAAATGACCTAAATGAACTCTGATCGACCTCAAATTTAAAATGGGAATGACCTATGATGGGGGGAACCTATCCTCAATGTTTCGCAATGATCCAACGGTCGGATCTAACGTACCAGACCTTTCACCGAGCTGCTGTCCTGCAACTCTGAGTTTGGGGCAGCAGGATGGAGACCTGCTTGCAGTGGCTCAACGGTGGCACGAACAGCGGCGACGGCTGCGGTGGACGATCACAGATGATAAAGGAAGAAGAGAAGTAGAATGAATTTGAGGGAGGTGGAGGATTGAAGATCAGATCTGGAAGAGATGGGTGGTGGGAAGGGGAAGAACACCAAGAACATTCAAGAGAGAGAGGGGGGCGCACCAAGCACTATGCCAAATGATTTTTTCATTAAGTTCCACCAAAATACACAAGAGACATTGTATAATGTAACCCTAGACCTAGCCAAAAGACCTGGAATACCCTTGGTCAAAGGGGCATATTAGGGAAATGGAGGACAAGGTGATTAAAATACTCACCCCATAAGAGACAAAGGAGGGGGTGCCCCTCCCTTATGTCAACATAAGGGGCTTGCCATTAAATAATCCTCTTGGACCATAATTTTCCCCCCTTAGACCAAAATAAAAAAAAATACAAATACATGGTCATTTATTCTACCATTGACCCAATATAAAAACCTAAGATAATACAATCCAAATACATGCTAAATACACACCAAATACGGCCAAATACGTATAAAATACAAATACGTAAAAAAATACATACTGAAGTATCAGTGCTCCGGTGGCCACTCCAGACTATCCCCCAGCCACAGAGAGGTCGGTTTCGACTATGTCGTGCTGCGGGTCCGGTACCGACGGCTCGCTGAGTCGAGCCGTACTCGTGCTCTGGTGTCCTCACCAATTCTCCCCGGGTGGGAGAAGCTCGACCCCGTCAAGTAAGGGTCCGGGTCGCTCTGATATTGATCTAGCAGATCTGGATCTATCCTTTGTAGCTCATCCCGGGTGATCCAAGTGTCGTCGGACACGGGTCATCCCCTCCAACGCATCAAATAACGCTTGTACACTCCGCCTCGAGTAGTCGTCACCTACTCATCTAGTATACATTCTATCTGCTCTCGCTGCTGAGGTAACAAGGCTGGAGGTGGGCGCTCTGGGGTGGTGTCACTCACAATGGGTGGGGATGGCTCAAAGGGCTCACTAGGTATCACTACTGGGTCCCTATAAGCGACGAGATCCGAGACGTTGAAAGTGGAGCTGATCCCGTAGTCCTCTAGAAAGTCCACAACATATGCGTTTGATCAGACTCGCCTCACTACCCGAAAGGGACCAGCACTGCGAGCATGTAACTTCTTCATGGCTATCGATGGAAACCGTTCAGGTCTGACCCTGATCATGACAGAATCGCCCTCCTGAAAGTCACAGTGGTGCCTATGGGCGTCAGCCAATTCTTTGTATCGTGCGTTGCTGGACTCAATGTGACGACGGATATGCTCATGCAACTTCCTAATATGACTGGCGAAAGACTCGGCTGACTCGGACACACGGGACTGGATGGGAGATGGGACTAGGTCTATGGGCTTCCTAGGTCTACGGCCAGTGACAATCTCGAAGGGACTCATACCTATAGACCTATTTACCGAATCGTTATATGCAAACTCTACTAAGGGTAAGACCAAATCCGAATCTCTGACTCGGTCTTAGACAAGACACCTAAGAAGATGCCCCAAACTTCTATTGACAACCCCAGTCTGACCATCGGTCTGGGGGTGGTATGCAGTGGAGAATTTCAGTTTGGTGCCCATCATGTGCCATAGGGTTTTCTAGAAATAGCTAGTAAAGCGCACATCCCTATCAGACACTATAGAGCGAGGAAGTCTGAACTTGGAGACACAGTGGGAAAAGAATAGACCGGTAACTCTAGAGGCATCCGAGGTTTTGGAGCACGGATTGAATAATGCCATCTTCGAGAACTTGTCTACAACCACAAAGATAGAGTCATGCCTTCGGAGGGTGTGGGACAATCCCAACACAAAGTCCATGCTAATGTCCTGCCATGGACTATCCAGGATGGGGAGGGGAGTATAGAGGCTGGTATTCTGCTTGCTTTGTTTGGCCATGGCGCATGTGAGGCACTGGGCCACGATGCGAGCGACATCTCTCTTCAAGCTAGGCCAATAGAATCTATGCTCAACCGACTCTATGGTCTTGTTCCGGCCAAAGTGGCCAGCAAGACCTCCTGCGTGCATCTCCCACGTAAGAAAGTCACTAACAGAAGTCTGTGGGATGTACAATTTGTCACCCTGGAATAGGTGACCCTCCTGTAGCACAAACTCGCTATAATCACGCGAGGGACCGGCCTGAAGGGTTGCATAGATCGGACCGAAATCCGGACAATCAGCATAAGCATCCTTCAACTTCTCTAACCCTACCACCTCAACACTCATGGTGGTCAACATCATCATCCACTGTGTTGGGTCCCATAGTGTAGTGGCACGGATACAGAGGGGGGTGAATAGATCTCTCTCTAAAAATTATAGCCAATTAAAAGGACTTGAAGGCTTCTCAATCAAACCTCACCGAACATGCAAGTGACGAGATCACACACGGAGAGTTGGCAATTTGAACTAGCAGTATACGTTGACAAATTTAGCATCAATGTGCAAGATAATCAATAACCCATTCTGTGAATAGTGGTAAAAGATAAGGAACAAACACACAACCAATCACACATGCACAAGGATTTTTTAGGTGGTTCGTGACCACGACAGGTACCTTATGTCCACCCCTCACCACCTCGGTGAGGCTTCACTAAAACGCTACACGAGGTAGCACACGGGGACGAGCCCCAATATACCACACGCTACACGACGGCAGCAAAACACACACACGAGCATGAGGCTCAACACGCTGTAGAGCAGCACATACACCAGGGCGAGCCCTCAACATGGTACTCAGCACCACACACACACACCAAGACGAGGATGCACCCCAACAAGTATTCCACACTCGGAGACCCCGCTCCGAACACACACACAAGATTATTCAGTTTAGAAGATAAATACAGATGTACATTTTCAAGCTCAATAGGCACAAATCTTTAAAGCAATCTTTCTGGACATCAACCTAGCACTAGACTGCTGCAAATAAGAGTAAGGATGGGTTGAAAGAACTCCTGGCTGGAAGATGATGGTGTTGGCTCCTTCAATGACTGAGGCGGACTGGACGTTGGAAAGAGGATGACCGTTGATGCTTCAGCAAGTTCATGTATCCGTCATTCTTCAATGCGCTGGCCTCCGGAAGGTGGAAGACGAACATCTTCAACCTTGAATCGATCTCAGCATAATGTGGGAAGAAGCTTCAACACGTTCCAGCCGCTCTTCCTGCAAAATCCCAATCGTATATGCATTAGATACTCCTCTCTTATTGAATGGAAACCCTATCTCTTATGATATATATCATTAGGGAAATGAGGGCCACGTGGAGGATAATATCCCCCAAGGACCAATCACGGTTGGGCACAAAAATATGAGAACGAACAAGGGTTCCGACCGTCGGGCGAACCGACGTTATTTACGGTCGCCGGAAAGTGTCGACCCCTAAGGTCGACACTCGCATACGGGCAAAACAGAACAAAGGCCGAAACAGCACCCAACGAAGAAAGTGTCGACCCATGGGGTCGACACTTTCTGCCCGTGACAAAGAAACAAGCCACAGTAGAAAGACCTGGAATAAGTGTCGACCTTGTAGGTTGACACTTATGTCCTAGATTCTGAAAAATAAACCCAGATAGAACTGAGCGATAAAAAGGTCAACCCTTTGGGTTGACTTTTTATCCTCAGCTTCGAAGACATATGAGGGCCGGCTGAAAACAACATCCCCTGGACAAAGTGTCAACCCATGGGGTCGACACGTTTCCTGACATAACAAGCTATAAGTAAACACACAATGGGGTAATTCTGAAATCATGAGACATCAAAGATAACTACATGATGGGAGGAATTAAGTGACAATACCCCTATTATAACCAATAAACCAAGTAGAAATAGATATGGAGTTATCTTGGGGTCTGTTCATCCAAACAACACACAAATTCTCCTTCAACCAACCAAACAAAATAACTTACCATTTTGTTGGTCCATATGCCTGTAAAGATCCACTTGGAAGATATCCAATGTGGTCTATATGTTCATTCCATTCTATACACCTGTCACAATACATACTGGAAGTTAGTCTTCCACATCATTCAAGTTCTAGAAATTGAAATCTGTCTTTCATGATTGACTCAATTTCACACTTGAGAACCTATACAACCATTAAGTGAATTAAATGAATCAACCATAATCTAAATTGACCAAAAGCGCAGTAAGGTGATTCCATGAATTGGTTTGAATCACTCCCTGTCTTCATCTCTCCTTGTGCAACATGCAAGGCAATGTCAATCTAATTCAGCACATAATTCATGAATTTAAAAGGCATCTCATTCAACAATTACAAAGGTATGGAAATGAACTCCATTCAGTCATGAAGAGATTAAAGCATATCATTCCTCATCCACAAATCACATATGCATTTAATTACATGGAACCCAATCTCATGGTATTTAGTTCATCATCAAAATTCCTTAATACATGGTTATGCACGGGGTTCAACATGCCGACTCAGCGCATCGGCGACCTTGTTCTCCACCCCTGCCTTGTGCTTGAGCGCAAAGGTATACTCCTGGAGATACTCCACCCAACGAATGTGGCGAGCGTTCAGCTTCTTTTGGGTATGAAGGAATCGTAAGGCCTCATGATCAGAAAAGAGGATAAACTCCTGGTGCAAAGGATAATACCTCCAATACCGCAATGCCTGGACAACTGCGTAAAATTCTTTGTCATACGTGGAATATCACAGTTTGGCATCATTAAGCTTCTCGCTAAAGAATGCTATGGGGTGGGACTCCTGATTCAATACACCACCAATGCCTACTCCAGAAGCATCACATGTGACCTCAAACACCTTGGAAAAATCAGGTAAAGCAAGGACATGTGCCTGGGTCATGCGCTCCTTAATGTCCTTAAAGGTCGTGGCTGTAGCCTTTGGCCATACGAATGCCCCCTTCTTAATGCAATCAGGGATCGGGGTAGTGATAGAACTGAAGCCACGAATGAAGCGGCGATAGAATGTCGCTAAGCCATGGAAGCTCCAGACATCGTGGAGGGTGCGGGGCTCGGGCAATTCCCGATGGCCCTAATCTTCTCCGGATCAGCGGAGACTCCATCTCTAGACACAATGAACCCGAGGAAAGTGATCTGATCAGTCAGGAAGGCACACTTCTTCGGGTTGGCGAATAAGCTCTCTCACCTCAAAATGACACAGACCTGCCTAAGGTGGTCTAAGTGGTCCTCCCTAGTGCGGCTGTAGATAAGAATGTCGTCAAAGTAGATGACCAAGAAGACCCCTATCATAGGGAGTAAAACCTGGGTCATCAACCGCATGAAGGTACTAGGGGCGTTGGACAGCCCGAAGGGCATAACCAACCATATATAAAGACCATCCTTGGTCTTGAATGCAGTCTTCCATTCATCCCCAGGCCTGATCCACACCTGGTGATAGCCATTATGAAGATCTATCTTTGAAAAGATAGTGGCTCCCGACATCATGTCTAGCAAAGCATCTAATCGGGGAATGGGAAAGCGATACTTCACCATGATCTTGTTGATCGCACGGCTATCGATGCACATCGTCCATGTGCCATCCTTCTTCGGGGCTAGCAATGCAGGAACAGCGCAAGGGCTCTTGCTGTCCCTAAGAGATCCCCGACTCATCAACTCCTCGACCTGCCTTTGAAGTTCGGCATGGCCCATGGGACTCATCCTATAGTGGGGGAGGTTGGGCAAGAATGAGCCTGGGACAAGGTCGATCTCATGCTGGATGTCCCTCATAGGCGGAAGGCCTTCGGGAAGGTCTTCCGGGATAACATCAGAAAAGTCCCAGAGGATCGCAGCTACCTCTGGGGGTGCTCATCATCCGACCTAGGAGCGACATACTCCACTCCTCGGACAACAACGGCAAGGATAGGTCTACACCCGGTCACCTCTTGTTCCATCTCTCGCGGGCTAATCATCATTAACCTCCGGTGTGGGAGGCCTCCTGTGCTAGGAGCAATCGAAGAGGCAGTATCCCGCATCGTGGATGAGGTGGAAGGACCAACTGTCCCCTGACTTGGAGGGGTGGAAGTGCTGGGATCGGCTGGTCCTCGGACAGAAGGATCCTTCAGCTATGTGGGATGGAGGGTGATCCTATGGCCCCCGTGGTCGAACGTGCAAGTGTTCGACCGACCTTGGAGGGTGGCATCCCGATCAAACAGTCAATGCCTACCTAGGATAATGCTACCTACCTCCATAGGCAACACATCACACCAGATCTCATTATGGTAAGCCTGGAACTGTAGTGGCACCAGACATCTCAGCCTGAGCGGGATAGAAGTAGAATCCACCCAAGAAACTCTATATGGTGCGGGGTGATCTACGGGCATCAAACCCAGACACTTAACCATGCCCGTAGAGATGGCGTTAATGCAACTGCCGCTATCAATAATCACCTTGCAGGCCTTTCCTCCCAGCCTACAAAATGTATGGAAGATGGTGGTACGACGCCAATCGTCACTCACCTGGGACTGGGTAAGGATGCACCTGACTACTCCTAGCTATACATCACTCTGATGCTGGGTACCTGAGACATCGACTGGCTCTCCCTCCATGAGTTCTTCAAAGAACTCCTCTGCTAAATCCTGATCAGCCTCATAGCGGATTGGCACAAGCTCAGGTGTGGGGTCGCTGGCAGATGGATCAGAGATGACAAGCGACTGTCGAGTGGGACACTTGGCCGAATAGTGGCCAACCCCACCACACCTATAGCAAGTTCCCTGAGTCCCGAAGCCCTGGGATGTTCCACCAACCATCGGTCCCTTACCCTTGTCGATAAGGTGTACTGGGGGTGTAGGAAGTAGAGGTTGTCGAGTCGGTATAGCGGGTTGGGAAGGTCTAGGGGTAGGGACGGGTGCCTGCTGGCGAGGGGGAGGTTCCCTCAGAGGGAGGGGGTGCCTAGGAGCAGCGAGGTCCTGGCGAGGAGGTTCCTGGGGGCGGGCCATGCGCCTCCGAGTGTAGGAACCAGGCGTGGTCCTAGGATCAGACACACGCGGATATGAGACCCCCTGGTGCAGAGTAGGAGCCAACTCTGCCTCGAATTGCTCCACCTCGAGAGCAACCTGGTACGCGTCCTCCAACTTGTCCACCTTGCGGCGAAAAAGCTCATACTGTAGGTGTGGTCGCAGACCACGCCTAAAACGGGAGAGAATAAGGGAGCTCTCCTCCGTTACGTCACATCGTAAGAAATATTCATCAAACTCGGCGATGTAATCGGAGACGGACCGGTCTCCTTGGGTGAGACTCTACCATTTCTCTATGAGACGCTGGCGGTAGGAGGTCGGGAGATACTTCTTCCTAAGCTTGGACCTCATCTCATCCCACGTTTCTACCCGAGGCTCCTGACAGTGAAACATTAGGTTCTCCATATTTCTCCAGCAAGTTTGTGCTTGCCCTAGTAGTTTCATCTTGGCAAACTTGACTTTTCGTTGGTCTGACATCTTAAACCACTCAAAATACCGATCCATGCCAGCCTCCCAATCAAGATAGACCTTCGGGTCCAAGGACCCATCAAAAGTGGGAGGGTCTGCTCGCACCGTCCTAAGGACCCGCTCGTCCTCATCATCCCTTTGTGGTTGGTGACCACGATGGCGTCGGCCATCTCCCCCATACACATTTTCGGACTTGTAGTCCACAACATTGGAGGCACGTGGTTGTTGCTCCGCAGCCCTAAGTGGGGCGGGCTTAATAGTAGGCACCGGAGGGGGCACCTGAGGAGCCGCCTGAGGGGCCGAGACAGCTCCGGGGAGCCCCTGGCGGGAGATTCTCTCCACATTCTCCATCCTTCCAACCAGACCTTGGATAGACCCTCTATTCGCTCGGTATGCTTCCTAAGAGTTTGGTTGGACCTTTCCATATGCTCCATAAGAGTTTGATCAGACTGGCCCATGCGATCCATGAGTAGAGCTACCAAGTCCTCCAGAGTTCAGCCTCCCGAGTTGGCACCTCGGGGGTCACCCATAGTGTCAGGGCGATGGTACTGGGCACCTCCACGGGTTGGCATGCAATGGGTGAGGACCTAGAGGGAGCTAAGGTGGGGTGACTCACTATGACCTATATGTATGGACTAATGCAAACGACGGATGACCTACACTCTAGTATCTGGTACGTGGCAGAGTTTCACGATCTGAAGATCCTCTCTCGCAAGTGTGGGACCTTCCCGATAGGCATAACCTAACGTTCGGGCAACACCTTTGGATATACCAGATGGAATGGAGCACCTGGGACTGACTACCATAGACTCAAACCGGCTCTGATACCAATTTGATGCGGGATGACTACGAGACTCGATGCGGACGGGTTGCGACCTCAGACTCTAAAAGGATGACTCGACTAGTAAGACGACACGACCAACAACAACACTATGATGTGGCACCGAACGAGCTCCAGAAGAGGCGATCATGCCCTGAACAAGAAGCGCTACTCACAGACGTCCCCGGTGAGGAAAACATGACGATCTTGCACGGTTGAGAAATCAGCTTTGAGACTCGAGTGGTCGGCCCACTCTCGTGCTCGGAACGAGTCAAGGGACGGGTCTCGCACTCACAACTCACAGCGGTGATTAATATATAACAAGCTAATAAAGTATCCTACTCACATACAGCGGCATCTAGAAAGCATACTAAGCAAGCACTATGACAAAAGGGTAGGTGGCGAGTGTACCTCCACGCTCGGGGCGTGGGGAAGACTTCCCGGCCGAGATCCGAAACTCCCGGTACAACAATAATTAATAATTACAGAAATAATTCTACATCCCACTCTACGCAGGGAAATAACAGGCGACATGTGGAGTCCGGGAGCACCAATCACGGGTTGACGGGCAGCATTCGGTGGAGCTCGGGTGGACGCAGTCGGCCAGTTCAGCACTGTTCACTCGGGCCCGCAGGATGGTGCGTGGGACCCGCTGCTGGTACAGTGATGTCCGAGGTGGCTCCTGGCAGCAGCGACTGGTGGGGGCACTCCTGGGATGTTTCGGGTCGATCCCCGGGGGCGGCGGTCACCGGAGTGGTGGCGGGCAATTTCTTGGGATTTGTTTCCCAAGGCTGTCCCGCAGCTCAGCTTCTGTCTAGATCTACGCACTCCGGCGAGATCGGCAGGTACGCTCAATCCCGACGTTGGATCGGAGCACAAAGGGTACCGTTGGAAAGAGGACTCAAAATTATAAGATATACTAGAATCCCAAACTCTTCCATTGACTGTATTTGAAATTAAAATGACTTCTAGTTGACTGAGCACACTATTTCAAAATACAGAACAGACTGGATAGAACCTAACCTCCCTGATCAAGGGCTTTGACCGAGGTTCAAATGCTCGAATCAGGACCGAGAATTTTTATGGTGTGTAGAGGGGAGGGTTATGGTGACGCACATATTTTTGTGAATCTTGGACAACATTTGATGGGTGAGAAAAATCAGATGCCAAGATCTATCTCGCAGATCTGCACACAGGTAGATTTGGAGAAGAAAGAACAGGTGACCGATAAATGACCTAAATGAACTCTGATCGACCTCAAATTTAAACTGAGAATGACCTATGATGGGGGGAACCTACCCTCAAAGTTTCGTGATAATCTAACGGCCGGCTCTTCCGTACCAGACCTTTCACCGAGCTGCTATCCTGCAACTCTGAGTTTGGGGCAGTAGGATGAAGATCGGCTTGCGGTGGCTCAACGGTGGCACGAACAGCGGCGCCGGCGGCGGTGGACGATCACAGATGATAGAGGAAGAAGAGAAGTAGAAGAATTTTGAGGGAGGTGGAGGATTGAAGATCAGATCTGGAAGAGATTGGAGGTGGGAGGGGAAGAACACCAAGAACATTCAAGAGAGAGAGGGGGGGCGCACCAAGCACTATGCCAAATGATTTTTTCATTAAGTTCCACCGAAATACACAAGAGACATTATATAATGTAACCCTAGACCTAGCCAAAAGACCTGGAATACCCTTGGTCAAAGGGGCATATTAGGGAAATGGGGGACAAGGTGATTAAAATAATCACCCCATAAGAGAGAAAGGAGGGGGCACCCCTCCCTTATGTCAACATAAGGGGCTTGCCATTAAATAATCCCCTTGGACCATAATTTGCCCCCCTTAGACCAAAATAAATAAAAATACAAATACATGGTCATTTATTATACCATTGACCCAATATAAAAACCTAAGATAATACAAGCCAAATACAATCCAAATACATGTTAAATACACACCAAATACGGCCAAATATGTATAAAATACCAATACATATAAAAATACGTACTGAAGTATCAGTGCTCCGGTGTCGACTCCAGACTGTCCCTAGCCACAGAGAGGTCTGTGTCCACCATGTCGTGCTGCGGGTCCGGTACCGACGGCTCACTGAGTCGAGCCGTACTCGTGCTCTGGTGTCCTCACCACAAATACTATCATGCCCACTGGATGTCCTCGGCAACCAAACCATAAAATCGGTGGTCACGTGGTCCCACTTCCACGTAGGGATCTCCAAGGGCTGCAGTGTACCTCCTGGTCGCTGGTGCTCATCCTTCACGTGCTGACAGACCAAACACTTGGCCATAAACTTTGCAACATCTATCTTCATCCCAGGCCACCAAAATTGCCTCTTCAAATTCTGTTACATCTTCGCCGATCCGGGGTGCACAGCATGCCGGCTCCCATGAGCCTCTCGCAATACCGTACGCCTCACCTGCTCTTCGGTTGGGACGTACAGCCTACCTCGGAACCTCACAGCTCCATCCTCACCAAATTCCACCTCGGCCATCGACAAAATTCGAGGCAGCTTGGGGTCCTCACGCTGAGCCTCTGTCACCTGACTACGAACAACTGGCGTGACAGTCAAGCTCGCAAGAACTGTTGAACCTTGATCCCAAGGGATCTTGGGCCTAAAAGTCATAGCCGATACCTACTCCCATAACCTCTACTTCCGTAAAAATATCTGACTGATCACCACCTTCCTACTCAAGGCGTCAGCCACGACGTTCATCCTGCCAGGCTGATACGACAGAGTAAAATCATAATCCTTCATGTACTTCATCCACCTCCTCTGTCTGAGGTTAAGATCCTTCTGGGTAAACACATACCTCAAACTCTGATGGTCAGTGAAAATCTCGAACTTCTCACTGTACAGATAATGCCTCTTGATCTTCGGAGTGAAAATCACCACCGCCAACTCAAGATCATGATTAGGGTAGTTCTCCTCATGTGGCTTCAAATGCCGAGATGCATACGCCACAACTCTACCATGCTGCATAAGCACGGAACCCAAACCTATCTTGGAAGCATCTGTACACACCACGAAACCTCCCGATCCTGAAGGCAACACCAACACTGGAGCGGTAGTGAGCAATCTCTTCAGCTCCATAAAGCTCTGCTCACACTCCTCTTCCCAAACGAACGGCACATCCTTCCGCGTAAGTCTAGTCATCGGGGCCGCAATACAAGCAAAATGCTAAATGAATATCCTATAATAACCTGCAAGCCCCAAAAAGCTCTGAATCTCTGTTACAGTACCCAACCTCAGCCACTACACCACAGCATCGACCTTGGCCGGATCCACGGAAACACCATAACCAGAAATCACATGCCCCCGAAAGTGCACCCCTCGAAGTCGGAACTCACACTTGCTGAGTTTGGCATACAGGTGGTGATCACGCAAGGTCTGTAACACCACCCTCAAATGATGCACATGCTCCTCAGTAGACCGCAAATACACGAGGATGTCATCCACAAACACGACCACAAACTGGTCTAGATACGGACGGAACAACCTATGCATCAAATCCATAAATGCCGCGGGGGCATTGGTGAGCCCAAACGACATCACCAAGAACTCATAATGCCCATACCATGAGTGGAACACAGTCTTCTCAATGTCTGACTCTCGAATCAGCAGCTGGTAATATCCCAACCTCAAATCGATCCGTGATAACACATGGGCCGACTGAAGCTGGTCAAACAAGTCATCAATCCGAGGCAACGGATACTTGTTCTTGACAGTCGCCTGGTTCAACTGTCAGTAGTCAATGCACACCTCAGACTACCATCCTTCTTCTTCACAAAAAACACAAGCGCACCCCAAGGGGAAAAGCGAGGATGAATGTACCCTTTGGCCAGCAACTCCTGCAACTGCGCCTTTAACTCTCGCAACTCCACAGGCGTCATCCGGTAAGGGGCCTTCGACATAGGCATCGTACCTGGTACCACCTCAATCACGAAATAGATCTCTCGCTATGGTGGAAACCCTCGCAACTCCTCAGGAAAAACATCGGAAAACTCGCACACAACCGGAATATCCTTCACATCTGGACACTGCCGATCGACCAGGACCACTGAAGCGAGAAAACCCTAACAACCAGGATCAAGCAATCTACGAGCCTTAATGGTCGAAATAAGAAAGCAGGAAGAGGAAGACCGGATACCTTGGAAGTAGAAGGTGGGTCCACGAAGCTCCCGGAAGTAAACCCTCTTCGAGCTGTAATCCACCATGGCATGATGGGTCTCGAGCCAATCCATGCCCAAGATCACATCAAAGTCCTGAAGCGGCAATGCATAAAGCATGGCTGGTATGTTCCGCCCATCCACCCACATAGTCACCTTCACAAGGTAATACGGGGTGAGCATGAAATCACCGGTAGGCAACTCCACCGCCAGGTCACAGGACACCTCGGTCACCGACTCCTCAACGTCTTGAGCAAAATCCTCTGAGATAAACGAATGGGACGCGCAAGAATCAAACAAAACTCGAGCCGCACAACCCATAATTGGAAGAGTACCTTCCACCAACTGTGACGCCTCAGCCTCTACTCTGGTAATGTGCGTGACTCGGCCTCGGGATCTCTGCCTCCCCACGGTAGCCGATTGCGACAACTGCGGAAACTGACCCTGTTGCTGGTACTGTTGCGGCTGTGGTTGTAACTACTGGGGCTGAATGTCACGCCCCGAGCCTTTCTTACAGAGGAAGACTAACTCGGGGAGCGCGAACAGCCGGCATGGTAAGCCTCTTGCGAGCAAGAACAATCAGAGCGCAAGACAATCACACATAAAGATGCAATTGCACAATATATATATATATATATTCAAACTCCAACGTTATTTCATTGATAATTAAATATTCAAATACATCCACTAATTCAATTACCATTATGCACTAGACTTAAGAAATAGAAAAATTACATAGACTCAATCTAAACAATTTAGACTTTCCTAAGTCTGCACTCTCATCTTGACAATACTTTCATTCGCTCTCGGACCTGCTACTTGAATAACCCGAATCCGAATTCGAATCACTTCCATCTCCTGAAAAAGATTGGAAATAGGTAATAAGCACACTTTCCCAGTAGGCATCTTCGCATCAACATGAAGGCACTATTAAAGTAATTAACATTTTTGCTCTAAAGAATAAGGCAAAATCATGCAATGCGATGATCGCGCGATTAAACCAAAGTAATCCGATAATCATGTAAGATAGAATGAGAGCAAGTATGAACTAGCAAGAATGTGACAAGAACATGATATTGGCCTTTCATGAATAAGAATGTATCGAGAATGTACTAGCAAGCCACATAATCATCACTCCAGTATCTTTTGCTTATGAGCAAGTACTTTGTGAATTTCTGTGGAATATCAAGTAAGAAAGTCATGTCGTGTCGTGAACTTTCACTTATTTATAAAGAAAGTACTCCCAGCGCAATGCGACGCCAGTAACATCATACCCCATGGTTTATAAAATAGTATGTTTCCGACAATCAGTCGAGGGGACTAGCATAGAGCCCTTGAACACAATCAGTGCTCGATCGCATCTTCAAGTATAAATCAAGTTACTTCCACGCATGTAACAATAAAGTGTGGCCAAGAGTGTAATAGGTTTAATAATTTCAAGATAATAATAATCAATGAATGAACGCTTCAATTTGAATATGAGGAATCAAGAATGACATTAAACAATGTTATGCTCATAAAATAAATCGGTAGCATAACGGTATATTTCTTAACTTTCATTCATTTTATTAAGTCTATTAAGCAATATGATAAGTTCTAGATTATCAAGGGTCATCTAGAAACCTTGAAATATCAACCCTTGGGTCAAACTCGGGTTAAGTACTCAAGTAGTGTGACGGTCCTGTACTGGGCCGTTACATGATGTGACGGTCTAATTCTGGGCCGTTACTTTTGTCTGAATCTAGAACTAATAAAATAGACTCAGTCAAGTGTGACGGTCATGTACTGGGCTGTTACATGATTTGACGGCCTAGGATTAGGCCGTTACAGTGGTCTGAGTCCAGAATCAAGATATCGAACTCAGATGAATGTGACGGTCGTATATTGGGCCGTTACATGGCCTAACGGTCCAATATAGGGCCGTTACACTACTGACAACCAGAAAACATCGATAGTGTAATCTAATCAATGGGTTTTAATGGTACAACCAAATCGACATCCTAGTGGGAATCCACGGCCCGCGGAGAATTACGGAGGCCTTGAAACAAGATTTCTTAGTCCATTGGAAGGAATATCCAATAGAGAGGTCCTCATGTCCAAGAATAATGTTCCTATAGTGCAAAGTGAACTAATGGACAACATACCGGAGTATGTGCCATGTACTTAAAGAAAATGACTCTGTAGATAGAGGAAGAATATGTAACAACGTGAAAGCAAGATAAACTCCGTCAATACAACATTGGAAAATCATATTTTTAATTACAAAACTATAAAGTTTTTGCCAATGAAATTAACATAACTTAAAATAGTTCAAGATGCCTAGATCATGCAGATTTCAATATGAATTAGTAAGAAAACTTATAATCATAATAACAGGTCAAAACTTAGCTAACTAGGCTTAATTATAGGTTAATTTAACTTGTTACTATTCTGTCATGGGCTGACAGAACACAGAGTCTAACGGTCTAACAGGAGAGCGTCACAGTGCTTGTGACGGTCTATCGAGGGGCCGTTACAGTAATGTAATGCTCCTGTCCTGGTGCGTTAGAGACAATAATGAAATGAAAACATAACAGAGTGTGTGACGGTCTGTCGTAAGGCCGTTACATGCATGTGACGGTCCTACCATGATCCGTAAGAGCCTCTGCTGACAGCAATAGATAATAATGACCTAAGTTTCAACTCACATCATGTCTGAAAATCATATTTATATAACTTCCCACATGATAGAATGAAAGCTAAACTAATATCATGCATGGGTTCTAGTGAATTTCAAAAGGAAGTTCCTTTTCAATGTAATTAGGGTTAAGAATAGGTACGTATGCATGATTCTACTAAAACATGAAATTCACGAGCTAAAGTGCATGTAATCAAACAAAATCAGAGGGCTTTTATCCCTAACATGTTATTTTTGCCGTTCATGAGATAACCTACCTCTTCTAAGACCTTTAAACTTTGAATTTGATGCTAGGTGCTACCCTTTGATCCTTGCTATTCTTGTGGTAAATCAGCAACTTGGGAAGCTTCAATCTCCTTGGTTGCTTGGTCTCCTAGCACAAAATTTGGAGGGCTATTAGTCTAAAGTATACTAAACAAAAGCTTCTAAAGAACTTACCCGAAATTATGACTCCTTACCTTGATTCTTCACGAGCCAAAAGTAAGGGTCGCTCAGTTCAGAACTAGGTCCTATTTATAGGGTTTTGGCTAGGGTTTGAAGATTAGATCGTTTCTAGAGTCCTTGTTAAAGCTTATATCAACTTTTAAGAGTCCTTAACACCTCTATTAGTCTTCCTATCTCGATCTCTAAAAGATAAGTTAGCAAAAACCCAATCTTTTGGCTTGTTTTTCACTTCACGGAACTGCAGGATCTAACGGTCGTCCATAGGTGCGTTACATGGCTGTGGCAGTCGCCCGATAGACCGTTACACTCAACGTGTATAGAGTTCAATATTAATCAAACTCTTTTGGTTAATTATCCATATAATTATTTTATAAAAATAGTATTTATCCTTAAAATGTGTGAATAAGCTAAGTACCCTTCTAGAACATGGGCCAAATTTAATGGGCTTGGTCCTTAAACCTTTTGGATAATAATTAGATAGACTATGTTTAATATTTCAATCCAATTGGGCTTTATAAGGTCTTATTAATTCAATAATCCCTTTAAATATATTTAGGCCTTTATATAAATTTCAGAAAATTATTTTATAATTCAAAAATTATTTATATAAATTCTGGGGCACTACACCCTCCCCCACTTAGAAGAATTTGGTCCCCAAATTCAATACATGGATTGTGGAGAGTGTACTTACAGTTAAATAGTTCTGGAAATCTTTTTCGCATGGCTGCCTCGGTTTCCTATGTTGCTTCATATGGCCATATTTTCTTCCATTGAATCTTGACCATAGGAATAACTTTATTTCTTAATTGACGCACTTCTCGTTCCAGAATCTTTACTGGCGTTTGCTCGAATGTCATATCCTTCTGAATTTTCAGATTGTCATAAGTGATAATATGGTCAGGATCATATACATACTTCTTCAGCATAGAGACGTGAAATACGTCATGAACTCCTGCTAGTTGTGGAGGTAAAGCCAATCTATAAGCCACTTCATCGACTCTTGATTGGTATGAAATGTGCAGATTTAGTCAATCGGTCTATGATTACCTATATACCATCGTGTCCACCTCTGGTATTGGGTAAGCCCATAATAAAGTCCATCCCTATACTCTCCCATTTCCATTCGGGAATATTCAAAGGATGTAATTTACGTGCGGGTCTAAAATGTTCGGCTTTTACTTGTTGGCAAGTAAGACAACGAGACACGAAATCAGCTATTTCCCTCTTCATATTAGGCCACCAGAAATTTCTTTTGAGATCTTGATACATCTTTGTTCCTCCTGGATGAATTGTGCAATTGGAATTATGCGCTTCATCTAGGATTAGTTTCTTCGTAGCCTCATGATCTGGTACACATATTCGGCCCTTAAATAACAATCTTCCGTCATTGGAAATAGAAAAATTTGTCTTTTGTTCAACATTGACCTTAATTTCCAGTAATATAGGATCATCATTTTACAGCTTGACCAGATCTTCTATCAATGTAGGTTGAGCTCGGATATTAGCTATGAAATAATCTTTTTCCTTTATGTCAATATCTAAGTTCAACTGAGCAAATTGAGGAACAAGGTTAGTCACACTAATCATAAGACTTGATAGCATACCCATTGGTTTTCTGCTGAGTGCATCTGCTACAGCATTAGCTTTGCCAGGATGATATTGAATAGCAAAATCAAAGTCTTTGAGATATTCTAACCACCTCCTCTGCCTCATGTTAAGCTCCTTTTGAGAAAATAAATATTTCAAGCTTTTGTGGTCCGAGTAGACCGTGAACTTTTCTCCATAAAGGTAATGACGCCAGATTTTTCAAGGCAAAAAAAATTGCTACCAATTTCAAATCATGTACGGGATAGTTTTCCTCGTGACGTTTCAATTGTCTTGAAGAATAACAGATTACTTTTCCATTCTGCATGAGAACGCATCCTAAGCCAATGCCAGACGCATCCGTATACACTTCGAAAACACCACCCTCCATTGGTAGTGATAAAATAGGAGCTGTAGTAAGATGATTCTTAAGAGTTTGGAAACTTTTCTCACATTCCTCTGACTAGACAAAAGGATTTTCTTTTCTTGTAAGTCTAGTTAAAAGGATTGCTATCTTTGAGAAGTCCTTAATGAATCTTCTATAATAACCAACTAGACCCAGAAAATTTCTTACTTCAGATATAGTCATTGGCCGACTCCAATTCTTGACGGCTTCTACCTTAGAGGGATCCACAGCAATACCTTCTTTTGAAATAATGTGGCCTAGGAATGAGACTTCCTTGAGCCAGAATTCACACTTATTGAGTTTGGCATAAAGCTTGTGTTCTCTAAGTGTTTGTAAAGCTATTTTCAAATGTTGTTCATGTTCTTCCTTTGTCTTGAAATATATTAAGATATCATCAATGAAGACGACGATGAACTGGTCTAGATATGGCTGGAAGACATTGTTCATAAGTTGCATAAATGCTGTTGGGACATTAGTTAATCCAAACGGCATTACTACGAATTCATAGTGGCCATAACGACTTCGAAAAGCCGATTTATAAATGTCCTCTTCTTTAATTCTAAGCTGATGATAACCTGATCTGAGGTCTATCTTAGAGAAATATTTTGCTCCTTCTCCTCCTTGACTTTCTTTTGCTTATGGGAACTTCCACCATTCCCATTCCTAGATCTTTTCTTACTATCATGGCTTTGATAGGGTTCTGTGATACTAAATTTCTCTTTCTTATAATGCCGATCCGATCGTCGGCTTGATTCTTCTCCTTTCCCTTTCAACTTATCAACCTTCTCTAAGGTCCTTTCACACAAATATGTCCGTTGAACCATCTCCGCATATGTATGGATGTTTTGGGTCTCGAGCTGCTAAATAAAGCTGAGTCGTAACCCGTCCATAAACCGATTTGCCTTGAGTAGATCTGTACTGATTAGATGCGGTGCGTAAGGTGCTAATCTTGAAAATTACAGTTCATACTCGGCAACCGTCATCATTCCTTGCCGAAGAGCGGCGAACTCCATAGCCTTCCTTTCTTTCACATGCTCGGAAAAGTATTTGGCACGGAACAAAGTGAGAAAACCGTCCCATGTATGAGGTGCATTGGCTGGAGGTGCCGGAACTGACTTCCACCATGTGCAAGCATCTTTGTTGAGTTGAAAGGTTGCGAGACACACCTTCTCCTGATCGGTGCACTGGATGACATCAAATATACGATTCATTTCGTCTATCCAGTTCTCTGCCTCGTCGGGATTAGACGAACCATAGAATCGCGGAGGATTTAAACTCCAGAAATTGTGATGTAGGTCACCAGCCCTTGCCCCTGCGCCACCTTGCGCTATAGTTTACAATGTCTGGGTAAGGCCGGCAACTGTTTGTTGCATACCATCACAATCTACACGATGAGCCATTTGTAAGATAAGCTACCTGAGAGAAAAGAACAACTTGTTATTTCTCATGAAATTGGAATGAACAAAATAAATCTTAAATCTAATTAAATATCTTATCCCGGGCTCTACCCACTTCTCACACGGGTATGGAACTTCTTCTTTAGTTCATAGGTAGGGGCCCTTAAACCTTGGACTTATGCTATGACATAATTCCTTCTTCCTAAATCCTGAGACTTAGGCTCTGATACCAACTTAACTGTCGCACCCCGAGCCTTTATTACAACAGAAGACTAACTCGGGGAGCGCGAACAGCCGGCATGGTAAGCCTCTTGTGAACAAGAATAATCAGAGTGCAAGACAATCACACATAAAGATGCAATTACACAATATATATATATATTCAAACTCCAACGTTATTTCATTGATAATCAAATATTCAAATACATCCACTAATTCAATTTCCATTATGCACTAGACTCAAGAAATAGGAAAATTGCATAGACTGAATCTAAACAATTTAGACTTTCCTAAGTCTGCACTCTCATCTTGACAATACTTTCATTCGCTCTCGGACCCGCTACTTGAATAACCCAAATCCGAATTCGAATCACTTCCATCTCCTGAAAAAGATTGAAAATAGGTAATGAGCACACTTGTCCAGTAGGTATCTTCGCATCAACATGAAGGCACTATTAAAGTAATTAACATTTTTTCTCTAAAGAATAAGACAAAATCATGCAATGTGATGATCACGCGATTAAACCAAAGTAATCCGATAATCATGTAAGATAGAATGAGAGCAAGTATGAACTAGCAAGAATGTGACAAGAACATGATATTGGCCTTTCATGAACAAGAATGTATCAAGAATGTACTAGCAAGTCACATAATCATCACTCCATTATCGTTTACTTATGAGCAAGTACTTCGTGAATTTCTGTGGAATATCAAGCAAGAAAGTCATGTCGTGTCGTGGATTTTCACTTATTTATAAAGAAAGTACTCCCCGCACAATGCGACGCCAGTAGCATCATACCCCATGGTTTATAAAATAGTATGTTTTCGACAATCAGCTGAGGGGACTAGCATAGAGCCCTTGAACACAATCAGTGCTCGATCGCATCTTCAAATATAAATCAAGTTACTTCTACGCATGTAACAATAAAGTGTGGCCAAGAGTGTAATAAGTTCAATAATTTCAAGATAATAATAATCAATGAACGAACGCTTCAATTTGAATATGAGGAATCAAGAATGACATTAAACAATGTCATGCTCATAAAATAAATCGGTAGCACAACAATATATTTCTTAACTTTCATTCATTATATTAAGTCTATTAAGCAATATGATAAGTTCTAGATTATCAAGGGTCATCTAGAAACCTTGAAATATCAACCCTTGGGTCAAACTCGGGTTAAGTACTCAAGTAGTGTGACGGTCGTGTACTGGGCCGTTACATGATGTGACGGTCTAGTTCTGGGCCGTTACATTAGTCTGAATCTAGAACTAATAAAATACACTCAGTGAAGTGTGACGGTCGTGTACTGGGCCGTTACATGATTTGACGGTCTAGGATTAGGCCGTTACAGTGGTCTGAGTCCAGAATTAAGATATCAAACTCAGATGAATGTGACGGTCGTATATTGGGCCGTCACATGGCCCGACGGTCCAATATAGGGCCGTTACACTAATGACAACCAAAAAACATCGATAGTGTAATCTAATCAATGGGTTTTAATGGTACAACCAACTCGGCGTCCTAGTGGGAATCCCAAGCTCGCGGAGAATTACGGAGGCCTTGAAACAAGATTTCCTAGTCTATTGGAAGTAATATCCAATAGAGAGATCCTCATGTCCAAGAATAATGTTCCTATAGTGTAAAGTGAACTAATGGATAACATACCGGAGTATGTGCCATGTCCTTAAATAAAATGACTCTGTAGATAGAGGAAGAATATGTAACAACGTGAAAGCAAGATAAACTCCGTCAATACAACATTAGAAAATCATGTTTTTAATTACAAAACTATAAAGTTTTGGCCAATGAAATTAACACAACTTAAATTAGTTCAAGATGCCTAGATCATGAAGATTTCAATATGAATTAGTAAGAAAACTTAAAATCATAATAACAGGTCAAAAGTTAGCTAACTAGGCTTAATTATAGGTTAATTTAACTTGTTACTATTCTGTCATGGGCTGACAGAACACAGAGTCTAACGGTCTAACAAGAGAGCGTCACAGTGCTTGTGACGGTCTATCGAGGGGCCGTTACAGTAATGTAACGCTCCTGTCCTGGTGCGTTAGAGACAACAGTAAAATGAAAACATAACAGAGTGTGTGACGGTCTATCGTAAGGCCGTTACATGCATGTGACGGTCCTACCATGATCCGTCAGAGCCTCTGCTGACAGCAATAGATAATAATGACCTAAGTTTCAACTCACATCATGTCTGAAAATCATATTTATATAACTTCCCACATGATAGAATGAAAGCTAAACTAATATCATGCATGGGTTCTAGTGAATTTCACAAGAAAGTTCCTTTTCAATGTAATTAGGGTTAAGAATAGGTACGTATGCATGATTCTACTAAAACATGAAATTCATGAGCTAAAGTGCATGTAATCAAATAAAATCAGAGGGCTTTTATCCCTAACTTGTTGTTTTTGCCGTTCATGAGATAACCTACCTCTTCTAAGACCTTTAAACTTCGAATTTGATGCTAGGTGTTACCCTTTGATCCTTGCTCTTCTTGTGGTGAATCAGCAACTTGGGAAGCTTCAATCTCCTTCGTTGCTTGGTCTCCTAGCATGAAATTTGGAGGGCTATTAGTCTAAAGTATACTAAACAAAAGCTTCTAAAGAACTTACCTGAATCTATGACTCCTTACCTTTATTCTTCACGAGCCAAAAGTAAAGGTCGCTCAGTTTAGAACTAGGTCCTATTTATAGGGTTTTGGCTAGGGTTTGAAGATTAGATCATTTCTAGAGTCCTTGTTAAAGCTTATATCAACTTTTAAGAGTCCTTAACACCTCTATTAGTCTTCCTATCTCGATCCCTAAGAGATAAGTTAGCAAAAATCCAATCTTTTGACTTGTTTTTCACTTCACGGAACTGCAGGATCTAACAGTCGTCCATAGGTGCGTTACATGGCTGTGGCGGTCGCCCGATAGACCGTTACACTCAACGTGTATAGAGTTCAATATTAATCAAACTCTTTTTGTTAATTATCCATATAATTATTTTATAAAAATAGTATTTATCCTTAAAATATGTGAATAAGCTAAGTACCCTTCTAGAACATGGGCCAAACTTAATGGACTTGGTCCTTAAACCTTTTGGATAATAATTAGATAGACTAGGTTAATTATTTCAATCCAATTGGGCTTTATAAGGTCTTATTAATTCAATAATCCCTTTAAATATATTTAGGCCTTTATATAAATACCAGAAAATTATTTTGTAATTCAAAAATTATTTATATAAATTCTGGGGCACTACACTAAAACTGCTATCACTGCTGAAACTCGTGCAACTGACGCAGTCTTTACGGACAGTCACGTGCCATGTGCCTTGGCTGGTCACACCTGAAGCAAACCACAGGCGCCCAGCACTGTCTGCCTAGATGAGAATCACCGCATCGGGGACACCCGCCCCGAGAACCACTCATTGAACCCTGGGGCTGAAACAGGGCCGGCTGTTGGACATTGCTCGCTGACTCCTGCCCCCGATCTCTACGGTCTCGACGCCTCCTGCCAAAACCAGCTTCCTTAAACAGCTTCTTGAGCTTCGATCCAATGGATGACGAATCTGCTACTGAAGCTACGGACGGAGCTGCCCCCGAACCACCCGCTGAGGGTTGGATAGCACTCTGCTGCTACACGGCCGCCGGCTGACTAAAACCCATCTATGTCTGACCTGTACTGCCCTGACCTCGAATCTTCTACAAGTCTCTCTCCTGCGTTGTTGTTACCTTGCAAGCTACATCCAGGTTGGTCTAACCCAACGCAAGTAGGGCATGCCTCAGCTCTGGCCTCAAGCCCCTGACAAACTGCTCGGTCCTCACCTCCTCATCTGCCACAATATGCGGTGCATAATGGCCCAACTCAATAATCCTAAATTTATACTGCATCACGGTCATGTCGCCCTAGACCAGCTCTAGAAACTCACGCAACTTCTGCGACCTGAGGAAGGACGGGCAAAAAGCAGGCTCAAAAGCCACGACAACCTCCCGCCACTCGATCTGCCGAAGAGGACGGGACTGAAACACTGCCCCCCACTCTGACGTCCACCAAGACCGGGCTGATCCCTACAACCGATGCGTGGCCAACACTACCTTATCCTCATCGGGACACTCAATCAAACTGAATACCCCCTCCAAGTCATCCAACCACTCCCTGGCCACCTTCAAATCTGGCTGCCGGTTGTAAAGAGGCGGCTGGAACTGCAAGAAATCTCTCAGCACACGACCATGACCACCTCGAGACGACGATCCCTCGCCAACATCGCCGCCCTGCTACTACTGAAGAACATACGGATACATGCCCCGGAGAAACTCCTCTGCTCCGGGGGCTCTCTCCCCTCCAGCTGCATCATCTGGAAGCACTACACTGTTCTACCCCTCCTGGCCCCCACCTGACTCTCCCTACTGGGAACGAGTTGCTCTCTTGGGTGTGATAACCTCCCCTATTAACAAAACAACCAGTAGAATTAATAAAACACACAGAGCCCTACACCAGTCGCCAACTGTACAGGACATTCATGGACCTTCTGGACCACATCAATCATTTCAGGTTCTTATGTACCTCCACAACCTCGCTCTGATACCAACTTTAATGACCCGAGATCCGAGTACCGGAAAGGAACCGGCGCGACACGAACCCCGACCCGCTACCCACGAGCCCGAAGACTCGGAAGGGTAAAAAGATGGTGTGGGGATACAAGAGAAGCTGAAATAATTACAGAGATAGCACAATATACAACAAAATAATAATGCAAAAAATTAAACTAGTAACGAAACTACTACAAGGTCCAGTGTATCTCATGTCCAAATTAAGTACAGTCAACAGAAAGGAAAGTACAAGTACATGTGGCATACCCCGGCTCTGGCACACTAGCGACTAACTGTGACGACCCAAGAGATCCGGATACCGATAACCCGATATCATCGATTTACGGATACCAAGAGCTCGGGGAAGTCACCCAAGAGGCTGATGAGGAACCGTAAGGGTTAGTAAGTATTTGTCGAGGGAATGCATAATGAATAGAAATTACATGCACAATATTAATTAAAGCATTCATTTGAACTTTAAATGGAAACAAGTATACATATCAGAGTGGTAAAATTTATACAAGTAGTCCAGATCCATATATCACAAGTCCCACACTGTACAATGGTCAAAATAAATAACTACACGGGACGTAGCCCGGCTCAAAAGAAGAAAAAGGACAGACTGACCACTGACCGACCACTGACAGACCACTGCTGGCTCTAAGGTTTTTCGCCAAAAGCATGAGAGAATCCTGTAGCCGGTTGCTCCGCCTCACCTGTGAAAGGAAGGGGTGAGTCTCACAGCAGAGACTCAGTAGGGTTCACAGAAATCCCTAACTCGCAACTAACTAAAGGAAAGTAGTAAAGAATGCATTGGCATAAATAAATGACAATCTAATAAAGTTGTAAAACTAACTAAACAATTTATGAACAGCTAACTAGCATGCCAATTAGAATTTAAACACAAGTACCAGAAATCTACCAATAGACAATAACTCAATCATTTCCAAGTGACTAAAGAGAGGAGAGGAGATCCACCAGAAGAAGAAACCAGATGCGTCCACTAACGGCTTACACTGCGTCTCAAGCATCTATGCAAGCCTGATCATAGCAAGCGAGACGCGTAACAGTACCAGAAACAAGTAACTAGTCAGAGCAACACTCGTTAGTCTCAGTCCAAGTCTCTGACCACGTGTGCACACACTAGCTCGTGCCTAGAGCCAGACCTCTAGCTAGTTCCCCCCCCCCCAGTAGGACGCTACTGTTTAGCAGGGACCCATGGAAACTAGCTTAAAAATCATAAACTGGGATACCCCGCCACCTCTCCCAGGTGGGATCAACACTAAAAGTCATCGGGCTACGACAGGTGGTTCCATCACTAGGAAAGATAATCTAGTTCTATTGGGATCTAAAAACATGCCACAATTTATGATAACGATTAAACATGGAAAATATGCAAGATTCAAGGAATAATTAACCGAATATGCTAAGATGGCCATTATTCAATAATTCAATGCTTGAATAATTTGAATATGCTAAAACAATTATTCCATAACTAAATACATAAACATTTGACTGTGCTAACAGGGCAATTATGCAGTGCAGAACGCATAATTAATTGAACATGATTGAATTAAAATGTTGCAAGAAATGGCGGATGAATGAAAATTGCCCCAATTTATAAAATAACCTACACATGGCGAGGATGCGATATTAAATGCACAATTAAAAAAACATGCATAATTCATAGAACACGCGGTTAAATTAAAGCCGTTATAGCCTTAGGCGGTTGAACGACGAACCGCCACGTGTTGCTAAACGGACTAGCCGTGAGATTTCTACCACAATTCAAATTTAAATTATTCACGCGGTCTAATCGTCAGCCGCTCGGGTCAACAAACGGTTTATGGCGGACCATTATAAAATCTAAAATAAATTAAACATAGTCCTTACCGAAGAATCGGATCCACCAGAATCACAACTGGATCCCTTCCCGGTCGACTCAAATCGATGGGAATTATAACATTTGACCTGTTCCCTGCCAATCCATCATCTCAATATAACAATTTATCATATATGAACTCAGTGACGATGGGCATGCTGTAGTTAATCTATGAACTCAGCGACAATGGAGATGCTTTTATTAATCTATGAACTCATCGACGATGGGCATGCTTTTGGAACAATTTAACGGGTAGGGTATTGATCCCCCTACCTTAATCGTGCCGAAACCTCCTATTCCGACCGCGTGCAAGCCAAGGGTCGCCGCGGTTTGTCCTTTGCCCGGTCGTCTCTCCACTCCACGGTTCATCCCGGGTTGATGCCTCTGCGTTCCTCGTCGCTCAAAATGAGACTAGAAGGCCATCCCCCCCACCGGATCTAAGTCGAGGATGCCGATCCGCCGCGAGAAGGGGAGGGAGAGGGCCGCCGTTGCCACGTGGGTTTGCTCTGACGAGGGTGCCGCCACGTTCTACAAGGTGCAGGCTCGTCGACGGAGCTCCAGCTCCTCCGCCAAGGCCGTCGGGTCATCGACGCGTCGAGAAAAGAGAAAGAGGGAGAGAGGAGGTCACCGTCTTCCGCCGTGGGTGAAAGGGGGAGGGGCTGCCGCCACGATCTCACCCCATTGCCAGCACCCCGGTGAGGTCGCCGCCATCCTCCGCCGTTCTTGAGCCGCCGCGCCGTGAAAAGGGATGAGGGAGAGGGGGAAGCCACCGTTCGCGGTGCCGCGGGTGAAGGACGACCGGCGGGGCCGCCGTCGTCCTTCACCGCCTTGGGTTGCCGCGGTGAGGCTATCGCCGTCCTCCACCGCCTTGGGCCGCCGTGCGTCGCCGAGAAGGAGAGGAACGGAGAGAGGGGGCGCCGGTTTCGCTGCCCGCCGTAGGTGCCTGCAGGTTCGCCCCGTCGGGTGAAATAAAAAAGGGGGGGAAGATTGGGAAAGTGGGAGAGAGAGGGGATCGAATGGGGTAAAAAAAGAGTTAAAATATATATTTTTTATTTTTAACCTTTATTTGCATTCTAAACCCCCTATGAAGCAAAATTATCCATATGCCCATTAATTTCCTTAAAAGCTTTAATCTAATTAGATTAATTACTTAAAAAAGCCCATAAATTTCATAAAAATAGCCGAAATTCATGGAATAAATTTTATTCTAATACTGGTAAAGATCCATTGAAGAACGGGTCTCACACTAACCCTGGCTACTGAAACAACGCTGAAACTCTACCGCACCTCTCGACGACCCCGCCTCACCTAAAATATAGGGGTGAGCCTCATTTCATAGGCTCAGTAGGGATCCCGCGGACCCCCACCTCGCACGAAAGAAACAAGGTAGAAAGATGCAAACGAACACGGAAGGTAGCACCACCTAACGGAAGCACGGTAGAATCGACAAGCAGTAATAAATAAATGGAAAATCTCTCTAAACTAGCCGCACTGTACAAACCAACCACAGCCCGTCAAAACACAAGTCCATACCTGCTAGGAGACAGGAGCACCACCCACTAGAAGCAAAGCCGGATGCGTCCCCTGACGTCTTACACTAGTGGCACTCTGCCCTAGCTAAGTTCTACCTACCCTTAGTCTAGTGGCACTCCGCCCTAGCTAAGTCCCACCTACCCTGGTCTAGTGGCATTCTGCCCTGACTGAGCTCTATACACCTTAGTCTAGTGGCACTCTGCCCTAGCTAAGTTTTACCTACCTTGGTCTAGGGGCATTCCGCCCTGACCGAGCTCTACCCACCTTGGTGTAGTGGCATTCCGCCCTGACCGAGCTCTATATGCCTTAGTCTAGTTGCACTCTGCCCTAGCTAAGTTTTACCTACCTTGGTCAAGTGACATTCTACCCTGGCCGAGCTCTACCCACCTTGGTCTGGTGGCATTCCGCCCTAACTGAGCTTTATCTACCTTAGTCTAGTGGCGCTCTGCCCTAGCTAGGTTTCACCCACCTTAGTTTAGGGGCACTCCGCCCTAGCTAAGTTATACCTACCCTTGGTCTAGTGGCATTCCACCCTGACCGAGTTTTACCTACCTTGGTCTAGTGGCATTCCGCCCTAGCCTAGCTCTACCCACCTTGGTCTAGTGGCATTCCGCCCTGACCGAGCTCTATATGCCTTAGTCTAGTGGCACTCTGCCCTAGCTAAGTTTTACCTACCTTGGTCTAGTGGCATTCCGCCCTGACCGAGCTCTATATGCCTTAGTCTAGTGGCACTCTACCCTAGCTAAGTTTTACCTACCTTGGTCTAGTGGCATTCCGCCCTGGCCGAGCTCTACCCACCTTGGTCTAGTGGCATTCCGCCCTAACCGAGCTTTATCTACCTTAGTCTAGCGGCGCTCTGCCCTAGCTAGGTTTCACCCACCTTGGTCTAGTGGCACTCCGCCCTAGCTAAGTTATACCTACCCTTGGTCTAGTGGCATTCCGCCCTGGCCGAGCTCTACCTGCCTTAGCTTGGTGGTACTCCGCCCTAGCTAAGTTCTACCCACCTTGGCCTAGTGGTATTCCACCCTGGCCGAGCTATACATACCCTTAGTCTAGTGGCACTCCGCCCTAGCTAAGTTCTACATACCTTGGTCTAGTGGCATTCCACCCTGGCCGAGCTATACATACCCTTAGTCTAGTGGCACTCCACCCTAGCTAAGTTCTACATACCTTGGTCTAGTGGCATTCCGCTCTGGCCGAGCTCTACCTTGCCTTAGTCTAGTGGCACTCTGCCCTAGCTAAGCTTTACCTGTCTTGGTCTAGTGGCACTCCGCCCTAGCTAAGTTCTATTTACCTTAGTCTAGTAGCACTCCATCCTAGCTAAGTTCCATCTGCCTTAGTCTAGTGGCACTTCGCCCTAGCTAAGTTCTACCTACCCTTGGTCCAGCGGCATTCCGCCCTGACCGGGCTCTATACCTACCCTCAGTCTAGTGACGCTCCACCCTGGCTGAACTCTATCCACCTTGGTCTAATGGCACTCTGTCCTGACCGAGCTACCTTTACCTTGGTCTAGTGGCACTCCGCCCGGATCAAGCTACCTCCGCCCTAGTCTAGTGGCATTCCGCCCTGGCTGAGCTCTACCCACCTTGGTCTAGTGGCATTCCGCCCTAACCGAGCTTTATCTGCCTTAGTCTAGTGGCGCTCCGCCCTAGCTTGGTTTCACCCACCTTAGTTTAGTGGCACTCTGCCCTAGCTAAGTTATACCTACCCTTGGTCTAGTGGCATTCCGCCCTGGCTGAGCTCTACCTACCTTGGTCTAGTGGCATTTCGCCCTGGCCGAGTTCTACCTACCTTGGCATTCCGCCCTGGCCAAGCTATACATACCCTTAGTCTAGTGACACTCCATCCTAGCTAAGTTCTACATACCTTGGTCTAGTGGCATTCCGCTCTGGCCGAGCTCTACCTTGCCTTAGTCTAGTGGCACTCTGCCCTAGCTAAGCTTTACCTGTCTTGGTCTAGTGGCACTCCGCCCTAGCTAAGTTCTATTTACCTTAGTCTAGTAGCACTCCATCCTAGCTAAGTTCCATCTGCCTTAGTCTAGTGGCACTTCACCCTAGCTAAGTTCTACCTACCCTTGGTCCAGCGGCATTCCGCCCTGACCGGGCTCTATACCTACCCTTAGTCTAGTGGCGCTCCGCCCTGGCTGAACTCTATCCCCCTTGGTCTAGTGGCACTCTGTCCTGACCGAGCTACCTTTATCTTGGTCTAGTGACACTCCGCCCGGATCGAGCTACCTTCGCCCTGGTCTAGTGGCACTCCGCCCTGATCAAGCTACCTCCACCCTGGTCTAGTGGCACTCTGCCCTGATCGAGCTACCCCTTACCCTGGCCTGAGGCACTCCGCCCTCGTCGAGCTCTTAGACACTACCCATCAAGTCCCACCGAGCTGAGTCCATAAGCTTTTTTCCTCGGCACAAGGCACTCCGTCTGCGTCGAGCTCTTAAATATTGCCACCGAGCTAGGCCCATAAACCTTTTCCCTCTGGCTCAAGGCACCCCGCCTTGGCCGAGCTCTCAGATGTTAATCCCTAGCCCCACTGGCGCTATAACAACATAGTCAAATCCATCAATAGTCTCACCAGACAACACAGCCTACACTATGGGCTGGTCTGTACCAAGAGTACTTTTGGAGGGTACCATTCTTAGCCCTCGTTAGTCGGCTAGGTTTTACCCTTGGCCTAGACCCCACGTCTTCGCTGAGTTGCTTGATTTCGACGTTCTGTCGAGTCAATGGCCACTTATATATTCTGCCATTGTTTGAAACCTCCCGTCTGAACAAGGTTTGTTGACTCCGATATCTCATCAGGTCGACGTCTATATTCTGCCCTTGCCCCAGACACGCCGTCCGAGCAAGGTTTGTTGATTCCGATATCTCGTCGGGGCGACGTCTACATTCTACCCTTGTCCCGGACCTACCGTCTGAGCAAAGTTTGTCAGCTCTGACATATTGTCAAGTTGGCATCTAGATTTTACCTTTTACACAGATCTCCCGTCTGGGTCAGATGCATGGGTTGTCTTCGACAGTCCGTCAAGGCAACATCAATTCCAGATTACTTCCAAGTCCGACATCCTACCAGGATCCGCTATCCAATCTGCTGGCCTTTGACATCCAGTCGAAGCCAGCTATCCTTGTTGGCGAGCCCAACACCCTATCATGTATTTCAAATATCTCATTTTTGGCTCATCCACCTCGGCTGAAGCCCGCTACCATATATCTCACAACTTCCAACTATTCTATTCCCCGATTCAGCCACGACAGCCGAAGTCGCTATTATACATTTTCAGCCGTTCCATCATCCGGCTAAAACCGCTATTATAATTCTTCAACTATCTCCTCTTTCGGTTTAGCCATTCTGGCCAAAGCCGTTATCACAATTCGTCAGTTATTCTATCTTTCGGCTTAGCCATCCCAGCCAAAGCTGCTATCATAATTTTCAGCTATTCTAGCTTTCGGCTTAGCCATTCAAGCCAAAGCTGCTATCATGATTTTCAACTACTCTATCTGTCGGCTTAGCCATTCCGGCCAAAGCTGCTATCATAATTTTCAGCTATTCTAGCTTTCGGCTTAGCCATTCAAGCCAAAGCTGCTATCAGGATTTTCAACAACTCTATATGTCGGCTTAGCCAGTCCGGCCAAAGCTTGCTATTCTTGCTCTTATAGCCTGCTGTCTTTGGCTCTCGTAGCCTGCTATTCCTGGCTTCTATAGCCTGCTATCCTGGCTCTTGTAGCCTGCTGTCTCTGGCTCTCATAGCCTGCTATTCTTGGCTTCTACAGCCTGCTATCCTGGCTCTTGTAGCCTGCTGTCCTGGCTTCTACAGCCTGCGGTCCTGGCTCTTGTAGCCTGCTGTCTCTGGCTCGCATAGCCTATTATTCCTGGCTTCTACAGCCTGCTATTCTGGCTCTTGTAGCCTGCTGTCTTTGGCTCTCGTAGCCTGCTATTCTTGGCTTCTACAGCCTGCTATCCTGGCTTTTGTAGCCTGCTGTCTCTGGCTCTCGTAGCCTGCTACTCCTGGCTTCTACAGCCTTGGCTCTTGTAGCCTGCTATCTCTGGCTCTCGTAGCCTGCTATTCCTTGCTTCTACAGCCTGCTATCCTGGCTCTTGTAGCCTGCTGTCTCTGGCTCTCGTAGCCTGCTATTCCTGGCTTCTATAGCCTACTATCCTGGCTCTTGTAGCCTGCCGTCTCTGGCTCTCGTAGCATGCTATTCTCGGCTTCTACAGCCTGCTATCCTGGCTCTTGTAGCATGCTGTCTCTGGCTTTCGTAGCCTGCTATTCCTGGCTTCTACAGCCTGCTATCCTGGCTCTTGTAGCCTGCCGTCTCTGGCTCTCGTAGCCTGCTATTCCCGGCTTCTACAGCCTGCTATCCTGGCTCTTGTAGCATGCTGTCTCTGGCTTTCGTAGCCTGCTATTCCTGGCTTCTACAGCCTGCTATCCTGACTCTTGTAGCCTGTTGTCTCCAGCTCTCGTAGACTGCTATTCCTGGCTTCTACAGCCTGTTATCCTGGCTCTTGTAGCATGATGTCTCTGGCTTTCGTAGCCTACTATTCCTGGCTTCTACAGCCTGCTGTCCTGGCTCTTATAGCATGCTATCTCTGGCTCTCGTAGCCTGCTATTCCCAGCTTCTATAGCCTGTTGTCCTGGCTCTTATAGCCTGCTATCTCTGGCTCTCGTAGCCTGCTATTACTGGCTTCTACAGTCTGCTGTCCTGGCTCTTATAGCCTGCCGTCCCTGGCCCTCAAGGCCTGCTACCTTGGCTTTACGGCCTACTATCCTGCTACCTCAGCTTGTACAGCCTACTATCTCACTATCTCTAGGTCCATGTGGCCTACTAGCCTGGCATTTTTCAATATCTGTGCATCTCTCGGCCTTGACATACCGTCAAAAGCCCGCTGTCTCGCTACCCTTTTGGCTTAAGCCTACTTCAACAATGACCATCATGTCCCACCGTGATGATTGCTACAACCCAATGACTTGGGCTCACCCTGAAGCCTACTTTCCTGCTACCGCTAGGTCTGCATATCCTATTCTCCCATTATCTCCTGGCTTTCACAGCTGGCTTGCCATGTTACCTTTCGGCTGTCATAGCCCGCTTCCCTTGCCAACTGTTGACTTCTATAGTCTACTTTCTATATTCGGGTTAGACTCCATGTCAAACCCGCTGCCCGTCCTTGGCCAAGGCACTCTGTTGAGGCCTACCACTCCACTTTAATCCAGTTCCATCATCTGAATAAAACGGCTCTCATTTGCCAGTACCAACCCTCTTTGTCCCGCCAGGACTTGCTGCATAAAGCCCTTTTCCATTATTTTGTTATCAATTTTTCTGGCTTTTGAATAACTAACCTGCAGGTATTCACATCAGGCGCTTGAACAAATAAATGGATATATAGTGACATATACATATATGCATACATATAAAATAATATAAAAAGGAGAAAGGAAAAGAAAGAAAAAATTGCTTGCTCTCAAAATTTTGGGTGTTTCTTGGCCATGCTTGCATGCTTGCTTATACTATAAGATAATGCACCTCCTTCAATTTTCTAGGACCACATCTCTTTGCTAAATAAACTGTCTGATTCTAAGCATGTGTGCGCCACGGCATACACTAAGGGATGAAAAGTCAATATTGGCTGAGTGCATGCGTCTAGTGGAAAAGTCATAGCTATGCCGCTAACGCAACTCGTGAGATACACCCAAAGCAAAACTCCCGCACTTTGCACCACAATGTGTTCAGCGGTCTCTTATCATAGGGATCCTAGAAGGTTCTTCCTAATACTTTATGGATGCTCAAACGTCTGCACTCACATGAGGGGTAATCATGAGGAAAAAGCTGCCTTCCCTCAAGTTAAAAAAAAAAAGGGAAGAAGAAGGATGACAGATAGGATGAATCCTAGTAGCCGGGAATCCCCATTGAGACACATGAGGAGACTCGCGCCGAACGGTGAAGTACGTAATAAAATCACTCTAAAGGATGAATCCTAGGAGCCGGGAATCCCCATTGAGACATATGAGGAGACTCACGCCGAACGGTGAAGTCTGTAATAAAATCACTATAAAGGATGAATCCTAGTAGCCGGGAATCCCCATTGAGACATATGAGGAGACTCGTACCGAACGGTGAAGTCTGCAATAAAATCACTCTAAAGGATGAATCCTAGTAGCCGGGAATCCCCATTGAGACACATGAGGAGACTCGCGCCGAACGGTGAAGTCCGGAGCTGGGAACAAACTAAGGGGGTCATGCGAAGCTACCAAAAATCGAGAACCCCAGCTGTGTGTGTAGACGATGGAGCAATACTCTAGTGTTATTTTGAACGTCTGTGTATCGCTACGTCGGAGATTTGCTGCTCGCATACTTGCACTATCACACTATAGAGAAGTAGCCTCGGGTGTAGATCGTGGCTTACGCTGTGCACATATTCTATGCGATGTCCCCTCGGCGCATGCACATCTCCCTTAGTTGTGCCTTGTGAGCCGTACTCTGCCTATGAGTCACAGGCGCTATCCTCGTCCTATCCCTGATATAGGGGAGCTATTCTATATATCTAGCTTATGCATGCTGTTGAATGCTTGCATGCTCGCATGAATAAAAAGACACTCTTTCAAACGGGTCTCACCTGTAGGCCCCGCTCACCTGTCCCTCATTTGCGCCACCTACGGGTGGGGGGCATTTGTTGACACATAAAAAATTATAAAATAATAATATATACATATATATAAATAATGTCAACATATTTTTCCCACTAAATCATATTATATTCCTTATTTTCTAGGGATAGAGGAAGAGGCGGAGAGGCTACAAGGGCCCATTAAGCCCACAAAGGCGCCCAGACCATATCAAAGCTTAAAGGGACGTCGAAGCCCATACTGAAGAAGGAGCGCGCCGAGAGTTCTGCTGTCGAGCGCGCCGACTGTCCACCACCCCGGGAAGGACCCGTGCCGAGAGAAGAGGGCCAGCCCTCTATATAACCACGCCTTCGGCGTGTATGAAAAAGGGGGGGGCGGAAAAAAAGAAAGAAGAGACGAGAAGGGAAGAGGAGCCTTCGAAGAAAAAGAGAGAGCCCTTCGAGAAGAAAGGAAGAGGGTGCTTAGCCACCAAAAAGAAAGGGGGGAGCTCGAGCGCCCTTCGTAGAAGCTGAAGAAAGAGAGAGGGGTTCGAGGAGAGAATCCAGGTGTGAGGGCCGTGCAACTGCAACTTCTTTGCTCTCTCTTTCTCTTCTCCGTCTGTCTGAGTATTCCTCTTTTGTTTTTTCGCTTTCGAGCATCTTTGCTCTAGTAGCATCGAATGCTAATGTAACCCTGTTTGTAGGGATGAAGTTTGGATTTCTTTTCCTTTTCGGTTAGATTTCTTTCTCTTAAATCGCATGTGTGTAAGCCATTTGGCTGAAGTATTTAATAAAAGAATGGGATGAGTTCCAATATGTCTGAGCATTCCTTTCCGTCTTCCTCTGTATCTGAGGTTTTAATCTATGTATGGCGGTAGCTAGTCGCGAATGTCTTATGTTTAATTTCCTCTATCTGCTGAAGCTTCTTCGCCATCGTCCTTTATCACCCCCCCTAGCCACATTTCGAGGGCCTGAGACAGTCTATCTCATGGCTCCTCGTATGTGAAACGAAGAGGGACATGTTCAAGGGTTCCTGTCCGTGGTTCTGCTCCTAGTGAGGCCCCCAGAGGAAAGGTGTTCCCCCCGAAGTCTTCCCTCTACGATCATCCAAAATAGCTTAGATCGCTGAATAAACCTCCTTGTTCTGAACGTTCAAAGCCTCTGCTTTAAAAAACCCCTAAAACCCCACTTCAAAAGCCTCCCGGCGCGAGCCCCTCTCGGCGCACGTTTCACGCCGAGAATTGGCCGCGTCGGTTGAACCTCACGCTTCACGCCGATACCCTCATACCCTCCATGCCTTCATACCCTCCATGCCGAAGATGGCCACCTCGATACATTTGTGTCGATGCCATCAGGCCATGCCAGCATTGTTCGAAATGTCTTGTCTTCCTGTGGAGAAGCATTACCCTTTTCTCTGTCCTCACGAGAGCCATATCAAAGGGGTCAAATCCCCACATTCTACGAGCCCACTAGGTCATGGATTCCTGCTAGTGCAGGCTCTCCGTTGGGTACATCAGGCATATTACAGCAAAAGGAATGAGATCTCGTACGATCTAAACCCATTGGATCACGGGCTACGCCCGGCACTCATTTTTGTTTCTACTCCGACATTCGTGAGTAGATAGCCTATAATATACTTTTGGCACACTCCCAAAGTATGGGGAGGTGCTGTCAAAATTCGTTCAGAGTTTTACTCGATCGACCAGCATGATACCTTCATCGCAGTTGTGTACTTAACCCCTAATTACGTGGCAAGAGTCTGAGACATATCATCTCATGGTGTCTCGGCCACTGCAGGGAATACACCTTACATTCACATGATCTCCCTGGCCCCCCCTTCGTGAATGGAGCCACCCTCATCCTCTATTTTCATCCATTCATCACCCTGAAGTCCCCAGGGAATGAAGAAACCCTCATAATACCTCAAACAGAACCAACAAAATCTTCTCCCTGCGCCACCTCCTCCAGGCGCCAAACCCGCGCCGGGTTTGGGGGGCGCCGAATGCCCTTGCCATGGCGCGCCGGGACCCCGTCGTGCTGATTACCCCTTAACTTTTCTTCGCGCCGGGAGCACACCGTGCCATTTGGCCTACGCGCCGACTCCTATTTGTGCCGTTTCGCCTTATCAATGGGTGCTATTCAAACCCTCATGCCAAACAATTCTATTAAACCCAAAATCTGCCCAAACTCAGGCGTCCATTCCTTACCAACTTCCGGGTTAACCTCCATTATCTCACGAGGGAATTATGGTTCTTCACCCAGGTCCATGGGAGATACATTAATGGGGGGTTTTCATCCCTACATTACACCGAATCCGACATTTCTTCTGTCACCTTGCTGACCCTCGGAGTTCTGCCACCGCATGTCCTCCAACGGTCCTTCGAGGGGAATATTAAAAAATGATGCGATGGTGGACCCTGTCCCGTCATATGTGGATCCTTTTCGGGCCCAGGGCTACGCCCGATTTTCTTTTGGTTTCCATTCCGACTCTCCGTGGATGGATGTCCCATATTCCCACTTGGCATAGTCTAAGATAAGGGGATATGCTGCCGGATTTATTCCGTGTATTAATATATCGTATCTTGCAACGCATGCACCTTCTATCCTGCGAATGAATGAGCATACCTATCATATTGGTTTTGCCCCTAGGCTCTTCTACTTTGGCGATTAATCAAGGGTTGTCCTTCTTCGGAAGGACGTAATTAACGTCATAGCCTTTATGGTATGACGGACTTCCGGTCCCGACTCGGACTTCACAATCGACTGACTGAGTCAGATCGAGCGCACAATAAAATTGTCACTCCGGTGACTGGCACGCCTAATAAACCAACTAACAAACCAATAAACCAATACATAAAATAAATAATAAATAAATAATAAATAAATCCATTCCCACAAGCTGGCACGCCCGGTGGGACCAAGTCTCCCTTCATCTCTTCGCCAAAGTAGAAGGCCTGGAGGCCTTCCCCAAAATACTGATTGTTTGCTCATTCTGATTTGCAGTGATCTCAATGGCTGGCGGATTTGCCGCGCTTGCATTCGGCCCTCAAGTGGTCGCTACCCACGCGGAGCATGGGTACCTGGCGGTGCCCACTGCTTTCGGAACTCTGCCACCAGTGGTGGGGTTCCCTAACTTTCTCGGAGTCACCTTCATCGGCCTGCTAAGGATCGAGGAAGAGGAAGCTAACAAGACTGTTGCGGCCAAGGCCGTAGCCCCTGCAATGGCGAGCTGTCCACGGGGAACCACTCCGTCTTGCCATACTTTCTCATGCTTTGTCCACCACGTGGACTACCACGCTATCCCCGCCAGTGACAAGGCGTCGGGGGGGGAAGAAGAAGAAGAATCAAAGAAGAAGAGTTGTTGTTGTTTCCCGAGGCCGACTCTCGGCTTCTGGGAAGTCTGTCCTAATTGGTGGCGTTCGTGTTTATATGAACGGCCGCCATGCTGAAGCTTTGTCGGATCATATCATCCCGGCGGTTTCCATTCACAACCCCTTTCAGGTGCTAGCAAGCCAGAAGGCCGATTTAGACATGGATGTCCGGGGGAAGTGTTGACGCCTTGAAAATGAACAAGGGTGAAAGCACAGTTGAAAAGAGGATCAGACCAACAGTGAAAGGCCAATGATGAAGTCTGCCAACCTTTTACCCGGCTGAAGCCTTTGTCGGCCAAACCGATACCCTGTGCCGATATTATTCAGACGACAACACTGATAAAGCAGTAGTCACTCGACTGATGGGACCTCCTAGCACACTTTTACTAAGAGCTATGTTACTGTTACATCCAAGAGCCCACAGATGACATGTCAGCATAGGCCAGATGTCGGCTTATTGACAGATGTGATAAAAGATAAGGATGAAGCCGGTGCCGATAGATGAAGATTGTAAAGGCTTTTGCAAAGTCAAAACACAAGAAGAATCGTCTCCACAGACTATACACCCGGCTAAAGTCTTTCCAGACTAAAGCTGATGTCCGAGCTCGTCACCATTCAAGTGACGATATCGATAAGATAATACCTGGTTTTGTCACCATTCAGATGGCAATACTGGTGAAACCCCTGTCTACGGACTGATGAAACCCATGTCTGCAGACTGATGAAAATCTATGAAATAGAAGCTATGTCACCACTAGATGGCCTTCCTCGGTTCTGGAAGATATACTGGAAGAACTAAGAGAGGTCGAAGTGCATATGAAGTTTAAAAGCCCTGAATGGGCCTGCCGAATGAGCTCTAGAGAATGGCGCCGAGAGACCCTCATCAAGGCCCAAAAGCCCATATGAGGGGGGGGGGCGCCGGGAAGCCATGCCCTTTGCCGCCGGGAGGCCTCCCCGGTTGAAAGAGGCACGCCGGGAAGCTGCCTTCTTCACGCCGTGATGAAGCCTGCCGAGAGGGGGAAAACGCTTATAAAAACCCCTCCCTTCGAACAAGAAAAAAAAAGGGCAAAGGCAGAGAAGAAGACACACAAGAAAACAGAGAACAGAAGAACAAAAAGAGAGAAGAGAAAAAGAAAAGGAGAGCTCCAGGAGGAGAGACTCGAAAAAGCGAAGGAATATCTGAGAAGAGACGAAGGAGCAGAAGCTCAAGGTGGGCAGCCGGGGAGGGAGAGGAGTCAATGCTCCGCCCCCCCCCCCCCTTTTCATCTTCTTTGTTTCTGTTTTCTTCTTTATGTAACCATGCGAGTCTTATCTCGATTCATCGGTGATAACCGGGATATCCCGGCCGCCATTCATCTCCCTTTCCTCCATTCCCTCTATGTGGCTGGGGTGAGTCCCGGAATGATGTGATTGTATGAAATGCTCCAGTGGCCCGTTTGGGTGCTAGGCGATTGAAGTATTTGCCCGCTATCTATCCATCTGCTGCTATGCTTTTCCTTTATATGTTTTCGTTTTAAGTCCAACTGAAGTGCGTCCGATTCCCCGGTGGGTCTTCGGGCTCAATTGTCTGCAGTAGAATAAATGTCGTTCTAAATAAGCCGATGTCCCCCTCCGATTCATCATCGTTTGCATAAAGTTTCCCAGGCTTGCCCTAGGGCCAGAGACAGACCATCTCTTGGCTTCTGGGACAGTCTGCTACCGATATTGGCAGTAACTCCGAGGGTTTGCTCGAGATCCTCTTCTCACAGGAGTAAGTAAGCTGCTTCAATAAATTAATACCGATGGTTTCTAATCCGGCTCCAGTCCGAACAATTACATCAGGGTCGCCCCTGGGGTCAGAGATGGCCATCTCTTGGCTCCCAGGCGACCAAAGATGCCAGTAAATGAGCCCCTGAGGGTCAATAATAATATGACGATTCAGAGCCCCATCCTGTAGTGATTCCTTCGATTCCCCTTTGAACCCAGCCCATCTTTGGCAAATCAAACCCATATCTGTGTAATCTCTCACTTACACTTTAAATCCAGCCTCAATCCGAGCCAGAAATCTCATAAAACCCCCAAACAGAGCATCGTTTCAGCTCTGTAAACCATGAAATCCTGTAGCTATTCCATCCTCTCGGCGTGCAAAATTCCCCGCCGAGAACTACGCTGCCGAGAGACCTCCTTCTTCAGCAAACCGACAAAAGTCTCTCCAGGCCACTTCCACATGAACCCCCCAGCTCTCCGCTTCCCGGCACCACCTTCCCGGCGCGGTAATGGGCGCGCCGGGAAGCCCAAGGCCGAGACCTTCCCCCCTTGCCTTTGGCCTCTCGGCGCCAGCCTCCCGGCGCGATGAGGAGCGCGCCGAGAGCTCCTCCTCCTCTTCAGCTGTGCCGAGATCCTCTTCCTCCTCCCTTCAACTAGGCCGAGAATACTCCTGGCCATCTCCCCTTTGCGCCGAGAAGCTCTCCAATTGGCATGTCGGGAACCCCGGCCATTTTGCCTTCGCGTCGGGAACCTATGTACACTTGAACTGCATTGATGAGTAACCCCTTTAGCTCGGGAGGACTCTGCCATTGCATGAGTTCCGCCGACTTTTATAGGGAATATCAAACATTGCCCCATGGCATATATATATACATATGGGTGGGGAGGTCTGGCCTCTCTCTTTCTCCCGGCTTTCATCCCGGCACTCCGTGGGTGATAGCCTATTTCTCCCTGGGCATAATCTAGATTAAAAAGAAATACTATCGAAATACCGATCGATGCTTTAAACCCCATCATGGTCACAGCTCAGTCTACCCGTGACTGTGATCCTCCTTCCCCCCTAAGCCTGGTCTTTGAATCGCCGACCTAACGATATCATCTGTTTCTATGGTTGATGTTGTTAATTTGCCCGCCTTCCTGGCTTCGGTATGAAGTTCCATTTGCGCACATGAATATATGTTTGCCTCTCGAGGCCTCCTACCTTTAGCGTTTAATCAAGGGTTGTCCTCCTTAGGGGGGATGTAATTAACGTCATAGCCTTTATGGTATGGCGGACTTCCGGTCCCGACTCAGACTTCACAATCGACTGATCAAGTCAGATCGAGCGAACAATGAAATCGTCACTTCGGTGACTGGCACGCCAATAAATCAATGAACCAAGAAAATAAAATAAAACATAAGGATTAAAATAATAAAGAGAAAAAATGTGTCAAACAAGTCTGGCACGCCCGGTGGGACTGAGTCTCCCTTCATCTTTACGCTAAAGTAGGAGGCCCAGCGGGCCCCCCTCAAAATTCTGATTCTATGTACTTTTCTTATTTTCAGGAATCTACAATGACAGTCGGAATCATGTCCGTTTGCTTCGACCAGCAGCCGATTGACATGCATGTGCGAGAAGGCTACTTGGCGGTACCTCTCGCGTTCGGATCGATGCCGCCTGCCGTTGGGCTTCCCAACTGCTTGGGCGTCGTCTTCACCGACCTTCTGCAGGTCGATGACAATGAGCAAGGCACTACTGCAAGTGCCCCAGTGAAGATCACTGACCAGAAGAATATCTTACCAGAGAAAACGGTCCCCACGGCCGTCGCCTGCTACGTCCATCATGTCCAAAAAAGGGACATGGTCCCTGCTGCTGCTCAGAAGGGGAGAAGAACCAACCGGAGGAGCCGGTATGATGCTGTTGACCGTCGTCTTTCCAATTCCGGAAAGACCATGATGGTTGGAGGTGTCCGGGCAAACATGAATGGTTGCCCAAGGGAGGTCAACCCGGACGTGATCATCCCGATGGTGCCCACTACCAACAGATTCCAGACTCTGGCCGCCAGACAGGCCAATTGGGAGGCTGATGAGAGGAAGCCGCTGGCGCCCAAGCCAGCAAAATACAAACAGGTCTGGCGACCGAAGAGGATTCAGAGCTGGGTTCCAGCTCGAGATGAGGAGAAGGCTGCTGAACATTCTGTTGCCCGCTTCAGGGCAGAAAGCCGAAGAAGAGAGGGAAAAGAGACAAGAAATGCTGTTGCTGCTCGCCCCAAAGCCTGGGGCAGAAGAGATAAGAGAAATGATGTAGAAAGAAATTTGACTGCTGCTCGCCCCATGATGAGGGGCAGAAGGGATGAGAGGAAGGAAGACCTTACTGTCACCCATCCCAGGGCAGGGGGTAGAAGATGGCAAAGAAAGAAATATGATGCTACTGTCAACTGTTGCCGAAACGACAATGTGGGAATGAGCGAACCAGTCACGGTCGCCATCCCAAGAAGACCGAGGGCATGTGCCAGACAGGCCGACTTGTTCAAATATTCCAAAGCCGAGCATTTGAATGCTCAGGTAACAAGACTGGCCTATCAGCAGAGAAGCCAGGAAAGACTAATGTTCCGGCCTGAACCACAGAGGCACAATTCTGAAGAGATGAAGCAGATAGTCCAAGACTACTTCCACTACCTGGGGAGCTCTGCCCTCGGTCAACAAAGACTATCCCGTGCCTTGGGCACCAGAGGTGAAGAAAAAGAAGAAACACTTCAAGAAACGATGATCGGAGCCTCTTCCTCTGATTCAAATCACTATGAAGAAGGTCTCAGGGCTGGATATGACAAAGAAGACCTGTACCGGGAAGAAGCCAAAGAAAGAATATCGGTCTTTGACCGGCTCAAATATCCTGACCAGGTGAAAAGAAAGGTCTACAGGAGGAAAGAAAAAATGCAAATCTTCGCCTGCAACATGGCTGGACTTGCCAGGGGGCAAGATATACTACCAACTCGGCCAGATGAACTGCTCAGGTTGGCTACTAGACCTGGTCCTGTCACAAGAAGAGGCCAGGCCGCAAAAGATAAGATGAAGAAATATGATGAAGCCCGCAAGATCACCACCATGACAGTCAATGTGGTGACGACAGAGGATGAGGACAATCCCCTTATTGATGATGCTGAAGGGACTTCTGAAGATATGCAAATCCCATCAGCCTTGGATCCTATGGTCCAGATGATGTTCAGAAGATACCAGCAGGAGATCAGTGCTCTCCGAAGGCAGCTCAATGAGAGACATGAAGCTACATCAGTCTCAAAGCAAGCTAAACCTGCGGGGCAGACATCCAGCTCAGCAGAGACGGCTATCCCAGCTAACCCTCTCCTAGCTGATAAGGGCAAGACACCGAGCCAACCTATTCCACAGCAAACAGCAGCTCAGCCCTCTGTGTCTCAGACACAGCCTACCGCGCCCATCTTGCGCGCCACTGTGATGACAACTCCTCACAGCCAGCAACAAGCTCACTTCTTTCCAGAAGACATAGATCCAGCTGTAGCCCACAAGCAGATGATTGAAAGAATTGTAGAAATGAAGCTGTCAGAAAAGACTGGTGGTGATGCTGGTACCTATGATGTGTACAAGGTACCGTATCCTCCCCAGTATGCTGCCAAGAGACTACCCCCAGGCGTCAGTAAGCCGCCGAAGTTTGAGAAATTTAATGGCCAAGGCTCCCCTAGGGAGCATATAGCCTACTACACTACAATCAAGGGCGGCCTAGCAGTCGATGAAGCTTATCTGCTCAAGTTCTTTGGCTCATCCCTCACTGGGTTGGCCTTTGAATGGTACTCAAGCCTGCCAGCTGGGTCAGTGGTTGATTGGCCTGATATGCAGAGAAAATTCCGCGATAGATTTCATGTCACGGAAAGGGAAATCACGATAGCAGAGCTATATGCAACCAGGCAGAAGCAAGATGAAACTGCACTGGACTACATCAAAAGGTGGAGGAACTTAGCCATGAGATGCCGAAGACCTCCTCATCAAGAAGATGCGGTGCAGATATGCAAGCAGAGCCTCAGGAGGGAGGTGCTAGAAAAAATGATCGGTGTAGATGTCAGAACATTTGACCGACTGAACAATATAGTGGCAGAAGTCGAGACGTTCTTGTCCAAGCGTCCGACCGCCAATGTCCCCACCATGCCGAAGGGAAAATCCAATGAGCGACGGCCATCACACTCTGAGGCCAACACCGTCGATTTCAGAACCTTCGAGCAACAGAAGGGGAAGAAAGGGCCAGATGAAGCTCCCCCGCTGGCAGATACAGCAGAAAGAAAAGATAAAGTCTCTCTGAGAGACAAGCTGAGAAAAGCATATTCCTTCCCAAAAGATAAGACGGCCGCACTGTTCAACTGGGCATACAAGTTCAATAAGGTAACATTGCCTGAACCCAAAAGACCAGCAGATGTAGCAAAGAAAGATGATCCGCTGTTCTGTCCATTTCACCGTGCGCTGGGGCACGCAATTGAAGATTGTTATGTCTTCAAAGATATCATGGAAGGAATGGTCAAGAAAGGTGAGCTGCAGCCGGGAGATTGATGTGACACAGCCCAAAGACCACTAAATATGATGAGATGACCCTAGGACTTAGACCCGCAAGCATACAAGCGTTCAATGATTCTCACGATGACGATTTTTGCTCACCCGATTCACACGTTCACCCGGTGGGTCCGGGAGATAATGATGAAGGTCCGGGGCGGGACCCAATTGTTCTAATGGACTTACAATGTTAGGGATGACCCCAAATGAGTCTAGGATATCCAACTTTGTGGGCGGCTGGCCCGCAGGGCGGGGGCTTGGTGGCACTCACTCACGGTCCGCGGTGGACACTAACAAACTAGCATGCAAGTTCGAGCCCTCTTCTCACCGCCGACGAGCAATCAAAGCAATACTAAACTAGCAGGAATAAGGCTACTAAGGATAGTATCAGAAGCTCACCTGATCGGTGTGAAGACACCGATCCCGATCGGAGACGAGGGCGCGCCGGGAGGCGAGGGTATGCACCCGATCGCCGCGGCGATGTAGCTTGACCTGAAATTGCAAACGGTACAGCACTACTCCTCACGCAGGAGGGGTGATCTTGGGGTGGGGGTTATGCTTAATACATTCAAAACTACCTCCACGCAGGGAGGGGCCTTCAGCCGGCCAAGCGGGGTGGGGAGAGATGCAAAGGAAACCGAGTTTCCGAGCTTCGCCGATTCTGTCTAGCTTCTGTAATTCTGGACAGGGAGTCGATGTTGATGCAGCCAATAAATCCACCGAGCTCAGAATCTGATGAGACTTGCGCCAAAAGATTGCTAACCGGAGAGGGGTGTGGCTTGAATTTTTGGATGACGTTCTGATCTGGGGGCTGACTGCTCCGGCGACTGGAAGATGGATGCAGCTCTTGTCTCTGGCCGAGCTCAGTCTAAAACAACAGGTTGCAGAAGCGGTCACGGTCGCTCCTGAGCTCCAAATCTGGCACCGCTGGACTCGTTGGAATCTTATACGAGTCTACTTTGCAGAAAAATAAACAGGGAAGTCTTCTGATGTCGGAGATGAGCTGGATGTCCAGAGAAGTGGACGGTGGTCGGGACAAACTGTGAGGAGGCAGACCGGCGTGGTTGTGGTAGAAAATTGGTATCTCTGGTTGTTGGACTCCGAACGGGATTCTGCCTTCTGTTCCTGGACGCTGACAGGGGGAGGAAGAACTTTGTAGAAGACCCTGAAGGCTGGTTCCTTCAAGGTTCGTCGTGGGAGAGTCTTCTCTGCCGCTCTGGCTTCTGGTCTGAGAAGTTCTGCACAGTCGGAGAAGAATGGTGGTTGCGGACAGCACCGAGCTCGGATGCCGACGAAACTGCCTCGCCTTGAAAGCTGACTTGCATATGAATCTATAAATGTAGGCCTCGCCTCCTGAGTCATTGAGGGATGACCGTGGCCTCCTCTGCAAGTTCTGTAATCCTGCTTCCTGAAACAGGGCGGGAATGAAGGGAAGATGAAGTGGTGGGGAAGGGAATGGCCAAGAGAGAAAGTGGTGGAAGGTGGTTCTACTGGCTATGGGAGGAAGTTGAGTGGTGTTTGAGGGGTATTGGAGGCTATGGAGATGGAGGTGGGGGGGGGGGGTGAAGTGGGGCTGAAGAGAGTATGGTCTGCTAGTGAAGGTGGTGGAGGATGAGGGTGCACAAGAGAGAGGGGTGAGAGGGAGATGGTGGGGGCGAACTTGGTTCAAGGGAGGGGGTTGAGGGGCGGTCAAGGCAAGGGAGGGAAGGTTAAAATTTGAAATGGGTCTAGGGAGGGGTGGGATTTGTGTGGGGAAGTGGTGGATTGTGTTGGGAGGTGGAGGATTTGCTTTGGGACAAAGAGAGGGGAGTAAATGAGGGGCTTGGGGAAGTGGAGGGTCTTAATGGAGGTGGGTGAGGTAGTGGAGGTGGTTGGGGGTTGGAGTAAGTGAGGGGGGGGGGAGGAGGAGAGAGGGTGGGGGTGAACTCCCCTTGGGAGAGAGTGAGAGTGAGAGAGAGAGTGAGGGAAAGAGAGTAAGAGAGAGAGATTTAAGAGGTAAAAGGAAGCGGTTTTTTTTTAATATCCAAAAGTGAGTACAAGTGGAGAGATGGGGCCTATATATAGGCAACCACTCTTTACATGACCAAAATGTCCCTGACAATAGGACAAAAGACCGAGCATAACCTAGACTCAATCCTATGGGCCCATAACTAAGGAAATAAGGCCCAATTAAGTAAAATAAGGGAAATGGACTAGAACCACATGACTCAATAAAGGAAAATACATAAGATAGGACTCAATAAAAGGAAAATACATAAAATGAACCTGGAAAAATGAAGATAACAAGTGGAGACCATGATCAATCCATATCAAGAGTGTGTAGACGACCAAAGCTAGAGGGAGTGTCGTGAGATGCCCTCATCAAATCCCCCGGGGTGGGGAGAACTCGACCCTGTCGAGTATGGGTCTGCCTGACTGTCGTACTGCTCCATCATGTCGGGGTCCAGGCGCATCAAATCCTCCCGACTCACCCATGCATCCTCGGTCGGGGGACGGTTCTTCCACCTAACCAGATAGCGCTGATACACCTTGTGCCTTGTAATGATACTCTGCTCATCCAGTATTGCCTCTACCTGCTCTTGTCGGTCCCTCAAGCTAGAAAGTGGAGTCCCTCCGGGGGTGTCTCTCATAAGGGGGGGTAAAGGCTCAAGCTCCTCACTAGGTTCCACCGCGGGGCCTTTGTAGGGTACCAGGTCCGCCACGTTGAAGGTAGGGTGTACCCCATAGCTCTCTGGTAGGTCAAGCTCATAAGCATTGCTGCCAAGTCGTCGTAGAACTCGAAAGGGTCCCGACCCTCGTGCCCTCAACTTGGAGGCAGGCCCGGGAAGGAGCCGCTCCGTCCTCACCATCACCGGGTCCCCCACTTGGAATTCACAGTGGCGCCGGTGAGCATCGGCCCGTCTTTTGTAAGCCTCATTGCTTTTACCTATATGCTTGCGGATGTCATCATGCAACTCTTTGATATGCTGTGCAAAGGACTCAGCTGAGACTGACACTCTAGCATGTGGGGGAAGGGGAATGAGATCCGAGGGCTTTCTAGGCCTAAAACCATGTACTACCTCAAATGGACTCTTGCCTATGGACCTATTGACAGAATCATTGTAGGCAAACTCGGCTTGAGATAAGAGGAGATCCCAATTCCCAGGGTGATCCCCTACAAGGCATCGGAGCAAGTTCCCAAGGCTTCGGTTGACGACCTCAGTTTGGCCATCGGTTTGAGGATGATAGGCAGTGGAGAATTTGAGGAGGGTCCCCATCAAGTGCCATAGAGTCTTCCAAAAATAACTAGTGAACTTCACATCTCTATCGGACACAATAGTCTTAGGTAACCCATGGAGTCGGACTACCTCATCAAAGAATAACCGGGCGATCCTAGAGGCATCAGAGGTCTTGGAGCAGGGGATAAAGTGGGCCATCTTTGAGAACCTGTCAACCACTACAAAGATGGAATCATGTTTGCGCAAGGTCTTTGGTAGGCCAAGAATGAAATCCATGCTCAAATCCTCCCATGGTTGGTCGGGTATGGGTAGTGGTGTGTAAAGCCCGGTGTTTTGTCTTACTTGCTTGGCGGATGCACATATGCGGCATTGTCCCACAATGTGGGCCGCATCCTTCTTGAGACTGGGCCAGTGGAATTGCCTCTCAACCAACTCTATGGTTTTGTGGACCCCAAAGTGACCAGCTAGGCCACCACTATGTAACTCCCAAACTAGGAAGTCCCTAAGTGAAGTCCTAGGTATGCAAAGCCTATCCCCTTTGAACAGATATCCATCTTGAAGTATGAACCCCTTATACTCCTTGAGTGGCTGGGTGGAAAGGGTGTTGTAGTGAGTCCCAAAGTCGGGGCAATGTGGGTATTCCCCTTTGATTCTCTCAAATCCGGTTACCTCCACTTGGACGGTGGAGAGTAAGGCTACCCGCCTACTTAGTGCATCGGCGGCGCGGTTCTCACTACCCATCTTATACTTGAGGACAAAGGTGTAGGCTTGAATGTATTCTACCCATCGGGCATGGCGGGCATTGAGCTTTTGTTGAGTGTTGAGATATTTCAAAGCCTCATGGTCCGAGAAGATCACAAATTCTTTGGGTAGGAGATAGTGCCTCCAGTGCCGGAGGGATTGAACCACGGCATAAAGCTCTTTGTCATATGTGGAGTATCTCGTCCTAGCCTCACAAAGTTTTTCACTAAAGTAGGCTACCGGGTGACCCTCTTGGCTAAGGATACCTCCAATCCCTACCCCGGAAGCATCACATGTGACCTCAAAGACCTTTGAAAAGTCGGGTAGGCAAAGGACCGGGGCTTGGGTCATTTTCTCTTTAAGCTCTAGGAAGGCTTTGGAGGCTGCCCTAGTCCAAACAAATGTGCCTTTCTTGAGGCAATCCGTGATAGGAGTGGTGATAGTGCTAAACCCCCGGATGAATCTCCTATAGAAGGTGGCTAGCCCATGGAAGCTTCGGGCGTCATGAATGGTTTTGGGCTCGGGCCACTCAAGAATAGCTTGGACCTTTTCGGGGTCCATGGATACTCCTTGGGATGAGACAATAAATCCTAGGAAGGCTAGTTGATTGGTCAAGAAATGACACTTCCCGGGATTGGCAAAGAGACTCTCTTTCCTAAGGATGGTGCACACTTGTTTGAGGTGATCGAGGTGGGCTTCCTTGGATTGGCTATATATGAGGATGTCATCAAAGTAGACAACTAGAAAGATGCCAATGAAGGGCCGGAGGACCTCGGTCATGAGACGCATGAAGGTACTTGGTGCATTAGAAAGGCCGAAAGGCATAACAAGCCATTCATAGAGACCGTCCTTAGTTTTAAAGGCGGTTTTCCACTCGTCCCCGGGCCTAATGCGGACTTGGTGGTAGCCACTTTTGAGATCAATTTTGGAGAAGATGGTGGCTCCCGCTAGCATGTCTAGCATGTCATCAAGCCGAGGGATGGGGAACCTATATTTGACCGTTATCTTGTTGACGGCTCGGCTATCTACACACATGCGCCAAGTCCCATCCTTTTTGGGTGTAAGAAGAGCCGGGACGGCACAAGGGCTTTTGCTAATTCGGAGGAAGCCCTTCTTGATGAGTTCTTCAATTTGCCTCCGAAGCTCGGCATGCTCGGTGGGGTTGAGTCGGTAGTGTGGGAGGTTGGGCAAGGTAGCCCCGGGCACGAGGTCGATGGCATGTTGCACATCTCTCATAGGTGGTAGTTTGTCCGGAAGCTCCTCGGGAAATACATCATGGAAGTCCTTAAGGAGTTGATGAATTTCTAGGGGGTGTGGATCGGTTGGGGTGGATTCCCCTAGACAAATGACAATGGCACATACTTGATCCCCTTGGTTGACTTCTTCATCAAACTCTTTCCTAGTGACAAGGTGTAGGCTCCTAGGAGGCTCTTTGATGTTACTAGGACTAGGACTTGATGGGGTGGGGTTTGTTGGTGTTGGGATGGGGGGAAAGGTAGTGGGTCCCTCAAGGGAGGGAGAGGCCTTCTTAGGTAGAGTGCGGGGTGGAGATGGGTTGAGTTGGATCTTCTTCCCCTCATGAATGAAGATGCAAGCGTTGGTTCTTCCTAAGAAGGTGGCATCTACATCGTAGATCCAAGGCCGTCCTAAAAGGATACTCCCAACTTCCATTGGAAGGATATCACACCACACTTGGCCTTGATAGGATTGGAATGTAATTGGGACAAGGCAACGGGCACTAACGGGCATGGAGGTGGTATTAATCCATGCTACCCTATATGGGTGGGGATGTGGGGAGGTGGTAAGGCCCAAAAGTTTAACGGTGTCGGGTGACACCACATTCACACTACTTCCATTGTCCAATATGACCTTCCTAATATGGCTCCCTATTCTTATGTAGGTGTGGAATATGGTGTTTCTTCTCCAATCATGCTCTTGGTTTTGAGTGAGGGTGCATCTAACCACCCCGAGGTGGGATTCGGTGGGTGGAGGAGGTTGTTCTTGGTTGCTCTCTATGTAGTGGTTCTCATACTCCTCCTCCCATTCAAGAGAGGGTTCATATACCTCAATCTCTCCTTCAAATTCAGCTTGGGGTTGGGGGTTGGTCTCCTCTATGAGTAAGTTTGATGCTCCCTTGGTGGGGCATTGATTGGCAAAGTGTCCATACCCATAACACCTAAAGCATTGCTGCCCACTTTGATGGTTTGGGGTCACCTTAGTGTGAGGGAGAGTGGGTGTCGAATTGGGCCTATTGGGAGTTGTGTTTAGGGGCCCACTTGCGGGGCGGAATGGTGGATTGGCATTAGGAGGGGTGACCCGTGTGGGAGGAGTTCCCATGGGTGTAGGAAGGAGACCTCTTTGGGGTGGTGGGGGGTTGGCCCGAGGTGCCATGGCTCTAGGGTCCATTCCCCGAGGGGGAACCATTCGCGTGTACCGAGAGAATTTCTCGGCATCCCGAGCTACTTGGTAGGCTTGCTCTAAAGTTGTTACTTGACGCATGAATAGTTCCTTTTTGATATGGAATTGAAGCCCATTCCTAAAGCGGGAGAGTGTGACGGAGGGGTCCTCTTGGACTCCACATTTGAGGAGGTAGTAGTCAAACTTTTCAATGTATTCCATAACGGTCTTTCCTTCTTGAGTCAAGGCTTGCCATTCATCTAGGAGGTTTTGATGGTAGGAGGGTGGGACATATTTGAGTTTGAGTTGGTCTTTCATGGCCCCCCATGTGGTGATTGGAACTTCCCTCCTAACTATCCTTAAGGCTTCAACATTCATCCAATGAGTTTTGGCAAGTTTGGTTAATTGCATCTTTGCAAGTCGGACTTTCCTATCCTCGGTCATTGGGTACCAATCAAAATATTGATCCATGGCTGCCTCCCAATCTAAGTAGATGCTCGGATGATGAGATCCATCAAAAGTGGGAGCATCGACTTTCACAAGTCTCATTAGTTGGTCATCCGGGTTGTCCCGGGGAGGCCTCTCATTCCTTCTAGGGGGTGGGTCCCTTTCCGGTTCGGGAGGGGGGTCAAGGTTGAGTCCTCCTATGGCTGGCTCCACATGTGGAGGGGGATCTCTCCTATCTCCTTCCCTTGGAATAGGTCTATTTTCCTCAAGTTGTTCAAGCCGGGCCGTAATACCGTCAAGCCTTCCCATAATTTCGGTCATGTAGTCCACAAGAAACCTCATTTGGTCGGGAAGCTCATGCTCATTGTGAGGGGGATTTCCTTGGGGATTGGGATTCATGGTGTTATTGGAAGAAGATGGATTGCCTTGATAATGAGTTCCACTACGGGTGGTCATGCAAGGTTGGGTGGGCTATGCAAGGGTGTGCGAATGCACCTAAGAAAGACTTAGTGTGACCCAAGACTAGACTTGTAAGGACAAGCCTATGACCGCTCTGATACCACTTGATGTGGCACAGCCCAAAGACCACTAAATATGATGAGATGACCCTAGGACTTAGACCCGCAAGCATACAAGCGCTCAATGATTCTCACGATGACGATTTTTGCTCACCCGATTCACACGTTCACCCGGTGGGTCCGGGAGATAATGATGAAGGTCCGGGGCGGGACCCAATTGTTCTAATGGACTTACAATGCTAGGGCTGACCCCAAATGAGTCTAGGATACCCAACTTTGTGGGCGGCTGGCCCGCAGGGCGGGGGCTTGGTGGCACTCACTCACGGTCCGCGGTGGACACTAACAAACTAGCATGCAAGTTCGAGCCCTCTTCTCACCGCCGATGAGCAATCAAAGCAATACTAAACTAGCAGGAATAAGGCTACTAAGGATAGTATCAGAAGCTCACCTGATCGGTGTGAAGACACCGATCCCGATCGGAGACGAGGGCGCGCCGGGAGGCGAGGGTATGCACCCGATCGCCGCGGCGATGTAGCTTGACCTGAAATTGCAAACGGTACAGCACTACTCCTCACGCAGGAGGGGTGATCTTGGGGTGGGGGTTATGCTTAATACATTCAAAACTACCTCCACGCAGGGAGGGGCCTTCAGCCGGCCAAGCGGGGTGGGGAGAGATGCAAAGGAAACCGAGTTTCCGAGCTTCGCCGATTCTGTCTAGCTTCTGTAATTCTGGACAGGGAGTCGATGTTGATGCAGCCAATAAATCCACCGAGCTCAGAATCAGATGAGACTTGCGCCAAAAGATTGCTAACCAGAGAGGGGTGCGGCTTGAATTTTTGGATGACGTTCTGATCTGGGGGCTGACTGCTCCGGCGACTGGAATATGGATGCAGCTCTGGTCTCTGGCCGAGCTCAGTCTGAAACAACAGGTTGCAGAAGCAGCCACGGTCGCTCCTCAGCTCCAAATCTGGCACTGCTGGACTCGTTGGAATCGTATACGAGTGTACTTTGTATAAAAAGAAGCGGGGAAGTCTTCTGATGTCAGAGATGAGCTGGATGTCCAGAGAAGTGGACGGTGGTCGGGACAGACTGTGAGGAGGCAGACGGGCATGGTTGTGGTAGAAAATTGGTATCTCTGGTTGTGGGACGCCGAACGGGATTCCGCCTTCTGTTCCTGGACTCTGACAGGGGGAGGAAGAACTTTTTAGAAGAGCCTGAAGGCTGGTTCCTTCAAGGTTCGTCGTGGGAGAGTCTTCTCTGCCGCTCTGGCTTCTGGTCTGAGAAGTTCTGCACAGTCGGAGAAGAATGGTGGTTGCGGACAGCACCGAGCTCGGATGCCGACGAAACAGCCTCGCCTTGAAAGCTGACTTGCAGATGAATCTATAAATGTAGGCCTTGCCTCCTGAGTCATTGAGGGATGACCGTGGCCTCCTCTGCAAGTGCTGTAATCCTGCTTCCTGAAACAGGGCGGGAATGAAGGGAAGATGAAGTGGTGGGGAAGGGAATGGCCAAGAGAGAAAGTGGTGGAAGGTGGTTCTACTGGCTATGGGAGGAAGATGAGTGGTGTTTGAGGGGTCTTGGAGGCTATGGAGATGGAGGTGGGGGGGGGGGGGGGCGAAGTGGGGCTGAAGAGAGTATGGTCTGCTAGTGAAGGTGGTGGAGGATGAGGGTGCACAAGAGAGAGGGGTGAGAGGGAGATGGTGGGGGCGAACTTGGTTCAAGGGAGGGGGTTGAGGGGCGGTCAAGGCAAGGGAGGGAAGGTTCAAATTTGAAATGGGTCTAGGGAGGGGTGGGATTTGTGTGGGGAAGTGGTGGATTGTGTTGGGAGGTGGAGGATTTGCTTTGGGACAAAGAGAGGGGAGTAAATGAGGGGCTTGGGGAAGTGGAGGGTCTTAATGGAGGTGGGTGAGGTAGTGGAGGTGGTTGGGGGTTGGAGTAAGTGAGGGGGGGGAGGAGGAGAGAGGGTGGGGGCGAACTCCCCTTGGGAGAGAGAGAGAGTGAGAGAGAGAGTGAGGGAAAGAGAGTAAGAGAGAGAGATTTAAGAGGTAAAAGGAAGTGGTTTTTTTTTAATATCCAAAAGTGAGTACAAGTGGAGAGATGGGGCCTATATATAGGCAACCACTCTTTACATGACCAAAATGTCCCTGACAATAGGACAAAAGACCGAGCATAACCTAGACTCAATCCTATGGGCCCATAACTAAGGAAATAAGGCCCAATTAAGCAAAATAAGGGAAATGGACTAGAACCACATGACTCAATAAAGGAAAATACATAAGATAGGACTCAATAAAAGGAAAATACATAAAATGAACCTGGGAAAATGAAGATAACAAGTGGAGACCATGATCAATCCATATGAAGAGTGTGTAGACGACCAAAGCTAGAGGGAGTGTCGTGAGATGCCCTCATCAGAGATTACCAGGTAAAGCCGCCCCATCCACATGAGCCTCCACCCTGGAGAATGGCTGCCAATATGATCTCAGTCTACCAACAGCTGCCCACGGAAGCCGTTGAAGAATGCACCAGGCATACCTATGAAGCTTGCTTCCTCACCCCACAGAAAGATCAGGAAGGATGGCAGATGATACCCATAAAAAGTAGAAAGAAGACTCCTGTAGCCAGTACCAGCGGAGCAGTTATCCGGGGTGTTACCCCAAGGCCCGAGCCGCCTCCGATAAAGCCAATATGGCATACAACTGAGACTGGACCAGTCATCCGGATCCCTACTCACAACCGGAGGAAACAAACTCCCCTCCCTACACATAAAGAAGTAAGCCCTGCAGCCAGGCGTCTGCAGCAATATATTAATGAGCTTGATGAGTACGAGCAGAAGAAGCCCAAGCATCTGCTGATGAAAGACTGTATACTCTGGGAACATCTCGAAGAATTGAAAATCAAAGAGCAGCCAGAGGCAGAACAAGAAAAAGCTGAGAATGAACCCTTCTAGGGGCAGGAGCTAGCAAAGCCAAATTCCCAGAAGAAGAGGAGACGACCCAAGTCCAAGAAGGGAAAGAAGGTCACGATAGTACAATGTAACACTCTGTCGGTACTCTTTTCCTTGCCCGGGGAGGATGATGAGCCAGAAGCATCCGACGCCCCGTTAGAAGCTAACCATGCCGAAGCCTCCACCTCGGCCCATGCAACACGTTCTGGGAGAAGATGGGGGCGCCCACCACCAGCCAACCATAATATTATGTTCAGAGGGGAGCAACCCTATCAAATCCCGGAACCAGAGATACGAGGTGCCCAGGTTCCTCCCCCTGCCAGTCTGTACCAAGACAAAAAGAAGGCAGATGAAGCCCCTTCATTCCTGGAGTTCCTGTCCAGCTTAGAGAATTAGCAACCGGCTCATACTGCTCCAGTTAAAAGCAATAAATGCCAGCAGACAGCAGCTAGAAAGCAGAAACAGCATGAAGAAAATGAAGAAAGTAACCCTCTAGCAAAACCAGGGGCAGTCGCTACAGAAGAAGCCTTCCGGGAGACCGATGAAGAAGATGAAATTGGGACCGGGCAGCAAAGGCCACAGGCACCACATGAACCTCCAAGACCCCGATGGGCAGAGGAGATGAGACTATCTAATGTCCGGGTGGGCAGTCGAGTCATGAAAATGCTGAAGAAGCTCCCTACCAGATTCTCCATCTGGGAAATTCTCTCTCTGAGCGAAGAAGCTCGCCAAGCAATCGTGGATGCCCTGCAGTCTCTGGCACAATGTGAAGCACTCCTGGCAGAAGTGAATGCTGGGCCATCGGTCACCTTCATGGATGATGATATGCTAATCCCAAATACCGGTCACAATAGACCGCTGTATATGAGGGGCTCCCTGAACTGTCAGTCGCTGAGCAGGATACTGATAAATCCCGGGGCTGCTGTAAATATCCTTCCCTATCGCATCTATCAGAAATACTACTTTGACCTGCAGCTTACCAAGGTCAGAGATATGAAGATTGCAGGGTTCAACCAGAAATGTGAAACACCTCTGGGCGTGGCTGATTTCAACCTCACACTGGGCGACCTCACTACCGTGGTACGATTCTATGTAATCGACTCCAACACCACGTATAAGGCCCTGCTGGGAAGACCGTGGCTGCACGAATATCAGATAGTGCCATCCACACTACACCAATGCATAAAATACTGCCATGAAGGAAAAGAAGAAAGGGTGTTTGCAGACCTACATCCCTTCGAAGTATTCGAGCGCCATATGCTCGATGCATCCTACTACACCGAGGTGTCACAAAGGGATAAAGAAAAAGAAGCTGTGGTCAGCCAGGAAAAGCCGGCGACAAAAATAAGAAATTGGTCTCCGCCGCCGCCAAAGGGCTACATTAGAAAGCATGGAGTATCTCACATCTCTTATGCTGGTGATTTTGCTCGGATCACTCCTCCTGGCATACACCCAGATGATACTGAAGAAAAAATGAAAGAAAAATACACACAGGTGGAAGTTCTTCAGGGTCTAGTCAAGCCCATAGCTAGCATAGAATACCAGATGGTGCTGCCACTGAAGACTATGGAAATCCCTCGCTTCTGCGAGCCTCCTATCATATTCTACACCGGGGAGGCAGTCGAAGAAGATGATCAAGATTGCATGGTCCCTGAAGAAACCGCAAACCGGATGGTGCCAATTACAGGCCTGGAGTACACTACCCAACGGGTTTCGTAGATGTTCTCCAAGATGCAAATGCCATCGATACAGTCTGCAGCCCAGAAGAAAGCATTCAAGGAGCTATGGGATCCACCTCGAGATAATAAAGAACTGAGGAAGATCACACAACACCCGGGACTGGGTTATACCCTGCAAGAATACTATGAACCTGAGGTAGATGTTATCTCTGCCTTCTACCAGCATGAAGATTCCCCCGGGATGGACTATGACCAATACCCTTCGGAAGATGAAGAAATCATTTATCAGTCCGTAGTGGACAATGAAGTCCCAGACAATCAGCCGGGGACGGGGACACCTCACGAGACAAAGAGAGATTGGTACTGGGAGGATCTATCTTGCAAGGAGGATCTGTTCCAGGATGAAGCGAAATTTGATACGGGAACCCCGGATGAAGATCAAGTAGCCAGAGAGTTGCAGGAGTGCCTGAAGTTTGGGGGCATTCTAGAAGAATTCCGAGCTCTACATAATGATGACCTCTCAGGGGAGCACACATCAGAAGAGCCTCTAAGCATGGAAGACTCCACTTCGAAGTTTTCCGCTGAGCCAGTCACGTCCTCGGGGCAGACTGAACAGAATCCAGTAATATTGGCCCTATATGATGCACCAGCATCCGCTGATGACCAATATGATGAAACAGAAAATCATTAGAATGAAGAAGATTATATCCCGGGAGGCTTTATTGATTTGCAAGAAGCCCCACCCGAAGTTGAAGACGGAGGCCAAGCCACCGTCGATGAGCTGATAGAAGTAAATATGGGGTCAGCAGATGAGCCAAGGCCGACATTCCTCAGTGCACTGCTGGAGCCAGCTGTCAAAGAACAGTATATTCAGTTTTTGAAAGAATTCTGAGACTGCTTCGCATGGACATATGATAAAATGCCAGGACTGAGTTCCGATGTGGCACAGCACCGATTGGCGATAAACCCAGAGGCAAGCCCTGTGAAGCAGCCTTCCTGGAGAATGTGCCCCGAACTGATAAATCAGATTAACAAAGAGGTTGATAAGCTGATTGATGTGGGCTTTGTTGAAGAGAACCAGTATACTACATGGCTGGCCAATATAGTGCCCGTGAAGAAGAAAAATGGGCAGATCAGAATATGTGTAGATTTCAGGGACCTGAATAAGGCTTGCCCGAAAGATGATTTCCCAGTGCCGATCACTGAAGTCATGATCGATGCAACCACTGGCCATGAAGCCCTGTCATTCATGGATGGGTCATCCGGATACAACCATATCTGGATTGCTGAAGAGGACAGAGTGCACACTGCATTCCGCACCCCGAAGGGGATATTTCATTATAAAAGAATGTCGTTCGGCCTTAAGAATGCCGGCGCTACCTATCAAAGAGATATGACAAAGATCTTTGATGATTTGCTCTTCAAGAAAGTAGAATGCTACATTGATGACCTGGTGGTGAAAACCAGCAGAAGAGAAGATCATCTGCAAGACCTGAGGATAGTGTTCCAGAGGCTGCACAAATATGAACTCAAGATGAATCCTATGAAATGTGCCTTCGGCGTGTCCAGTGGAAAATTCCTTGGGTTCATTGTCCGTCATAGGGGCATTGAGATCGACCCATCCAAGATTAAAGCTATCCAGGAGCTCCCTCCACCAAGGAATCTCCACGAGCTGAGATCTCTACAAGGGCGTTTGGCCTATATCCGACGATTCATATCAAATCTGTCGGGGAGATGCCACCCTTTTCACAAGCTCATGATGAAAGATGTACCGTTCCTCTGGGACGATGGCTGTCAGGAAGCCTTTGAGAAGCTAAAAGAATATCTCAAGACCTCTCCAGTGCTGGGGGCACCTATTAAGGGCAGACCCCTGATACTGTACATTGCAGCCACACACTGTTCCCTGGGGGCAATGCTAGCACAGATAAATGAAGAAGGCAAAGAGCATGCTCTATACTACCTGAGTCAGAGGCTGATTAGAACTGAAGAAAGCTACACCTATATAGAAAAGACATGCTTGGCACTAGTCTTTGCCGTTAAAAAGCTCCGGCACTATATGCTGTCACATGAAATCAGATTGATATCTACAGCAGATCCACTCAAATACAAACTGACTCAGCCAGTACTGAAAGGCCGGTTGGGCAGATGGGCAGTAATTCTGATGGAATTCGATATCACATATATACCCCAGAGGGCAATAAAAGGACAGGCCGTGGCCAATTTCTTCGCAGAGCATCCTGTGCCAGAGAATGATATGTTGGGGACTGAGTTACCCGATGATGAGACACTAGAAGCCTGCCAGGCTCAGTCAACTATATGGCAGCTATTCTTTGATGGAGCATCTAGAATAGAGACCGACTCCGATGGAAAGACCAGAATACGGGCCGGAGCCGGTATTGTGCTAAGATCACCAGAAGGGGAGGTTGTGCATACTTCCTGTTCTATAAACAAGCCCTGCACCAATAATGAAGCCGAATATGAAGCTCTGATAATCGGGCTATGTATAAGCCTCAACATTGGTATCCAGATGCTTCAGGTATTCGGGGATTCAATGTTGATAATAAAGCAAATCCAAGGGGAGTTCGAAGTGCGAAAGCCGGAGTTGAACCCCTACCACCAAAAAGCTGTGCGCCTCATGGCGAAATTCTATCATATTGAGCTCAAGCATGTGGGCCGTGGACATAATGCCCAAGCTGATGCATTGGCAAAGCTAGCCAGCTCAATAGCAGTCCCACCAGATGAGACACTGAACATTGTTGTTATAAACCGGCGGCAAGTCCCCAGCATGCTAGAAGGCTACCCTGAAGAAAATGAAGTCGCCACGATCAGTACAGAACAGGCATCTGATTGGAGACAACACCTGCTACAATGGTTTTTACACCAACAGCTGCCGCAGAAAAGAGAAGAAAAGATGAAACTTCTAAGGATCAAAGATTCTTATGAATTCAGAAATGGAAGTCTGTTCCGAATAATGGCAGATGCACGCAAGAAGATTTTGCTCCGCTGCCTGTCTACTGAGGAAGCTTGGCAAGCAATGAAAGAAATACATGCTGGGACAGCAGGTGCTCATCAAGCTGGCCCTAAGATGAAGATAGAAATCAAGAAGCTGGGCTACTATTGGCCCACTATGTTTGAAGACTGTTGCAAGTTTGTAAAGTCATGCCAGAAATGTCAGGAGCATGATGTTGTGCCTAGAAGGCCACCTACCGTTCTGCACCCTACAGTCCCTAGCTGGCCGTTTGCACAATGGGGAACTGATGTAGTCGGCCCACTACCGACCTCATAGGCCGGACATAAGTACATACTGGCAATAACAGATTACTTCTCCCGATGGACGGAAGCTATAGCATTACGAGAAGTGACCGGTGAACTGGTCGCCAGATTCATCAAACAGAACATTATCTTCCGGTTTGGGATCCCCAGCCGAATAATATCTGATAATGGAAGTCATTTCAGAAATCAAAAGATCTATCGGCTCGCCGAAAAGTATAAGATCGAATGGAGGACTTCCACTCCTTACAATCCACAGGCAAATGGATTGGCAGAAGCCTTCAATAAAACTTTATGCACCTTGCTGGCTAAAGTCGTCAGTTCTAATAAGAAGGACTGGGAAGAAAAGATGTATGAAGCTCTATGGGCGTACCGCACTGTCTTCAAGACACCTACAGGGTGCTCGCCATACTCACTGGTATACGGCTCAGAGGTAGTAGTTCCACTAGAGCTGGAAGTCCCGTCACTCAGAGTGGCTGTCCAATATGACCTGGCCCATGGCGAACAAACCAATGCAGAAAGAAGATTACAAGAATTGGCTGAATTGGAAGGGAAGCGCCTCCAAGCTCAGAAGAATATCCAGATGTATCAGGTCCACATGGCCACTGCATTCAACAAACTCATAAAAGGATGAGAATTTAAGAAAGGTGACCTTGTCATGGTCAAGAAAAGAGAAGTCATGGCGTCCAACCCAAAAGGAAAGCTAAATCCTAATTGGGAGGGTCCTTATGTGATACATAGGGTCTACGAAGGAGGGGCCTACATGATTGTTAACCATCGAGGGGAAATCCAATTCTCACCACTCAACGGTAGACACCTAAAGCTGTATCATGCTGCCCAACCAATATTCCCCGAGTAATCGGGCAAAAAGCTACCCTCTTCCTTGGTCTAGCGGCACTCCGTCCTAACCGAGCTACCTTTTCCTTGGTCTAGCAGCACTCCGTCCTAACCGAGCTACCTCTTCCTTGGTCTAGCGGCACTCCGTCCTAACCGAGCTACCCTTTTCCTTGGTCTAGCGGCACTCCGTCCTAACCGAGCTACCCTTCTCCTTGGTCTAGTGGCACTCCGCCCTAACCAAGCTACCTCCTCCTTGGTCTAATGGCACTCCGCCCTAACCAAGCTACCCTTTTCCTTGGTCTAGCGGCACTCCGTCCTAACCGAGCTACCTTTTCCTTGGTCTAGCGGCACTCCGTCCTAACCGAGCTACCCTTTTCCTTGGTCTAGCGGCACTCCGTCCTAACCGAGCTACCCTTCTCCTTGGTCTAGTGGCACTCCGCCCTAACCAAGCTACCTCCTCCTTGGTCTAATGGCACTCCGCCCTAACCAAGCTACCCTTTTCTTGGGTTAGTGGCACTCCGCCCTAACCGAGCTACCCTTCTTTCTTAGTCTAGTGGCATTCCGCCCTAGCCAAGCTACCTCCTTCTTGGTCTAGCGGCACTCCGCCCTAACCAAGATACCTCTTTCTGGTCTAGCGGCACTCCGCCCTAGCCGAGCTACCTCATTTCTTGGTTTAGCGGCACTCCGCCCTAGCCGAGCTACCCATTCCTCGGTTAGCGGCACTCCGCCCTAATCAGGCCACTTCATCTTGGTCAATGGCACTCCGCCCTGATCAAGCTACCCTCTCCCTGGTTCAGTGGCATCTCGCCCTGCCCAAGCTGCCCTCTCTCTCAGCTCGCATACCAAATAAAAAAAAAGAAGAAAAGAAAAGAAAAGAAAAATGGGGTTAAAAATAGTGATACCCCGCCAGTCTTGTTCAGATATTCTGAACAAGGGCAAAAAATGGACAAAAACCCGGCTGTGGTGAAAACCCGAAAGGGCACTGCAGGCAAAATCGGGTACCCCGTCACGTGAAAATCCGAAAGGGCGCGTGGGCAAAAGCAAGAGGGGGCTGGCTCCAGTGAAAACCCGAAAGGGCACTTGGGTCAGTAATGTGGTAATCCCAAAGAAAGCCTCACCTCCCTCCATAAGACTCCTCGTCAATCGACCGGTGCCTTGCCCGATCGACGATTAGACCCACTCAGTATAGGCCCTACGTCTATCCTGATAAAAGCCCTCATACCTTGTCCCAGGTCCCACCGTGATGAAACCTGCTGCTGATCAATGGGCACACTCACCCGATCAGTAATAAAACCTGTCCGGTTTAGACCTTACGTCTATGCCGATAAAACCTATGAAATCCTTGCATTGGTATAAACCCAATACCGATGATGAAACCTGCTGTTGATCGATTGGTACACTGCCCGATCAATGATGAAACCTACCCAGTCTAGACCTTACGTCTATCCTGATGAAGCCTATGAAATCCTTGCATCGGTATAAACCCAATACCGATGATAAGAGCAGTCACTAATGGAGCAGCACATCGCCTGATCCATGCTGAAGTCCCAATTCAAGAAACATATATACGTATATATAAATAAAAATAATGGGGTTAAAAATAGAGATACCCCGCCGGGCTTGTTCGGATATCCCGGACAAGGGTAAAAATGGCCAAAACCCAGCTGTGGTGAAAACCCGAAAGGGCGCGTGGGCAAAAGCAAGAGGGGGCTGGCTTCGGTGAAAACCCGAAAGGGCACTTGGGTCAGTAATGTGGTAATTCAAAAGTTCCATGCCAACATGCACGCTACCTTTACCTCCCTTTCACTGATGAAACCTCCCGTCGGTCAGTCGGCTTCATTCCCCACCGATGATAAAACCCTTCCGGGATAGACCTTACGTTTACCCTGATAAAATTCACATACCCTCTTTCAAACGTCCCACCGACAACGAAACCCATCACCATTCTGATGAAGCCTGTCTGGCTCAGACCTCACGTCTGTCCTGATGAAGCCTACGCATTTCTTGGCAAGCCTCACCTGCGATAAAACCAGCTGGAATAGACCTTACGTCTATCCTGACGAGACCTACGCCTCTACCGATGTCCCACTGTTGATCGATTGGCACCTTGCCCGATCAATGATGAAACCCTAGCCAGTTTAGACCTTTCGTCTATGCTGATGAAACTCTTCTTTGCGTCGATATAAACCCAATATCGATGATGAAACCAGTTGTTGATCGACCGGCACCTTGCCCTATCAATGATGAAATCCTGCAGTTTAGACCTTTCGTCTATTCTGATGAAACTTATAAACCCCTTTGTATCGATATAAACCCAATATCGATGATGAAACCAACTGTTGATCGATTGGCACCCTGCCCGATCAATGATGAAACCCTAGCCGGTTTAGACCTTTCATCTATGCTGATGAAACTCTTCTTTGCATCGATATAAACCCAATATCGATGATGAAACCAACTGTTGATCGATTGGCACCCTGCCCGATCAATGATGAAACCCTAACCAGTTTAGACCTTTCATCTATGCTGATGAAACTCTTCTTTGCGTCGATATAAACCCAATATCGATGATGAAACCAACTGTTGATCGATTGGCACCATGCCCGATCAATGATGAAACCCTATCCAGTTTAGACCTTACGTCTATTCTGATAAAACATATGAAATCCCCCTTGCATCGATATAAGCTCAATATCGATGATGAAGTCAACCGTTGGCTGATCAGTACATCGCCCGGCCAATGATACAATCTGTCCAGTTCGGACTTTATGGCCGTTCTGATGAAAACCCCATACCCTTTTTCAGTGTCCCACCTGCTATAACCTCTACCCGGTCTAGACCTTTCGTCTATTCTGATGAAGCCTCTTCTTTCACATTTCTGCAAATTGTCTCCCTCGCAGCACATATTGCCAAGAGGGATGATTGCTGCTACCAACAGAATCCGGTTTAAGCACCTCCCCGGATGCCGTCACGCGGTGGAGCGAGTTCCCCATCGTTTCTCTGAGGGGGTGGACGCTCTCCTGCCAAGTACGGGCCATTCGCATGAGGAATTGCTAAAACCGCTACCCCACTTCTCAAAGTGATAAAACCACATGCAGAAGAAAATGGATACGCGTGAAGCCAAAGATTTCTTTTCATTAATAAGTGAGTACATAAAGGGCCCCGAGGGGAAGTTGTATCGTAAAAGAGTACAAAAGGAAAAGAAAGAGAAGATGGTTCATGGCTGCCTGAAGATATCCTCGAAAGCCAGAAGACCCACATAAGGGGCGGCTCCCAGTTCATGAAGACGAGCCTCCTCCTCCTGCAGTCGAACGGACTCGTCTTGAAAGGATGCCACCTGCCCCTCTAATAGAGCCGCTTCTTCCTCGAGCTGCGGTCGAGAAGTTGTTAGCTGCGGCAGCTCAGCTCAGAGATCGGACAGTTCAGCTTCCAGGGTAGTTATCCGGTCGCGCACAAACTGCTCCCGCTCCGCCAAAGACTGCATTTGGCACTGTCGCTCCTGAAGAATAGAGTTCATCTTCGCCAGCTCGGATTTGCATTCCATTCTTTGCAACTTCAAAGCCGCCAGTTTGTCAGACATGATATGTGTCAAGAAATCCCGGCGATGAACAAATTTTAACAATAAAAGAACCCGCTGGGCCCATATTTTGTGGGACATCCCATCGCCTACAAGCCGACGGTGAAGCGCTCAGCTATCTCCTTCAACTGTGGATAGGTTAGTCCGGGCTGGGACTCTACTTGCTGGCGCAGCATGCCCAGATGTTGCCAGACAAAACTCTCAGGTGAAGTAAAGCCAGGCAAAGGCAGAGGAGCTACTTCAAAGGTTACTTCACTATCAATGTCCGCCCATAGGGTGATATCCGGCTGCGAAGAAGAAGATGGGAGGTCTACCGAAGGTACCAACTGAGCTCTCCCTACAACCTCTGGCGTGGCCAAGAGATCTTCCACTTCCATCTCCTCGGAAGTGGCCGTCTGAATACCCCCAGATGCAACTTCAGGCACCTCCTCCTCAGATTCTGAAAGTATGGAGATAGAGTCCGGGGCTGTTACGGGCAATACTCCCAGTTCCGCAGCAGCCACCTCTCCTTCTTCCATCTCCGCTTCGGTGGCCAATTCCTTCAATGTCGAGGCCGAAGAGGCCACAGTCTGCGGAGGCAAGGTTCACCCTCCATGATTGATGTTGTGGGAATTGTTGACTCAGGAGCGATGGTCATCACTGCGGCCGGTATGAAAGCAGAACTTCTGGCTAGATCAGCTTCAGCTCTGAAATCTGAAGCCCTGATAGGAGTGCATCTGTCTCCTGAGGCCCCCAGGTCCAACGATGCTAAATCTGTTGAAGACTGTATTCGCATTGGAACAGGGCGAATAACCTCAGGAGCCCCCATGCAGGATAAAGGTAGAAAAGGGACAATAGCCCAGTTTGCAGAAGAAACCTCCATAAAAGTTGCAGTTGTGTCTGAGCTGACGGTGATACTGAGACCAAAGCAAAACAACCTTCAGCACTAAATGAAGATGCAGATGAAGCAGCAAGCCTGAAAGGGGACCCACCTTTGAAGCAGGGTTCTCATCCTCGAAGTGGGGCAAAAGAGGAGGAAACTCCGAAGTTGAAGCGACAAAGAGTGAAGATATGTCGATCTCGGTGTCGAGCCCGGCAAACTCCTCTTGCAACTCCTCCTCGGAAGATGGCACCAGCAGCTTAGCAGGCTGAAAAGACAGAGCACCTTTTGCAAGTATAGGCGGGGCTTCTGATTCAGGAGCATCCCCCTCACTGCCGCTGAAAGCCACTTCCTCCTCATCAAAGACGGTTGTAGAGCTACCCGATGATATTTCTACCCTAGCTACATGCTATGGGGACGCCTCTAAAGCATGTCGGGATGTGGACCGGGTAATTATGCGCCTGGCCGAAATAGTACCCCGCTTCGACTGAGTCTTGTGACCCTCCGGAGGTTAAATCGGCTCTTTTGTCATTTTTTCAACCTCAACCTGCTCCTCGGCTGCCATTTCAACAGAAAAGCGATCTCTGAGGGTTATAGTATAAAAAGCAATAGAAGTGTGAAACATATGAGAAAGCACACTTACCCCCCGCCTCACTAGCCGGCGTGGGGGAAGGTAGCATGGTCTCTGCTTCGGAGGGTGCCACAATTGGCTCTTGAGCTGCGCAAAAAGGGAAGGGGTCAGAGTCGAAGACTTCTTTGGAAATCTGCAAGAGATGATGAAGAATGCAAATGCAAGCTAATGATGTTACCCTGAACCGGTGTCTGAGCAGCCTCCCTTTGCAACTCAAACTCATCGAATGAGGGAATGTCGGGGAGAGGGGTCCCAGTGTCCATCGCCACCGAAGTCGACTACTGAACATGGGCCTTTTTGGCCTTCCTAGCCTTCCCAACTACAGCCTTGACTGCGGAAGCCTTCCTCTTCTTGCCAGGAGGCAGGGGAGTAGTGGTCGGTGCTGCAGCCGGGACTTCAAAATAAGTAGGCTTCTCGGCCTGCGCAATAATCTTTCTATAGAGCCCCTGCCGCTTTATATCAGGCCGGTCTGTTGAAAATGGCAGAAGGGTGATGGGATCAGTGGGTGCGAAATTCAGATGCTAAGCAGAAAACACTGCAATCAGAAAAGAAGAAATCTTACCTGCCGGGCCATCGTAGAATACATAAAGTGGCCAGTACAGATAAGCTACCTCCTTGGAGCGGGAAGCAGCCTCCTTGATGAGCCAGCACACATCACCAAATATCTAGCACTTCTCTACTAAAGCTGCCAGATCATTATGGCCGTGAGAGTCAAGGCATCGAAATAAGTCAAGATGGTCCATGCCCCAACCATCGACATAATGAAATGATATAAACAATGGCTTGTTCAATATGCCAGCTATCGGGCTTTCTGCAGATAATCCATGCAAATTCAGCAGAATGAACAGCCAGGACGTTTGCCTATAGTACGTCTGAGTTCTATCTTCTCGGCGTACAAACGTCCTATATGGATGAAATTTATCAATTGGACCCTTCCAAGGAGCTACTGTCGGGAGCGGCTCTTCAACAGGGAATGGATACTGCTGCACCTCCAAGCGAGCGCCTCCCACACGGCATAAATGCTTCAAGGTCTTCAGGAAAGTGTCTTCATTGATAGCAGCAAAGACAGGGACAAGCGGCTCAGAACTCTTTTCCTTCAATGCCCGACGTTGAGTCAGATAATTCTCCGCCTCCCTCGGGTGCTGTGAGTAAAGTTTTTTCAAGTGGGCCTCAGAAATATCAAACACTGGCCCAGGCTGCTGTTTCAGGAAGGAGCGCTCTGCCACATCCCAGAAGGCACCCCTACCGTCCTTATAAAAGCCGGTCCGGATATTCCACCATTTGATATATTCTGGTGTTACCCGGGGAACACGGTTAGAAACAGTGGGCACCCTGAAAACTACATCATCCTGGCGATGATAGAAATCCCACCACAACCGGCCCTCGCCAACAATGATGGACTCGTGCTTGGCCCGGCTATCCAGGGGAAACTGGGCAACTGAGGTAGGAATATGCTGGTCGTAGCCGAAGTTTCGCCCAAATCGGAACGGATAGTATGGCTCCAACAGAAGCAGGCCACCCTTCCTGTAGACCAAAACACTGGGTCGAATTGCCATGGCCCATCTCACCAGCTCCGGTTCCAGGATTGGCCGGGCAGTGTTGACTCCTGAGACAGGATGGATATATGTCTATGTCTCTTCCAGCTTGCACTCTCTCTGAGGATCAATCAAAGGAGCTGAACCTGCCGCCAAGCTCCAGAAATGTATGCTGCCAGGGGCGTCCAGTAGTACTTTTATCAGTCGGCCCCTTATTTTAAACAGCTGATCATAAAAGGGACCAGGCTCAGCGCTGGCAAATTCAACCATCCTGGGTAACACTGTATCCGCCTGCAAGGTTCTCGGAGCTAATTCAGGGAATATACTGCAGACCCAGGCGTTGAAGAAATGAAAAGGACCCACGGTCCTCAAAGAACGGGGAGTCCAATGCTTGTACAGGTCCCCCAAAGATTTATATATCAAACACAGGGCCACTGGGCAGAGCGACAGCTTCATCCCCCATGCCATCTGACAAGCTGGATATATGGCCTCTGGCCGAATAACTGTCTCGTCCCCTTGTGGGAGAGCGAAAGTGCACAGCCAAAATGTGAAATAAGCCGCACAGTGTGTGATGGGGTCTACGCCTGCTGGGTTGGGACCACCGCCGCCTGCACGGCGCAATGAGGATGGCAGCGCCGACTTATAGCGAGGGGCCCTTATCTGCTTGCTAGCAGCCGGACCCATGGAAGGAAAGTCTGCATACTTCAGGGGACCGTCAAAGAAATACTGGATCCACTGCCCTATCCGGACCCTCAGTTTGCTGCCCTTCTCTCGGGGTTGATAGCCTTTAGAGGACCCTCTGCTATACGCCAGACAGATGGAGCGGTATACCTTCATCAGATATCGATATGAGAAGCCAATGGAATACTTGCCCTCGCCATCAGAGCTATCCTTCTCGGAATCTGTCAAGCAAACTTCCTCATACGGCTCGCCATCAATGGGCAGGCCGGAGAGCTGTGATAAACTCCAGAGGTCCAGGGATGTCTCCCCCTCTGTTGTATAGAAAGTGTTGAATAAAGGGCAGAACACTTCAAACATTCCACAGCACAACCCTCGGGATATGGGATACCGGAATCTAGAAGCGAAGACGCTGTGATACACCCCGGCTCTGATCAGCAGAGGGGCATATTCCTTCAGAACAAACTCGGTAAACTCCACTGATCCTACTCGGAATAAGTGCGCGTCAGTGATTTTGGTATCCCCGAACCAACCAGCGGCCAGATGGTACTTGAACTGAACGGCCGAACAATTCAGCACGAAGGGCTCTTCGCGATATCCCCACTTTAATGGTGCCAACAACATACCATAGCCGGGCTTCTCCCTATGAACTCGGCCGCTGGCATTATCCCACCGGGCAGGTGTGAATTTCGGGGCCCGGACCAACATCTTCTTCTCTGGTTCCAGCTCCGATATGCCGAGGACTGCATCCCAGTCATGCTTTTCCCCAGGAAGATAGATGGCCTTGCTGCGATACACTGATTCCTTCAGACTATCTCGCTCAGCAAGGATGGAAGCTTCAACTACGCGAGCTATCCGGTAGTCTCGCATGCCGCCTACTATGAAAGTTCGGATGAACGGCATCAAATGCCGGTCCTTCGGATGGTCTGGCCGATAGCCACCATCCCGCCTGAAGCATGTCTCGGTCGCCGTGGAGTATACCCGGGCCGTCGACACTGTGTCAGTCTCAGAGTCAGACGACTCATCGACTGAAGCAATCCTGTCGTATCCGAAATCCAGGCTGTGCACATTTAGCCAATTTACTGTGGCCCGAGATATGTCTGGCTGGGCCGATGAGCTAGCACCAACAGCTCCGGAAGATGCAGCATCAGAACTGGAAGCCATTGCAGTGCCTGCAGTCGGAGAAAAAGTGTGAATTAAAAGCCAGTCTTATAAATATTGTAACATGAGATTCTATGAAAATTTCGGCAGCACCTCCCCTTATTCGGGGTCTACCCAAGAACAATAGGGAATCACCAACCAAGAGGGGGTGAACCCGAAAGAAAGAGGGATTAAATCCTAAATAACGTCCTACCCGGGTGAAATCCAACCAAACGGGAAGAAAAACGAGAGCGGCCGAGAGGAGAAGAAGCTCTCGCCGATCAAAGAAAAATGAGGAAAGAGAAAGAGGATGAAGAAATGAGAAGAAAACCCTCTCGGGGGGATTAAATAAGAGAAAGGAGGGAGAGGCTTCTCGGCGCGAAACAATGCGCGCCGAGAACCCCCCACGCCGAGAACCCCAGTAGGCCAAAGGGCGCGCCGAGAGCCCCCATGCCGAGAACCCCAGTAGGCCAAAGGGCGCGCCGAGAGCCCCCATGCCGAGAACCCCAGGTGGCCAAAGGGTGCGCCGAGATCTCCCCCATGCCGAGAACCCAGGCCGAGAGACCCCCCCCTTCAGCCAAAGGCGCGCCGAGAGCACCCAGGCCGAGAGCCCTCCTTCGACCGCGCCGAGAGGCCCCTCACGTCGAGAAGCCTCGTGCCAGAAGATCTTGCATGCCGAGAAGCCTTGTGCCGAGAGGGTCATGCCGAGAAGCCTATGGCCCTGTGCCGAGAAGCTCCGAATTGCTGAAAATAAAGAAAATATGAAGAATGAAAATATGAAAAGGGAAGATAAGTGTACAAAATACTGTTGCATCAAGATGATCAGGTCTGAGAACCAGATTGAAGAAAAATTGAGGAAGATACCCTCGAATGACGAAGACACCTGCAAGCCCCGTGCCGCTTATTCTGCGCTTACGCCGCCCGCAGGTGGGGGGCATTTGTTGACACCTTGAAAATGAACAAGGGTGAAAGCACAGTTGAAAAGAGGATCAGACCAACAGTGAAAGGCCAATGATGAAGTCCGCCAACCTTTTACCTGGCTGAAGCCTTTGTCGGCCAAACCGATACCCGGTGCCGATATTATTCAGACGATAACACTGATAAAGCAGCAGTCACTCGACTGATGGGACCTCCCAGCACACTTTTACTAAGAGCTATGCTACTGTTACATCCAAGAGCCCACAGATGACATGTCAGCATAGGCCAGATGTCGGCTTATTGACAGATGTGATAAAAGATAAGGATGAAGCCGGTGCCGGCAGATGAAGATTGTAAAGGCTTTTGCAAAGTCAAAACACAAGAAGAATCGTCTCCACAGACTATACACCCGGCTGAAGTCTTTCCAGACTAAAGCTGATGTCCGAGCTCGTCACCATTCAAGTGACGATATCGATAAGATAATACCCGATTTTGTCACCATTTAGATGGCAATACTGATGAAACCCCTGTCTACGGACTGATGAAACCCCTGTCTGCCGACTGATGAAAATCTATGAAATAGAAGCTATGTCACCACTAGATGGCCTTCCTCGGTTCTGGAAGATATACTGGAAGAACTAAGAGAGGTCGAAGTGCATATGAAGTTTAAAAGCCCTGAATGGGCCTGCCGAATGAGCTCTAGAGAATGGCGCCGAGAGACCCTCATCAAGGCCCAAAAGCCCATATGAGGGGGGGGGGGGGGGGGGGGGGGGGGGGGCGGGAAGTCATGCCCTTTGGCGCCGGGAGGCCTCCCCGATTGAAAGAGGCGCGCCGGGAAGCTGCCTTCTTCACACCGTGATGAAGCCTGCCGAGAGGGGGAAAACGCTTATAAAAACCCCTCCCTTCGAACAAGAAAAAAAAAGGGCAAAGGCAGAGAAGAAGACACAAGAAAACAGAGAACAGAAGAACAAAAGGAGAGAGGAGAAAAAGAAAAGGAGAGCTCCAGGAGGAGAGACTCGAAAAAGTGAAGGAATATCTGACAAGAGACGAAGGAGCAGAAGCTCAAGGTGGGCAGCCGGGGAGGGAGAGGAGTCAATGCTCCGCCCTCCCCCCCCCCCCCCCCCCCCTTTTTCATCTTCTTTGTTTCTGTTTTCTTCTTTATGTAACCATGCGAGTCTTATCTCGATTCATCGGTGATAACCGGGATATCCCGGCCGCCATTCATCTCCCTTTCCTCCATTCCCTCTATGTGGCTGGGGTGAGTCCCGGAATGATGTGATTGTATGAAATGCTCCAGTGGCCCGTTTGGGCGCTAGGCGATTGAAGTATTTGCCCGCTATCTCTCCGTCTGCTGCTATGCTTTTCCTTTATATGTTTTCATTTTAAGTCCAACTGAAGTGCGTCCGATTCCCCGGTGGGTCTTCGGGCTCAATTGTCTGCAGTAGAATAAATGTCGTTCTAAATGAGCCGATGTCCCTCTCCGATTCATCATCGTTTGCATAAAGTTTCCCAGGCTTGCCCTAGGGCCAGAGACAGACCATCTCTTGGCTTCTGGGACAGTCTGCTACCCATATTGGCAGTAACTCCGAGGGTTTGCTCGAGATCCTCTTCTCACAAGAGTAAGTAAGCTGCTTCAATAAATTAATACCGATGGTTTCTAATCCGGCTCCAGTCCGAACAATTACATCAGGGTCGCCCCTGGGGTCAGAGATGGCCATCTCTTGGCTCCCAGGCGACCAAAGATGCCAGTAAATGAGCCCCTGAGGGTCAATAATAATATGACGATTCAGAGCCCCATCCTGCAGTGATTCCTTCGATTCCCCTTTGAACCCAGCCCATCTTTGGCAAATCAAACCCATATCTGTGTAATCTCTCGCTTACACTTTAAATCCAGCCTCAATCCGAGCCAGAAATCTCATAAAATCCCCAAACAGAGCATCGTTTCAGCTCTGTAAACCATGAAATCCTATAGCAATTCCATCCTCTCGGCGTGCAAAATTCCCCGCCGAGAACTACGCTGCCGAGAGACCTCCTTCTTCAGCAAACCGACAAAAGTCTCTCCAGGCCACTTCCACGTGAACCCCCCAGCTCTCCGCTTCCCGGCACCACCTTCCCGGCGCGGTAATGGGCGCGCCGGGAAGCCCAAGGCCGAGACCTTCCCCCCTTGCCTTTGGCCTCTCGGCGCCAGCCTCCCGGCGCGATGAGGAGCGCGCCGAGAGCTCCTCCTCCTCTTCAGCTGTGCCGAGATCCTCTTCCTCCTCCCTTCAACCAGGCCGAGAATACTCCTGGCCATCTCCCCTTCGCGTCGAGAAGCTCTCCAGTTGGCACGTCGGGAACCCCGGCCATTTTGCCTTCGCGCCGGGAACCTATGTACACTTGAACTGCATTGATGAGTAACCCCTTTAGCTCGGGAGGACTCTGCCATTGCATGAGTTTCGCCGGCTTCTATAGGGAATATCAAACATTGCCCCATGGCATATATATATACATATGGGTGGGGAGGTCTGGCCTCTCTCTTTCTCCCGGCTTTCATCCCGGCACTCCATGGGTGATAGCCTATTTCTCCCTGGGCATAATCCAGATTAAGGAGAAATGCTGTCGAAATACCGATCGATGCTTTAAACCCCATCATGGTCACGGCTCAGTCTACCCGTGACTGAGATCCTCCTTCCCCCCTAAGCCCGGTCTTTGAATCGCCGACATAACGATATCATCTGTTTCTATGGTTGATGTTGTTAATTTGCCCGCCTTCCTGGCTTCGGTATGAAGTTCCATTTGCGCACATGAATATATGTTTGCCTTTCGAGGCCTCCTACCTTTAGCGTTTAATCAAGGGTTGTCCTCCTTAGGGGGGATGTAATTAACGTCATAGCCTTTATGGTATGGCGGACTTCCGGTCCCGACTCAGACTTCACAATCGACTGATCAAGTCAGATCGAGCGCACAATGAAATCATCACTTTGGTGACTGGCACGCCAATAAATCAATGAACCAAGAAAATAAAATAAAACATAAGGATTAAAATAATAAAGAGAAAAAATGTGTCAAACAGGAAGCTAGCTCCCAAGCTACCAAGTTTCAAGCACGTGTGGGTTCCCAAGAGGACCCAGGGTTCTGCTTCGACCACACAAGATTCAACATCAACTATCAAGGACCCCAGGAATGGGGGCAATAAAGCTACACCAAAGGAAGAAGAGGTCATGCCAGTAGCCTCTCCGCCTGCCCATAGGGTCTGTGCTAGGCAGACCAATGTCCTCCGACGTTCGACAAGATCGAACGGAGCTACTAGACTATCACGGCACTCCTACATGCCGTCGATACAAGACCAACTATCAATTTCTGCCCTCTCTCAAGGGCATAATGGAGAAGGAATGGCCCAGGTGGTCCGAAGTTACTTCTATGGCTTAAGAAGTTCTTTCCTAAGTCGGCAAAGGCTACTCCGCGCCATCAGCGCCGAAAGAAAAGAAGAAGGCAAAGAAAGAAGAATGGCGTCATTCATGCACATCAATGAATATGAAGATGGCTTGCAAGCCAAGTACTCTGAAGCTTCTCCAGAGCATGAAGAGAATAAAAGGATATCAATGTTTGAAAAATCAACCTTCCCTAGTCAAGTCAAGAAGACAGTCTGGGGGCAAAGAAAAAGAATCCAAGTCTTCACTTGCAACATGGCAGGGGTGGCTAGCAGATATGGGGCCCTACCCGAAGAGCCAGAAGAGTTGGCCAAGTTAGCTGAAAGGCCCGGGCTAATGACAAGAAGAGGCAAAGCTGCAAGAGAAATGCTCGAAGCATCCAAAGAGAAGCAAGCTATCACTACTTCAACTGCCGACATGGTGGCTTCTGAAGAAGAAGAGATTACTCTGCCAGCCTCGTTTGAAGATGTTTCGGGCGAAGCATTCAAGGGTACTTCCGCTATGGCAGTGCAAGACCCAACCATCTTAATGATGTTACAAAATTACCAGTAAGAGATCGAAGCCTTGAAGAGGCAACTGAATGAAAGAAATGAACAAGCCCCTTTTCCTTGGCAACAGGACATGCATGCTGAATCATCCCGAGAAGTTCCTAACCCGGTCAATGCTACATCCCAAACTACTTCTCAAGCAACAGGCTATGGCAAGGCCGCTCCTCAGCTACATTCTCTACAGTCACCCTTGGTGCAACTAGCTCTTCCACCAGTGCAACAGTTGCCACCAACGGAGCCGTCGACACCTCATGTCGAAGCTCTACTCACTCCCTCTATAACGCATTCTGCACATTGCCACTCGGTGCCGGTGGAGCCAACCGTGGTAAATAGATCAATGGTGGAACAACTAATTGAAATGAAGCTGGCCGAGAGGACATACGGTGATATCAACACTTTTGATGTTTACAAGGTGCCATATCCGTCGCAGTATGCCGCAAAGAGGCTCCCGCCTGGCATCAACAAGCCGCCCAAGTTTGAAAAGTTCAACAGGCATGGCTCTCCTAAAGAGCATATTGCTTACTATATGACAGTAATGGGCGATCTGGCAACAAGTGAAGCCCACCTGCTAAAATTCTTCGGGTCCTCACTGACGGGCCTGGCTTTTGAATGGTATTCCAATCTACCGGCCAGCTCTATAAGTGATTGGGCAGCTATGCAACAGCAGTTCCAGGAGCTGTTCCATGTTGCTAAAAGAGAGGTCACACTAGCCGAGCTGTATGCATCCAGGCAAAGACATGATGAGTCAGCTCTGGAGTACATCAAAAGATGGCGGAATCTCAGTATGAGATGCAAGCGGCCGCCACATCCAGAAGATGCGGTGCAAATATGCAAGCAGAATCTGAGCCGGGAAATCCTCAGCAGGATGATCGGAATTGAAATACGGTCTTTTGACCGGCTAAATAATGTGGTCGCGGAGATTGAAGCCTTCATCTCCAATTCTCCCTCTACTCCAACTGCTACAACCCAAAAGGGTAAGTCTATTGACGAGTGGCCATCGCCCAAGGAAGCTCACACAATTAACTTCAAAGCATTCAACCAACAAGAAGAAAAAGAAGAAGGAGTGGCTAACCCTCCAACCGCTAAGCTAGCTGAACAACAAGAAGTCCCGTCCTTGCGGGCCAAGATGAAAAAATTCTACTCTTTCCCCAAGGAGAGGACTCGAGTCCTCTTCGAGTGGGCTGTCGCAAACAACAAGGTTACTCTACCAGAGCCAAAGAGGCCGGAAGATGCTAGAAAGAAAGACCATCGTCGCTACTGCCCATATCACCAGATGGTTGGGCACCATATTGAAGATTGTTACGTCTTTAAAGACGCTATTGAAAAGCTAATCAGAAGAGGGGAGCTACAATGGGGCGACTATAAGCTTTCGTCTCAAGAGACAACCAGAGTTTGCATCACACACCAGGTGCCAACTACAAAAAGGCAAGAGAAGAATAAGCCAAGAGACAGAGGGAGCGACGTTGTCCTCTCCTGCAATACCCTATCGGCCTGGCCCAGTACAAGCCGAGCTGTTGAAGAAGATGACGAAGAAATATGCTATACACTAGCAAGGGCAGGTCAAGCAGCAACATTTATTTCTCGCCATCAACCCCAGGAAGGGTGGGGGCATCCTCCACCGCCTGCTGAAGAAGCATGCTATTATACTCCTCAACATGACGGCATGGGGGCAAGAACATCCACTCATACAGAGCCATACATGTCCCATGCCGACAATGAAATGCTGCTAGTCCCACCTGGAATCAGCACGGGAAATAGCGCTCCCAGCTCCTACCAAGCTAACTCCGCTCTGATGATGGAGCTCTATCAGAAAATACAAGAAGTGGAGACACTAAGAAAAATATTGACTGAGTTGAGCTTACTCCCAGTCACACTCGGGCAGGCAGGACCCTCATCCGAAGCCCTACAAGGTGACGCTAAATCATTTGAAGCCTCACTGCAACCAGCTATGCCACAGTCAACACAAGGCCATGACGGGAACACCCGCCCACGGCAGCTATACCACGCGGCCCCCGCGTACCCCTCAGCTCTCCAGGCACTTCAGGGGGCAACTTCCATGCCTCATGCAATGCCTCCTCTACAATCAGCTGGCTTGCACCGGAATCTAGCGGCGACAGCCATAACAAACAAGCCAGTAATAGAACAAGCAACTGAGATAAAATCCGTTGAGGAAGAAGTCACCAAAGCAGAGTTATATATGATCCAACAAAAAGATGATGAGTCTACTTCGGACTACATTCAACGTTGGAAGAATCTCAGTGCGAGATGCAAACATCCGCCAAGCTACAAGAACGCTGTCCAGCTCTGCAAGCGCAATCTGAGGAAAGAGATCCTGCAAAGGGTAATTGGCCTCGAAGTCAAATCCTTCGACCAATTAGAAGATGTGGCAATTGAAATTGAAGCATTTCTGGCCAAATATTGCCCGACTTTTACACCTCCACTTCAAAAGCACAAGCCAATTGAAGAACAGCCGGCACCAGAAGGAATAGAGGCAGCTGACTTCGTAACCTTCGAGCGTCAGTGGAGGAAAGCACAAGAGGCAACTAGCTCCTCCTCTACCAAGGTTGCTGAATAAAAACCCCCTTCACTAAGGGAAAGAATGAAAAGACCATACTCCTTTCCGCAAGATAAGACCCAGCGTCTGTTTGAGTGGGCCCTTGAGTATAACAAGGTCGTCCTCCCGGAGCTCAAGAGACCAAATGACATCGAAAGAAAAGATGACCCTCGATTTTGCCCCTACCATCGGAAGAGGGGACATCTCATCGAGGACTGCTATATGTTCAAAGACATCATGGAAGACTTAGTCCAAAGTGGTGAATTACAACTTGGAGAATATAGGGTGGATCCACCTCGCCCTCACCTGATGCCCATTTTCAAGATGACGGCTAACCCAGTTTCTGTACATCAATCGGAACGATACACCTTCTAAGATGCATCCCGAGGTCCCTCCGTTGTGGCGAGAGGCCGAACAAATGAAATTTTGCACCGTCTCTGGGACAACTGCTGAAGACCAAAACAGAAATAAACCCAAGAATAAAAGAAAAGATGCAGCTTTACCACTCGATGTGCTGCCCTCTTTATTCAAGCTATCAGCTCAACAATGGAGTCCACTCATATCAGGGCCAACTGTAAAATGATAAAGGTGCAAGGAAGAATCTCCTTCCAAATGAAATGACTCGGCACAACGTAGCCACTGCTCTACATGCTCCAGCACACAATAATGGATGCTCAACTCTCTGCAAGCAAGGGGGGGGGCAAGAATGAAAATATGCTTAGCCACAATCAAGCTCTGAGGTGCCGCTGGGCACAGGAAGACTCTATTCCCCGCTCGGGGGCTGCCAACAAAAGAGAAGAGGGTGGAGTCCAACGGTCAAATTTCCCTGCTATTGTCTGCCTACACAACTACTCATGGAGCGAACAAGCTACCCAATGGAAAGACGTGCTTTGAACAACTCGTCTTCAGCTATCCACCCTAGCTTGGGAGCATTAAAAGGAGAATGAACTCTCTGACTATCCACCCCAGCATGGGGGCATCCAAAGCTAAAAGAAGAGAGAACGGGATTATTCAGGGCACACCAACATCCCACCGTGAACTGGACAACCCGCTGCATATGCTAACTGTTTGACAAGCTCGACTGCTAAAGATTTCGAGCTCCTCGCTTAGAGGACCCACTTGCTGCATTTCATTCAATGTTAGAACGAGATTCCTCCTTATCCTGCAAAATGCTTCCCATTAGTCCCACCGGGATTGACTCTCTACCCCCAGTGTGGAACCCACATTCATAACTAATACATCTTTGCCATCCTTCGGCATTCCACCGCAAACAGCTACACAAACACGCTAAGAGATACCAAACTTGTCCCACTGGGCTCATAAAACCTGTCCCTTGGCCTGTGGCACTCCGCCCTCGCCAAGCTCTAGACGTTGCCCATCAGTCCCATTGGACCGGGCCCATAAAACCTCTCCCTTGGCTTGTGGTATTCCGCCCTTGTCGAGCTCTCATCGCCCATCAGTTCCATTGGACCGGGCCCATTAAATCTTTCCCTTGGTCTAGTGGCATTCCGCCCTGACCGAGCTCTACCTACCTTAGTCTAGTGGCACTCTGCCCCAGCTAAGTTTTACCTGCCTTAGTCTAGTGGCACTCTGCCCTAGCTAAGTTCTACCTACCCTTAGTCTAGTGGCACTCCGCCCTAGCTAAGTCCCACCTACCCTGGTCTAGTGGCATTCCGCCCTGACCGAGCTCTATACACCTTAGTCTAGTGGCACTCTGCCCTAGCTAAGTTTTACCTACCTTGGTCTAGGGGCATTCCGCCCTGACCGAGCTCTACCCACCTTGGTGTAGTGGCATTCCGCCCTGACCGAGCTCTATATGCCTTAGTCTAGTTGCACTCTGCCCTAGCTAAGTTTTACCTACCTTGGTCTAGTGACATTCTGCCCTGGCCGAGCTCTACCCACCTTGGTCTGGTGGCATTCCGCCCTAACCGAGCTTTATCTACCTTAGTCTAGTGGCGCTCTGCCCTAGCTAGGTTTCACCCACCTTAGTTTAGGGCACTCCGCCCAAGCTAAGTTATACCTACCCTTGGTCTAGTGGCATTCCACCCTGATTGAGTTTTACCTACCTTGGTCTAGTGGCATCCGCCCTAGCCTAGCTCTACCCACCTTGGTCTAGTGGCATTCCGCCCTGACCGAGCTCTATATGCCTTAGTCTAGTGGCACTCTGCCCTAGCTAAGTTTTACCTACCTTGGTCTAGTGGCATTCCGCCCTGACCGAGCTCTATATGCCTTAGTCTAGTGGCACTCTACCCTAGCTAAGTTTTACCTACCTTGGTCTAGTGGCGTTCCGCCCTGGCCGAGCTCTACCCACCTTGGTCTAGTGGCATTCCGCCCTAACCGAGCTTTATCTGCCTTAGTCTAGCGGCGCTCTGCCCTAGCTAGGTTTCACCCACCTTGGTCTAGTGGCACTCCGCCCTAGCTAAGTTATACCTACCCTTGGTCTAGTGGCATTCCGCCCTGGCCGAGCTCTACCTGCCTTAGCCTGGTGGCACTCCGCCCTAGCTAAGTTCTACCCACCTTGGCCTAGTGGTATTCCGCCCTGGCCGAGCTATACATACCCTTAGTCTAGTGGCACTCCGCCCTAGCTAAGTTCTACATACCTTGGTCTAGTGGCATTCCGCCCTGGCCGAGCTATACATACCCTTAGTCTAGTGGCACTCCACCCTAGCTAAGTTCTACATACCTTGGTCTAGTGGCATTCCGCTCTGGCCGAGCTCTACCTTACCTTAGTCTAGTGGCACTCTGCCCTTGCTAAGCTTTACCTATCTTGGTCTAGTGGCACTCCGCCCTAGCTAAGTTCTATTTACCTTATTCTAGTAGCACTCCATCCTAGCTAAGTTCCATCTGCCTTAGTCTAGTGGCACTTCGCCCTAGCTAAGTTCTACCTACCCGTCGTCCAGCGGCATTCCGCCCTGACCGGGCTCTATACCTACCCTCAGTCTAGTGACGCTCCACCCTGGCTGAACTCTATCCACCTTGGTCTAATGGCACTCTGTCCTGATCAAGCTACCTTTACCTTGGTCTAGTGGCACACCGCCCGGATCAAGCTACCTCCGCCCTAGTCTAGTGGCATTCCGCCCTGGCCGAGCTCTACCCACCTTGGTCTAGTGGCATTCCGCCCTAACCGAGCTTTATCTGCCTTAGTCTAGTGGCGCTCCACCCTAGCTTGGTTTCACCCACCTTAGTTTAGTGGCACTCCACCCTAGATAAGTTATACCTACCCTTGGTCTAGTGGCATTCCGCCCTGGCTGAGCTCTACCTACCTTGGTCTAGTGGCATTCCGCCCTGGCCGAGTTCTACCTACCTTGGCATTCCGCCCTGGCCGAGTTCTACCTACCTTGGCATTCCGCCCTGGCCAAGCTATACATACCCTTAGTCTAGTGACACTCCATCCTAGCTAAGTTCTACATACCTTGGTCTAGTGGCATTCCGCTCTGGCCGAGCTCTACCTTGCCTTAGTCTAGTGGCACTCTGCCCTAGCTAAGCTTTACCTATCTTGGTCTAGTGGCACTCCGCCCTAGCTAAGTTCTATTTACCTTAGTCTAGTAGCACTCCATCCTAGCTAAGTTCCATCTGCCTTAGTCTAGTGGCACTTCACCCTAGCTAAGTTCTACCTACCCTTGGTCCAACGGCATTCCGCCCTGACCGGGCTCTATACCTACCCTTAGTCTAGTGGCGCTCCGCCCTGGCTGAACTCTATCCACCTTGGTCTAGTGGCACTCTATCCTGACCGAGCTACCTTTACCTTGGTCTAGTGGCACTCCGCCCGGATCGAGCTACCTCCGCCCTGGTCTAGTGGCACTCCGCCCTGATCAAGCTACCTCCACCCTGGTCTAGTGGCACTCCGCCCTGATCGATCTACCCCTTACCCTGTCCTGAGGCACTCCGCCCTCGTCGAGCTCTTAGACTCTACCCATCAAGTCCCACCGAGCTGAGTCCATAAGCTTTTTTCCTCGGCGCAAGGCACTCCGTCTGCGTCGAGCTCTTAAATATTGCCACCGAGCTAGGCCCATAAACCTTTTCCCTCTGGCTCAAGGCACCCCGCCTTGGCCGAGCTCTCAGATGTTAATCCCTAGCCCCACTGGCGCAATAACAACATAGTCAAATCCATCAATAGTCTCACCAGACAACACAGCCTGCACTATGGGCTGGTCTGTACCAGGAGTACTTTTGGAGGCTACCATTCTTAGCCCTCGTTAGTCGGCTAGGTTTTACCCTTGGCCTAGACCCCACGTCTTCGCTGAGTTGCTTGATTTCAACGTTCTGTCGAGTCAATGGCCACTTATATATTCTGCCATTATTTCAAACCTCCCGTCTGAACAAGGTTTGTTGACTCCGATATCTCGTCGGGTCGACGTCTATATTCTGCCCTTGCCCCAGACACGCATTACGAGCAAGGTTTGTTGATTCCGATATCTCGTCGGGGCGACGTCTACATTCTACCCTTGTCCCGGACCTACCGTCTGAGCAAAGTTTGTCAGCTCCGACATATTGTCAAGTTGGCATCTAGATTTTACCTTTTACACAGATCTCCCGTCTGGGTCAGATGCATGGGTTGTCTTCGACAGTCCGTCAAGGCAACATCAATTCCAGATTACTTCCAAGTCCGACATCCTACCAGGATCCGCTATCCTATCTGCTGGCCTTTGACATCCAGTCGAAGCCAGCTATCCTTGTTGGCGAGCCCAACACCCTATCATGTATTTCAAATATCTCATTTTTGGCTTATCCACCTCGGCTGAAGCCCACTACCATATATCTCACAACTTCCAACTATTCTATTCCCCGATTCAGCCACGACAGCCGAAGTCGCTATTATACATTTTCAGCCGTTCCAACATCTGGCTAAAACCGCTATTACAATTCTTCAACTATCTCCTCTTTCGGTTGTGCCATTCTGGCCAAAGCCGTTATCACAATTCATCAGTTATTCTATCTTTCGGCTTAGCCATCCCAGCCAAAGCTGCTATCATAATTTTCAGCTATTCTAGCTTTCGGCTTAGCCATTCAAGCCAAAGCTGCTATCATGATTTTCAACTACTCTATCTGTCGGCTTAGCCATTCCGGCCAAAGCTGCTATCATAATTTTCAGCTATTCTAGCTTTCGGCTTAGCCATTCAAGCCAAAGCTGCTATCATGATTTTCAACTACTCTATATGTCGGCTTAGCCAATCCGGCCAAAGCTTGCTATTCTGGCTCTTGTAGCCTGCTGTCTTTGGCTCTCATAGCCTGCTATTCCTGGCTTCTACAGCCTGCTATCCTGGCTCTTGTAGCCTGCTATCTCTGGCTCCCATAGCCTGCTATTCTTGTCTTCTACAGCCTGCTATCCTGGCTCTTGTAGCCTGCTGTCCCGGTTTCTACAGCCTGCTGTCCTGGCTCTTGTAGCCTGCTGTCTCTGGCTCACATAGCCTACTATTCCTGGCTTCTACAGCCTGCTATTCTGGCTCTTGTAGCCTGCTGTCTTTGGCTCTCGTAGCCTGCTATTCTTGGCTTCTACAGCCTGCTATCCTGGCTTTTGTAACCTGCTGCCTCTGGCTCTCGTAGCCTGCTACTCCTGGCTTCTACAGCCTGCTATCCTGGCTCTTGTAGCCTGCTATCTCTGGCTCTCGTAGCCTGCTATTCCTTGCTTCTAAAGCCTACTATCCTGGCTCTTGTAGCCTGTTGTCTCTGGCTCTCGTAGCCTGCTATTCCTGGCTTCTATAGCTTGCTATCCTGGCTCTTGTAGCCTGCCGTCTCTGGCTCTCGTAGCCTGCTATTCCTGGCTTCTACAGCCTGCTATCCTGGCTCTTGTAGCATGCTGTCTCTGGCTTTCGTAGCCTACTATTTCTGGCTTCTACAGCTTGCTATCCTGGCTCTTGTAGCCTGCCGTCTCTGGCTCTCGTAGCCTGCTATTCCCGGCTTCTACAGCCTCCTATCCTGGCTCTTGTAGCATGCTGGCTCTGGCTTTCGTAGCCTGCTATTCCTGGCTTCTACAGCCTGCTATCCTGGCTCTTGTAGCCTGCTGTCTCTGGCTCTCGTAGCCTGCTATTCCTGGCTTCTACAGCCTGTTATCTTGGCTCTTGTAGCATGATGTCTATGGCTTTCGTAGCCTACTATTCCTGGCTTCTACAGCCTGCTGTCCTGGCTCTTATAGCATGTTGTCTCTGGCTCTCGTAGCCTGCTATTCCCAGCTTCTATAGCCTGTTGTCCTGGCTCTTATAGCCTGCTATCTCTGGCTCTCGTAGCCTGCTATTCTTGGCTTCTACAGTCTGCTGTCCTGGCTCTTATAGCCTGCCGTCCCTGGCCCTCAAGGCCTGCTACCTTGGCTTTACGGCCTACTATCCTGCTCCCTCGGCTTGTACAGCCTACTATCTCACTATCTCTGGGTCCATGTGGCCTACTAGCCTGGCATTTATCAATATCTGTGCATCTCTCAGCCTTGACATACCGTCAAAAGCCCGCTGTCTCGCTACCCTTTTGGCTTAAGCCTACTTTAACAATGACCATCATGTCCCACCGTGATGATTGCTACAACCCAATGACTTGGGCTCACCCTGAAGCCTACTTTCCTGCTACCGCTAGGTCTGCATATCCTATTCTCCCATTATCTCCTGGCTTTCACAGCCTGCTTGCCATGTTACCTTTCGGCTGTCATAGCCCGCTTCCCTTGCCAACTGTTGACTTCTATAGTCTACTTTCTATATTCGGGTTAGACTCCCTGTCAAACCCGCTGCCCGTCCTTGGCCAAGGCACTCTGTTGAGGCCTAACACTCCACTTTAATCCAGTTCCATCATCTGAATAAAACGGCTCTCATTGGCCAGTACCAACCCTCTTCGTCCCGCCAGGACTTGCAGCATAAAGCCCTTTTCCATTATTTTGTTATCAATTTTTCTGGCTTTTGAATAACTAACCTGCAGGTATTCGCATCAGGCGCTTGAACAAATAAATGGATATATAGTGACATATACATATATGCATACATATAAAATAATATAAAAAGGAGAAAGGAAAAGAAAGAAAAAATTGCTTGCTTTCAAAATTTTGGGTGTTTGTTGGCCATGCTTGCATGCTTGCTTATACTATAAGATAATACACCTCCTTCAATTTTCTAGGACCACATCTCCTTGCTAAATAAATTGTCTGATTCTAAGCATGTGTGCGCCACGGCATACACTAAGGGATGAAAAGTCAATATTGGCTGAGTGCATGCGTCTAGTGGAAAAGTCATAGCTATGCCGCTAACGCAACTCGTGAGATACACCCAAAGCAAAACTCCCGCACTTTGCACCACAATGTGTTCAGCGGTCTCTTATCATAGGGATCCTAGAAGGTTCTTCCTAATACTTTATGGATGCTCAAACGTCTGCACTCACATGAAGGGTAATCATGAGGAAAAAGCTGCCTTCCCTCAAGTTAAAAAAAAAACGGAAGAAGAAGGACGACAGATAGGATGAATCCTAGTAGCCGGGAATCCCCATTGAGACACATGAGGAGACTCGCACCGAACAGTGAAGTCCCCAATAAAATCACTCTAAAGGATGAATCCTAGGAGCTGGGAATCCCCATTGAGACATATGAGGAGACTCACGCCGAACGGTGAAGTCTGTAATAAAATCACTATAAAGGATGAATCCTAGTAGCCGGGAATCCCCATTGAGACATATGAGGAGACTCATGCCGAACAGTGAAGTCTGCAATAAAATCACTCTAAAGGATGAATCCTAGTAGCCGGGAATCTCCATTGAGACACATGAGGAGACTCGCGCCGAACGGTGAAGTCCGGAGCTGGGAACAAACTAAGGGGGTCGTGCGAAGCTACCAAAAATCGAGAACCCCAGCTGTGTGTGTAGACGATGGAGCAATACTCTAGTGTTATTTTGAACGTCTGTGTATCCCTACATCGGAGATTTGCTGCTCGCATACTTGCACTATCACACTATAGAGAAGTAGCCTCGGGTGTAGATCATGGCTTACGCTGTGCACATATTCTATGTGATGTCCCCTCGGCGCATGCACATCTCCCTTAGTTGTGCCTTGTGAGCCGTACTCTGCCTATGAGTCACAGGCGCTATCCTCGTCCTATCCACGATATAGGGGAGCTATTCTATATATCTAGCTTATGCATGCTGTTGAATGCCTGCATGCTCGCATGAATAAAAAGACACGCTTTCAAACGGGTCTCACCCGTAGGCCCCGCTCACCCGTCCCTCATTCGCGCCACCTACGGGTGGGGGGCATTTGTGGACACATAAAAAATTATAAAATAATAATATATACATATATATAAATAATGTCAACATATTTTTCCTACTAAATCATCTTATATTCCTTATTTTCTAGGGATAGAGGAAGAGGCGGAGAGGCTACAAGGGCCCATTAAGCCCACAAAGGCGCCCAGACCATATCAAAGCTTAAAGGGACGTCGAAGCCCATACTAAAGAAGGAGCGCGCCGAGAGTTCTGCTGTCGAGCGCGCCGACTGTCCACCACCCTGGGAAGGACCCGTGCCGAGAGAAGAGGGCCAGCCCTCTATATAACAACGCCTTTGGCGTGTATGAAAAAGGGGGGGAGGAAAAAAAGAAAGAAGAGAGGAGAAGGGAAGAGGAGCCTTCGAAGAAAAAGAGAGAGCCCTTCGAGAAGAAAGGAAGAGGGTGCTTAGCCACCAAAAAGAAAGGGGGGAGCTCGAGCGCCCTTCGTAGAAGCTGAAGAAAGAGAGAGGGGTTCGAGGAGAGAATCCAGGTGTGAGGGCCGTCCAACTGTAACTTCTTTGCTCTCTCTTTCTCTTCTCCGTCTATCTGAGTATTCCTCTTTTGTTTTTTCACTTTCGAGCATCTTTGCTCTAGTAGCATCGAATGCTAATGTAACCCTGTTTGCAGGGATGAAGTTTGGATTTCTTTTCCTTTTGGGTTAGATTTCTTTCTCTTAAATCACATGTGTGTAAGCCATTTGGCTGAAGCAGTTAATAAAAGAATGGGATGAGTTCCAATATGTCTGAGCATTCCTTTCTGTCTTCCTTTGTATCCGAGGTTTTAATCTATGTATGGCGGTAGCCAGTCGCGAATGTCTTATGTTTAATTTCCTCTATCTGCTGAAGCTTCTTCGCCATCGTCCTTTATCACCCCCCCTAGCCACATTTCGAGGGCCTGAGATAGTCTATCTCATGGCTCCTCGTATGTGAAACGAAGAGGGACATGTTCAGGGGTTCCTGTCCGTGGTTCTGCTCCTAGTGAGGCCCCCAGAGGAAAGGTGTTCCCCCGAAGTCTTCCCTCTACGATCATCCAAAACAGCTTAGATCGCTGAATAAACCTCCTTGTTCTGAACGTTCAAATCCTCTGCTTTAAAAAACCCCTAAAACCCCACTTCAAAAGCCTCCCAGCGCGAGCCCCTCTCGGTGCACGTTTCACGCTGAGGATTGGCCGCGTCGGTTGAACCTCACGTTTCACGCCGATACCCTCATACCCTCCATGCCTTCATACCCTCCATGCCGATGACGGCCACCTCGATACGTTTGTGTCGATGCCATCAGGCCATGCCAGCATTGTTCGAAATGTCTTGTCTTCCTGTGGAGAAGCATTACCCTTTCCTCTGTCCTCACGAGAGCCATATCAAAGGGGTCAAATCCCCACATTCTACGAGCCCACTAGGTCATGGATTCCTGCTAGTGCAGGCTCTCCGTTGGCTGCATCGGGCATATTACAACAAAAGGAATGAGATCTCGTACGATCTAAACCCATTGGATCACGGGCTACGCCCGGCACTCATTTTGGTTTCTACTCCGACATTCGTGAGTAGATAGCCTATAATATACTTTTGGCACACTCCCAAAGTAAGGGGAGGTGCTGTCAAAATTCGTTCAGAGTTTTACTCGATCGACCAGCATGATACCTTCATCGCAGTTGTGTACTTAACCCCTAATTGCGTGGCAAGAGTCTGAGACATATCATCTCATGGTGTCTCGGCCACTGCAGGGAATACACCTTACATTCACATGATCTCCCTGGCCCCCCCCTTCGTGAATGGAGCCACCCTCATCCTCTATTTTCATCCATCCATCACCCTGAAGTCCCCAGGGAATGAAGAAACCCTCATAATACCTCAAACAGAACCAACAAAATCTTCTCCCGGCGCCAACACCTCCCGGCGCCACCTCCTCCCGGCGCCAAACCCACGCCGGGTTTGGGGGGCGCCGAATGCCCTTGCCATGGCGCACCGGGACCCCGTCATGCCGATTACCCCTTAACTTTTCTTCGCGCTGGGAGCACGCCATGCCATTTGGCCTGCGCGCCGACTCCTATTTGTGCCGTTTCGCCTTATCAATGGGTGCTATTCAAACCCTCATGCCAAACAATTCTATTAAACCCAAAATCTGCCCAAACTCAGGCGTCCATTCCTTACCAACATCCGGGTTAACCTCCATTGTCTCACGAGGGAATTATGGTTCTTCACCCAGGTCCATGGGAGATACATTAATGGGGGGTTTTCATCCCTACATTACACCGAATCTGACATTTCTTTTGTCACCCTGCTGACCCTCAGAGTTCTGCCACCGCATGTCCTCCAACGGTCCTTCGAGGGGAATATTAACAAATGATGCGATGGTGGACTCTGTCCCGTCATATGTGGATCCTTTTCGGGCCCAGGGCTATGCCCGCTTTTCTTTTGGTTTCCATTCCGGCTCTCCGTGGATGGATGTCCCATATTCCCACTTGGCATAGTCTAAGATAAGGGGATATGCTGCCGGATTTATTCAGTGTATTAATATATCGTATCTTGCAACGCATGCACCTTCTATCCTACGAATGAATGAGCATACCTATCATATTGGTTTTGCCCCTGGGCTCTTCTACTTTGGTGATTAATCAAGGGTTGTCCTTCTTCGGAAGGACGTAATTAACGTCATAGCCTTTATGGTATGACGGACTTCCGGTCCCGACTCAAACTTCACAATCGACTGACTGAGTCAGATCGAGCGCATAATAAAATTGTCACTCCGGTGATTGGCACGCCTAATAAACCAACTAACAAACCAATAAACCAATAAAAAAAATAAATAATAAATAAAAAATAAATAAATCCATTCCCACAGCGTGACATCAACGCACTCAGACCCCTGGGCGTGATCATGGGTAACGCGCTGCGACTAACGAGCGCGATCCCAACGTAATGCGCTTGACCTCATCAGTGCGATTAGGGAGAATGCGCTCGGCATTATGAGCGTAATTATGATTGACACGGCGCCCCAGAAGTGCGCGATCTGGGTCAAACCCAGGCATGCTCAGATGAACGCGCTACATGTCTCCACCGTGACAAAAATGTTGTATCCTCGGTGAGCATGATCTCCATCATCGTGCTCGGTCGGATAGGCGCGATCCCAACCGCCTAATTGTTCATCTTCCTCGATGAACGTGACCACTCATCATGATGCATTCCTCAAGAACGTGACCCCTATGACTATCGCGATACCAGGCCGAGCTCGGCTCGTGAGCCACGCGCAAAAAACTCGATCCTACGCCCCTTTCACCCCCAGGTGAAGGGGAAACAAAATGGGAATCCTTCCCCTACCCCTTAGGCACTAAATGGAGCCCAAAAACCAACCCCAAAGCACACAAATCGTGACATCCGGCGCTCGAACCCCGAACATGTGATTTCCCTTTCTGGCATGAAACAAGCCCCTCTCGACCTCCCCATGGCCTAGAAATCACGGGGAAAACAAAAGGATTAGTCCCCCTACCTCAAAGAAGGCCAAAAGCCGCCGGATCGCTGCCGATCTTGAAATCTCGCCGTTTACGAACACCACACCCCACGCCGTGCAAATGCCACCGCCTCGACCACCTCGCCACCGCCATCATCGCCACGCCACCACCTCGACTCGCCGCCAACAGTCGGAGAGGGAGAGGGCACCGCGAGCTCATCGAACGGGGGAGGGGAAGCAACGGTCGAGAGCGTGCATGGGAGGAAGGAAAGAAGAAGAAAGAAGAAGAAAAGAAAAGAAAAGGGTTATTTATGAAAAATTCAAAAAATCAAAAAAATAGAAAAAAAATAGAAAAAATCATTTCCTCGATCTTCAGAACACGCTCATCGCACTGGTACCATTCCGGAGTAGGAGAACGCGACGGTTTACCCTCTACAGGGTTCCGAAGGTCCGTCAGGGAAAAACACACGTAAACTACAAAACACGCTCCGGGACCCCCGAAAGTGATCTGAAACCCACGGATCCAAATCTGAAAAATGTCTGAAAAACATAGGACATTGTAGCTCTCGAGGCAAGCGAGACATTAAGGGTATACAGGATGTTGAGCATGCCATCTTGAAGTTGAGGGACAACCTCGTCTACACGGTCTCGAGGAGCATACCCATGTACTTGGTGGAAGAGCCCAGGGAGTGGAAACCCGTGCTAGGGTTGGAGGAGCTCTCACCGTCCGAGGGAAAATTAGCACGGGCCCTTAAATTCACACCGACCCGTTGGGACAATGCCATTGGGTGTGTGCACAAAGAGCAGCTTCAATTTGGATTATTATTGGCCCCACTCAAATGGGGGTATAGGGAGGAGCCCTGTGTGATGGACTGTCTAGCCGTCCGCTTTAAACATGAACTAGTCATGGGCTGGTTTGCTGACTTCAAGGTCAATGACGCACACAGCTTCCGGGAAGCGGCAGTAGAATTCACGGACTATGTGCTATACAACTATGCACCTCTGCTGATCAAGGCCGGAGTGTAGCATAGCGTATATGCCTCCTGGTTCAAATATCCCATTTCCAAAGGGTTGTGCTATGGGATGATGGAGGTCTTCAACATAGAGCTTAACACTTTCTACACAGCTAAAGGGGAAACCTCCATTGATCTTTGGAGTCTTCACCAGCTGACCGGCTTGCCCATTGATGGGGAGCCGTATGAAGTGGTGTGTCCCCCAGAGCTGATTAAGGATGAAACCGACGGGGAAGGCGTGTACACACTTGGATTTTCTTATCGATATCTGATGAAGGCATACCGGGAGCTGATCTTGTCATATCACGGGGATAGGCATCCATGGCGCAGTGACCGAAGAAGAGTACGCATGGGGATGTGGTTGAGATATTTCTTTCACGGGGAGAAGAAATATGATGATTTCCCCTCTGTTGGCGCCGCGGTAGTTTCGAAGAAACGCGGCGGAAGCAAGCTGGATTAAGACACTGTCGTCTTCAAAGGGCGCAAGGATGGACTCAACTCGACAGGTGTCGACGCTATGACGCACTGTACAGATTTCCTAGCCTATTGGCTCTGTGCCTTCGCCATGCCGTACGGTGACGAAACTTTTATTCGGCCAGAGGCCATATACCCCGCCTGCCAGATGGCCTAGGGGCTCAGGCTATCTCTTTGCCCCTACGCCTTGTGTCTGATCTACAAGATGCTGGGGGATGTTAGCAGCAGCCCGCTCCCACGACAGGCGCGGCTAATCGGGCCCTTGCACTTCTTCAATGCATGGGTCTGCACCATATTTCCAGAGTATCCACCTCGCGCCCTCCAGGCTTGGATGTTATTTACTCGGATGCTAGAGTTTGCCAACGCGGAGCCTGGCTTGGTAGCAACACAGTTATATCTTCTGAGAGGCAGGCTCACAACCATCCCTCGCGACGCTCCAGGTAGCATTCATTTCTGGGCCCTAGCCGCCCACTCCAGTCCACTGGTGAACAGTAAAAGGGAGTGTCGAGATGACCAGGTGGAGCGATGCCTCCATCCCATCAGTCAACGGATGGTGTATCGCCCGTTGTTAGAGCCCGAGCTCCATGACTAGGCATTGTCTATTCGCCCCAGCGTCCTCGTGTTCAGGAAGGGGAATACATTACTGCTGGAGCCATACTCTCCCTTCTGCTTTGGGCGCAACTTCGGGTATGATCAACATATACCCACGCACAGCGCCTAGTTCGCTGTGCCCGTGAGGATGTTTCAGGGAGGGGTGGATGCTGATCATGCCCGCACTTGGTGGACTTCTTTCACCGATTAGACACCTCATGCTTTAGGGTGCCACTTCTGCAGGTCACAGCGGACTATATCAAGTGGTGGAATGCCCGGACCGGGTTTTACCAACTGTGCAAGACCGACTGCTGGGATGGTGCCAAGCGGAAACTTCTGAATAGACAGAAGGTGGCCGTCCTCGACATAGACCCGGCACACCTGCTCTGGCTCAAGTCCAACAGATCGAAGGAGGTGGCTGACTATTTGTCCGTGTGCAAAGAGGCTCAGCAGCTCAAGCCACCGCCCTCTATTGACTTGCCAGAGATTTCTGTGGACGCCTTCAAGCGGTCTCTCCACGATTCATGCCGGATAGGGACAGATCAGCTGGACCAGATCAATTATCACATTCCAATAGAAGAGAAGCTTACCCCATCTCAGAGCTGGTGCCCGGAGACAGACTCAATATGCCCTTATCGGGCGTTCGTGAAAAGGGAAGACCGAAGGCCTGAACGCTTTCAGCAGACCACGTGGCTATTTCTTCTGCTCCGAGTGCATGGGCTTACAATTGAAGATCCGACAGCAGTCATATTGGCTAAGGGCCTCAATTTATCCTTTGATTATGCCGACGGATGGGGAATGGACCACTTAAGTCTCTACTGCCATCTCACATCTTGAAACCATTTGAACCTAGCCAATCTTACCGATCGTTGTACCAAGATCGGGGACGTGTGCTGGCTGATCAGGGAAGCGGCCAATAGGGACAAGGATCCATCTTTGTCGTATTGGCCCTTGTCTCACCTTTACACTGGCCCTGTAGGTATGCCACCCTTCTGCCTTCATCCATCTGTGCCTGTGCATGTTCGAACTTTCTACCCGCAAGTAGCAACGTTTTCCCTCTTTTTATTCTCATCGTGCCGATTTTTGCAGAGCATCCTTCTGGGCACCAGATGAAAGGCTACAGGCACCTCCTTTCATATGTGCCGAAGCTGCCGCAGTTCATCGCGCCGGAGCCCGCTCTGACGAAAACACCATTGTCGTGGGGTAGCAAACATGCATGGGTGAAGTTGCCAGTGAAAGAGGCGCTTGCCAAGGGGAAGGTGAGCGAGAAGGAGAGGTCTAAGAGGAAAAAGACCGAGGTCAGAGCCCCTGCTACCGTTGCACCTTTGGCTCCCAAAGTCCCATCCTTCGGATAGTTTGCCACCTCTAGGGCCGCACCGAGCCCCTCATTGGGTAAGACTCCTTTGTTCTTGTTCATTTTTGGACCACACACTAGGGACGCAGTCTTGTAACTCTATTAGACTTTTCTTTCTTTCTTCAGAGAACGTGGGAGAGCTTGCTCCGGTCATCATTCATGGCACGGGGGTGACTGAGGTTGAGGCCCCTACTGCCGTTGCCCCTTCAGCACCCAAGGTCCCTTCTTTAGAGGGGTTTGATACTTTTACGGCCATGCCGAGCCCACTCAAGGGTACAACTTCTCTTCCCTTTTTATCCGAACTGCATATTAAGAATGTAGTCTTGTGACTTTGTCCCTTATTGGCACTTTAGGGGGTGCAGAAGAGCCTGCCCCTATCATCACCCCCAGGGTAAGGGCGGCGGGGACTCCCATGGCCAGACCCCGCAAGAAAGTCATCACTGTGGGTTCTCCCGCGGGGGAGGTTGAGAAAGGTGTATATTACAGCTACATTGGCTTTCTTTTTGTCTCCTTCGGGCAGTTCATCCCTTGATGCCGTGGATCCTTCTTTATTTGACAGAGGCTGGGACGATAGCAGAGGAGCAAGAGGCTGCTCAGACAGCTTCATCGGTTATGCTGACATACTCGAGGAGGGGCTCGAGATCAGGGAGGTCCACAACGCCCAGTCCATCCAGGGTGCCTGCGGCTGTGGAGGCCACGAAGGGTTGCACACCCCCGGGCTAAAGACGTGTCCGCCTCGACCGAATCTGCATTGTGCGAGCGGGTGGACTATGACTATTCCTCGGACGATGTGTTTTTTACCAAGGCCATATCTGGGGAGCCCTTGGAGTATGCGCCCATCTTGCTGCCCTCAACTCTGCCGAGCTCCTTGAGCTTCGTTGCGGCAAATGTAAGCATGAGTTTGTATCCTACACCTTTAATCGGGTGCTTCTCAATGGCTCTTACTGATTCTTTTTTTTTTGATTGATTTTTTTGTTGCATGAATAGGCCTCTCAATAATCAGTCGAAACCCCTACCGGTGAATCCCTTGCACCCGAGGTCGAGACGTCGGCACCAGTCGAGGTGATGCCCGAGCTTAGCATAATGCCAGTGGCTGAGGCAAGTGTAGGCGCCCACCTTGTAGCCAAGTCACTAATAACCTCTAACCCGCTAGCCGAGTGGTTTCCAAGTCACGGATAACCTCTAACCCGCTAGCCGAGCTAAGATTAGTGTATGCTTTGAGGGCAGGCACAGCCTTTCCTCCATCCGTTTTGGGATTCCTGGCGGGCAAGCAACCTCAAATGTCGCCCTTGCTGCCTCGATGCCTGGGTACTCCCGCGGATATGCAGACACGAAGGGACATTCTGTGGCACCTTTCTTCATCCTTGCCTAAGGTCCAAGCAGTTTCGGAGGCGGCCCCTTCTGATGCAGTTTTGAGCTTGGCTCTCATGCCTGCCTCCTCTTCAACAAAAGCCATGACCCTGGCCTTGCCGACACGTGGGATGACCTCTGATCCGAGCCCCATAGAAATGGCAGAGCAAGAATTGCACCTTGCCGCCGAGGTGCAGAGTGGCTCCGTTGAAGCTCTACCTTCACCTTCGGCGGGGGTCACGCAGGAGCTGACCATTGTAGTCGAATCGCCGAGCAGTTCAAATCCAGTCCTCCCATCGTCTTCGGCCATGGTCGATACCAAGATTTGGGCAGCGGTGGACAATAGCGTCAAATTCGACCTTCTGGCTATCTCTTCAATAGGGCATGCCACTTCGGACCTGCCGATCCGATAAACTTTGGTGGCGCTGCGGTCTATGGTGTTCGCCAACCCGACCCTTACATATCGGGGCGCGAGGGCCATTGTGGAGAATCTAACAGAGGCAATGCAGATGATGGGCTATCCGCTGGGGGAATGGTCGTGGCGCGTGCTATTATTACTTCTGTATGTGAACCGCCGTGAATTCCTCGAGACGCAAGTCCCCAGTCAGTTCACCGCACTTCGCCTACAAAAGGATGAGTATTTGCAAGCCTTGGAGGTGCGAGAAGGAAGAAGAAAGCAGTACCGGAGGGCCGTGGAAGAGTGTTGTGACCGCGCCCAGGCCTTGGTGAGCAAGATAGAGCGGCTCAAAGACTGGCTTGCCTCGGTCGAATCTGAACTCCAAGAGGTCGAGGCGACCAAGACCAAAGAAGCCGAACAATTGGCCGTAGCTGAGGTCGGAGCAGCCGCCGGGAGGACTGAGCTGGAACACCACCAAGAGCAAGAGGATTGACTAACTGAAATGGTGAACTTCCCTTGTGTCAGGATCCTTCCTCTTGAGAAAATTTTTCAAGGGATAGACTAGATCTCGGCGTTATTCTTCTTGGTTTTTTGAAAATGTAATGCAGGGGTATGCCCCGCAGCACATGTAGGTTGCCTTTTTATAAGGAATAATATGTTTTCGCTTCATACATGTCTTCTGCATGCATGTACATCTGGAAATCCCTTCCCTTCTTCTCGTACAGCCTCGAAGAGGTGTGTCAACGAGGTGTGAGTCCCTATTCAGTAGTCCATTCAGGGAGGGCCCGATGGGGATTCGCGTGGACACATAGGAGAGTGCTCACCCCTCCAAGGGAGGGATGAGGGGACCACTCCACAATGCAAGCCATGCCAGCTGTCAAGTGGTACCACCAGAACGTTCAAACTACATGGTCTGACTCGACCCCGAAGGGACGAAGAGGAGAGCTTGTTCAATCAATGACCCTGATGGGAGGTCCGAATCAAAAAGTGGTATTCGTCACCCGGAGGGACGGAGAGAAGAGTTTATTCATCCAATGACCTAGACTGGAGGTCCAAATCAAAAGGGGTTTTCATCACCCGAAGGGACGGAGAGAAGAGTTTGTTCATTCAATGACCCAGACGGGATGTCCAAATCAAAAAGGGGTATTCATCACCTGGAAGGACAGAGCCAAGAGTTTATTCATTCAATGACCCAGACTTGAGGTCCAAATCAAAATGGGTATTCGTCACCCGAAGGGACAGAGAGAAGAGTTTGTTCATTCAATGACCTGGATGGGAGGTCCAAATCGAAAGAGCTATTCGTCGACATCGAGGGGACGTCAGAAGCTGACATAGTTTGTTTGTTTTTTTCCTTCATTAGCACACGGTTAGTGCCAAGCAAGGAAATGGTCTATTCTTTTATTCCTTAACCCAAACGAAAGGTTCGGGTCAGGTGTCTCTTCATCAGCACCGACAGAATGTCGGGGAGCTGACCTGGCTTGTTTGTCTCTTTGTCCCTTCATTGGCACGGGGTTAGTGCCAAAGCAAGGAAATGGTGTATTCTTTATTCCTTAATCCAAACGAAAGGTTCGGATCAGGTGTCTCTTCATCAGCACCAATAGAGTGTCGGGGAGCTGACATGGCTTGTTTGTCTCTTTGTCTCTTCATTGGCACGATGTTAGTGCCAAAGCAAGGAAATGGTTTATTCTTTATTCCTTAATCCAAACAAAAGGTTCGGATCAGGTGTCTCTTCATCAGCACCAACAGAGTGTCGGGGAGCTGACATGGTTTGTTTGTCTCTTTGTCTCTTCATTGGCACGGGGTTACTGCTAAAGTAAGGAAGTTGTTTATTCTTTATTCCTCAATCCAAACGAAATGCTCGGATCAAGTGTCTCTTCATCAGCACCAACAGAGTGTCAGGGAGGTGACATGGTTTGTTCGTCTCTTTGTCTCTTCATTGGCACGTGGTTAGTGCCAAAATAAGGAAATGATTTATTCTTTGTTCCCTAATCCAAACGAAAGGTTCAGGTCAGGTGTCTCTTCATTAGCACTGACAGAATGTCGGGGAGCTGACATGGCTTGTTTGTCTCTTTATCTCTTCATTGGCATGGGGTTAGTGCCAAAGCAAGGAAATGGTTTATTCTTTATTCCTTAATCCAAACGAAAGGTTCGTATCATGTGTCTCTTCATCAGCACCAACAGAGTGTCGGGGAGCTGACACAGCTTGTTTGTCTCTTTGTCTCTTCATTGGCACGGGGTTAGTGCCAAAGAAAGGAAATGGTTTATTCTTTATTCATTAATCCAAATGAAAGGTTCGGATCCAGTATCTCTTCATCAGCACCAACAGAGTGTCGGGGAGATGACATGGTTTGTTTGTCTCTTTGTCTCTTCATTGGCAGGTTAGTGCTAAAGCAAGGAAATGGTTTATTCTTTATTCCTCAATCCAAATGAAAGGCTCAGATCATGTGTCTCTTCATTAGCACCAACAGAGTGTCAGGGAGCTGACATGGTTTGTTCGTCTCTTTATCTCTTCATTGGCACGAGGTTAGTGCCAAAGCAAGGAAATGATTTGTTCTTTGTTCCATAATCCAAATGAAAGGTTCAGGTTAGGTGTCTCCTCATCAGCACCGACAAAATGTCAGGGAGCTGACATGGCTTATTTTTCACTTTGTCTCTTCATTGGCATGGGGTTAATGCCAAAGTAAGGAAATAGTTTTTTTGTTATCTTGAAACGAAAATATGCTTTAGCAGGAGCTAGAAATCTCTTTTCTTTTCTTTTTTGCTTTGCCCCCCTTTTTATTCATTTCTTTTCTTCTTCTTTTTTTTTTTCGCTTATCTCATCTTGGAAGGATGTCGGCACACCATAGAGAAGTAGTAAGGTAAACCCACCCATGGTAGGGCGGAGAACTGAATTATTCCCTGAATGGCGGAATCGAAGCATGATACAATCTCAAATGTCTACCATTAAAAGGTGGGAATTGAGCTTACCCTTGGCAGTTGACGATTACATACGCTCCTTCTTCATACACTTTCTGGATCATGTAGGATCCCAGCCAATTTTCGTTCAACTTGCCTTTGGGGTTGGTAGCCATGACTTGTCTTTTCTTGACCATCAAGAGGTCACCCTTCTTGAATTCGCATTCCTTGACAAGCTTGTCAAAGGCGCATGCTATCCGGGCCTGATAAACCTGGTTATTTTGTTGGGACTGGAGCCATTTTCCCTCCAGGTTGGAGAGCTCTTCGAGTCTTCACTCAACATTTGTTTGTTCTTCCCCAATCAGCCCTTGCTGAATTGTGACACTTAGAGAGGGTATCTCCAGCTCTATGGGGACAATTGCTTCCGAACCGTACACCAAGAAGAAAGGTGAACAACCCGTTGTAGTTTTATATACTGTACAGTATGCCCAGAGCGCTTCGTACATCTTATCTTCCCAATCCCTTTTGTTGGAGCTGAGAGTCTTCGCTAGGAGGGTGAAGAGGGTTTTATTGAAAGCTTCTGCCAACCCGTTTGCCTATGGGTTGTATGGAGTGGATGTTCTCCAGTCAATCTTATACTTTTCGATCAATCCGTAGACCTTTTGATTTCGAAAATGTCTTTCGTTGTCTGAGACGATCTGATTGGGGATGCTGAATCGAAAAATTACATTTCGTCGGATAAATCGGGCCACGATTTCTCCTGTCACTTCTCTGAGGGCTGCAGCCTCTGCCCAGTGGGAGAAATAACCTGTTATTATCGGGATGTACTTGCACCCCGAAGAGGATGGGGGCAATGGGCCCACAACATCTGTTCCCCACTGGGTGAATGGCCAACTGGGTGCCGTCGGATGCAGCTGTATTGGGGGTCGCCTAGGGACTGTCGTGTGCGCCTGGCATTTCTGACATGACTTGGCATATTTTCAACAGTCGTCAAACATTGTCGACCAATAATAGCCGAGTTTCTTAACTTCAATTTTCATCTTCGGTCCTGCCTGATGTGCACCTACTGTTCTGGCATGAACCTCCTTCATGACCTTCCAGGCCTCCTAGGTGGATAAGCAATGGAGAAGTACTTTTCTTCTGGTGTCAGCCATGATTTGGAATAGAATTCCGTTCCGGACTTCATAAGAGTTTTTTGTTTTGATTAGCTTGATCTTCTCTTCCCTTCGCTTGGGTAGTCGCTAGTGTTTAAACCATTGCAAGAGGGGTTCCCTCCAGTTGGGTAAATGAACTGCTTCCGCCGTGGCAACTTCATATTCTTTCTCTTCAGGTCCTTCTTGCATGCTAGGAACTTGGCGTCAGTTTATCACCCATATAGTAAGCGACCCATCCAGCGGGATTGTCAGTGAACTTGCCAATTTTGCCAGTGCGTCGGCTTGTGCATTTGCTCCCCTAGCGACATGGCCTATCTCGATGAGCTAGAACCGTCCCATGAGCCGCTTCGCCTTGGCGTGGTAGGGGAGTAATTCAGGCTTCCGGACGTCGAATTGTCCCTGGACCTACTTGACGATCAACATCAAATCGCCAAATTGAACACTTATAGCATTCGGATCTCCATGTGCAGGGCAACCTGGAGGTCGATGATCAGAGCTTCATACTCCACCTTGTTGTTTGTGCAGGGCTTGCCGATGGAGCATGAGGTATGCATCATCTCTCTTTCCACGGACTTGAGGATGACACCGGCATTGGCTCTTACTCTTGTATGTCCCGACGAGGTAGTTTCTATTCTCGAAGCCCCATCGATGTACAATTGCTAGGTGGCTTGCTGGATTTGGTCAGCCTCCAGCATCTCATCTTCGGGTAGCTCCATAATTAATTGGGAGTCTTTAGGCATGGAGTACGCTACGAGGAATTCTGCAAATGCTTTACCTTTAATTGGCCTTCTGCGGCACATAAGTGATGTCAAACTCCATCAGCAGTACAGCCCATTTGCCGAGGCGGCCCTTTAAGGCCGACTGAGATAGAATATATTTGACAGGGTCGGCCCATGATATCAGCCTTACTTCATGTGAGAGCATGTAATGCCTCAGTTTCTTGGCCACGAAGACCAAGGCAAGGTAGACCTTCTCAATCGGGGTATATCTTGCTTCCGCCCCGACCAGGCTTCGACTGAGGTAGTAGAGAGCATGCTCCTTTCCCTCATCATTATTCTGGGTGAGCATTGCCCCTAATGAACATTCAGTGGCAGCTATATATAAGATGAGCGACCTTCTTTTGATGGGTGCCCCTAGCACGGGCTGAGTCTCCAGATATTCCTTCAACTGGTCGAGGGCCTTCTGATAATCCTGACTCTAGTAGAAAGGTACATTCTTCATCATCAATTTGTGGAACGGCTAGCATCATCCCGACAGGTTGGAGATGAACCTGCGTATGTACGCTAGCCGGCCTTGCAGGGATCTTAACTCTCCCAAATTTCTCGGAGGAGGCAGCTCTTGAATGGCTCTTATATTGGCAGGGTCAATTTCGATGCCCCTATATCAGACTATAAAGCCAAGGAATTTTTCGCTAGAGACGTCGAAGGCGCACTTCATTGGATTCATCTTTAGCTCATGCTGCCAGAGCCTTTCGAAGATAGTTCTGAGATCATTCAGGTGATCTTTTCTCCTCTTGGTCTTGACCACTAAATCATCAATGTAACATTCAACCTTGCTATACAATAGCTCATCAAATATTTTGGTCATCACCCGCTGGTATGCGGCGCCAACATTCTTGAGGTCGAAGGGCATCCTCTTGTAGTGGAATATCCCTTTGGGTGACAGGAAGGCCGTGTGGATCCCATCGTGCTCAGCTATCAAAATTTGGTTATAGCCGGATCACCCATCCATAAATGATAAGGCCCCATGGCCAGTAGTTGCATCAATCATTACTTCATTGACGGGCACTAGGAAGTCATCCTTCGAGCATGCCTTGTTCAGGTTGCGGAAATCCCCGCAAATCCTGATCTTCCCATTCTTCTTCTTCACTGGCACGATGTTGGCCTGCCAAGTAGTATATTGATTTTTGACTACAAAGTCGACACCAATGAGTTTGTCGACTTCTTTGCAAATTTGGTTAATTAGTTCCGGCCTCATGCGTCGGGGCTGCTACTTCACTGGCTTGACCTTGGGGTCAATGGCCAGAATATGTTGCGGCATGTCAGGGCTAAGGACCGGCATTTCTTTGTAAGTCTCGGCGAACCAGTCTCTGAACTCCTGCAGCAACTTCATTTATTGCTCCTTCCTCTGTGGTGACAATAGGGCACTTAGAAAGGTCGGCCTATGATCACTTTCTGTTTAGAGATTGACATCGATGAGTTCATCGACCGTGGCCTGGCCGCCATCTTCAATTTCCAGTGGCGCTGGGAGTAGATCAATGAAGTCCTGATCGTCCTCTTCTTCTACCTCGAGGACATCATATGCTTCATCTTCCTTCACTTTGCTAGGAGGTGAGGCGTTGTCCGCTTCTCCCTCGGGCTCTTGGGTCAGTGTTGACGCCGATGGCACATTACGTGGGCCACCAAGGCATTGACCCGTCGGTGGGTTGCCCCTGGGAGTAGAGGACTCTTCAACGTCTCGTCCTTGCGGGGCGTCGTCATAGCTCACGGTGACCTCCGCTTCAATGTGTTCCCAGTGCTTGCCAGGGGTGTCTTCATTCGGCCCTTCACCTGTCAGTGTCAATGACTGTGGGGCACCTTCCAGTGTGAAGAGATGGCAAACTTCCCTGGGCACCTCTTGATAGTCATCGTAGACCACTTCTACGGGGGCCGAGGTGGTTGCCCGCCATGCGTGCAATTTCCCCATTGCTGGCGGCCACGGCTATCCATTCTCTGTTGCATCTTCCAAAGCCTAGTGATCAACCGACACCATGTAGATTCCCCTTTCATAGACGCCCACCACATGGGGGTGTGGTGAAGCCACCTCGTAGTCTCCCATCCTGAGCTCATCCTTCTCAATCAGGTCTCAAGCAATGTCCTTGAAGACATAACAGTCTTCAATAGGGTGACCCAGTACCCGGTGATAGGGGCAGAATAGAGGGTCATCACTTCTTCGGGCGTCTTGCGGCTTTTTAGATCCTGGGAGAGAAACCTTGCCATAGTGGTGAGCCCATGTAAAGATTCCTCGAGTCTTGTTCCTCGGGAAGGAGTAGGGTTTCTGCATCCTTTCCCATAGTGTGGGGACCTGATTGGCTGGCCGACTAGTTGAGGGAGCAGCGACCTCCCTACCTTCTCTCCTTGGGCGCACAGGAGCCCTGGAACTGGTGCTCGAGGATTTGCTTATGTGAATGTCTTATCGGGGGGTGATGCTTTCGATCAGATTGGACAAAAGTGAGGTTGTTTCGGCCAACTGTGCTTTCAGCATTTCAATCTCCTGCTATTGTTGATAGCATAAGGGGAGCATGACAGGATTGTATTGAGAGAAATCCGCCGCACGGCCCAAACCACTGCCTCCTGCTCTGATGTCGGACGGGGGTGGGGGTGCCTCGTCATCGCGACCATCTGAGAGCATCCCCTGAGAAGAGCATGGGACCGTCCCTATGTCCTTAGACGTAGGAGGGTTCTAGAGGAACACTTCTTCATCTTGGGGGTCGCTTGATGGGGCATCAAAGGCGATTTCATTACACGGGTGGAGTGTATTTGTGAGTTATGGCTTGTATGAGATTGTAATTGTGTATTTTCTTTCTTTTGGGCTCCTTGTAAGTCTTATATCAAGCCAATGGGCCCTTTGTTATGTCAAATCCAAGGTTAGATTGCCATTAGTAGAGTCCATTAGAAAGCCTAGTTCATATTGGACCAAGTGCCACCCTTATGGACCATATTAGTCATTTAAGGCCCAATTGGGCCACTCCCTCTCATGGGCCACCAAGACTTGGAAGGCCCAAGTCTAGACTTGAGTTAATGGGTTGGATTGGCTTGCCTTGGACCAGCCTAGGCCCAAGAGAGGCCCATGAATGGGGCGCCCCCTTTTTTGGCCTTATTAGGCTTGTTAGGTGGTGTTTGAATAGCTTTAGTCCAAGGTTGAATAAGCATGGTCAAATTAGATTAAACTAATGTATTAAATGTGTGATTCACATTGTATCCCATCCCTTCAATCCAAACCCCTAGATCCAAGGGCTGAGGTTGAGTTTGGTTGGCATCCTATATAAGGATGTATTTTTCATATTGAATGAATTAATGAAGAGAAAATAGGCATTTGCCCCCAAGTGAGATTTGCGCCCCTCCCCTCTCTCTCCCTGGTTCCTCCACCCCCTCTCCCCTTTCTAGAGTGTAATCCCTTCCCCCTTGATCCCCTCCAGCATCTGAAGCAACTCCGGTGATCGCCGCCGCCATCGACTCGCCGCCGACGCGTCGTTGCCAACGGTTTCGGTGTTCTGTCCACTCAGGACAGATCCTTCTTCTCCGAATTCCTGCTATCACTCCCTTCGTCCTCTGAAGCTCACAATTTCAGGGTTGGTTCCCCTCTAGAACCCTTATCCCCACAAAAAAAATCACGTCAAAATTCATCCTTTAGCTATTTTTTGATTTTCGTCCAAGTCCAAGTTCCAGATCTGTCCTGGTTCTGTTCACTGTTCATCAGCTCTGAGTCTATCCCATTCGAACCATCTTTTGATTTTCTTTGGGTCTCCAAAATTTACTGGGAGCTCTGTCCACATCCCTCTACCACCAGGAATTTTTTTAATTTTTGGTTCACCCTCCAAGTATTTTACAAAAACCGTCCAAGTTCCCAAGAACAGTCTGCCCACAGTTTCCCAGATCCGACCCAGGTCTAGTTAAAAAATCCCAGAAAATCCATTTCTTCTCCAATCAAAAAACAAAAAATAGTCCCGGATTCCTCTCTCAGAGACCTTCAACTTTTCTAAAGAAATCATTGCCAGATTCAGAGGTCTTCTCCCCGGTCAACATCGATCTTCAGAGAAGTCAGAACCTGCCTCTGCAGTTCTGGCCAGATTCCAGCAAACTTGTAAAATATATGATCAGAAATACAGAGATGATTATTTTTTATGAAGATCCCTACATTGAAGTATTTTGAGTCCTCTTTCCAACGGCTCTAATTTCGTCGCGTTCCGACAACGGGGCTGATTGCAGCAGCAGTTTCTTCCAAGTCGCGCGCCTGCAAACAGAAGTTCAGGTTTGTGGCCAAGTTCCCCGCGAGCGTCGTCCGAGGGTCACCCGGCGTCCGGTGGTCGTTCCAGCAGCTCGCCATCCCAGGGGAACGCTTCCCAAGTGTCTCCACAACAGAGGAGTCATCAGGCCCCACACGACCCCTCCGTTCGGCACGTGGGCCCCCACTAACACGAGTACGCGTGAAGCCGAAGCATCACCCGGAACCGCCCATCAACCCGAAACTGGTCCTCCCGGGCCCGCTTGTGTCGCCCTTTACCTCCCTGCGTGAAGTGGGCTTAGTTGCATTGCTGTAACCATAATGTATTAAGTTCCCGGGGGTACGAGTTCCGGCCGGGTCCCATCTTCGCCACGCCGAGAGCGTGGAGGTATCGCCTTCACCCTTACACTTGGCATTAGCTCAATTCTTTATATGCTTTATATGCCGCTGCTTGAGAGCATGTGTAGGGATACCTAGCCCGCTTTCAATTTATAATATCACTGCTGCGAGAGAGAGCGAAGCCGTCCCGTGACCCGATCCGGGCACAAGTGAGAGCCGACCACCCTAGCTCCCAGCCGGTTTCTCAACCGCGCACATCCGACGCTTCCCTCGTTAAGGGACGATCGCGAGCTTGTCATGTCCGTGGTCCCGTCCCACATCATCGCTGGCTGAGGGTAGATGACGCTCCTGGCCATCGGTCGCTTGTGTGTCGGACTCCTCCGGGTGACTGCCGTCGGCGGGGGCCGAGAGTGAGATCGCGTCAGCTTCGTAGAATACCTATGTCGAGAAACCCAAGCCCGGATGTCGGGTAATTTGCAACAGCCTCGGATCCATGTTCGGCAGGTACCACATTTTCTTGAACATTTTATTCCGGCTCACCGGCTGACAAAAGGGGATTCTTTGCTTCTTGGCCATTTCAGCCATGCGGCGGGCCATGTAGGGTAGCCCACAATTGGGACAAGAGGGTCATGTAATTCCTCGGGGCACCTGCAATCATCGTTCCCTTTGATAGGCCGTCCCTCGGCTGCATAGAAGACTGTGGGCTGGCCTCTGGAATTGGGCACCTCTCAGACTTTCAATGGTTCGACTGTATAACAGTCGACTTCTATTATGGGCCTGACAATCCCTCGTGGGACCTTGACGTCTTCTAGCACATCTTCAAGGTACGCTACCCCCGGAGCGGTGTGGATGACGGAGGGGATCGCCCTGACCATTCCTTCCACTTCCGAAACGAGTGACACTTCTGGAGGCACCACATAGCCTGGCGGTAGTGGAGGGAACCACTTGCCAGACTCCACCTTCTTCTTCTCTTGTTTTGAGGCACACGGGGGGCTTCTTTTGGATTTTCCACATATAGTGAGGCATCTAGAAAGTGGCACTCAAACACTTCAAAGGGGTGCAGATCTGTGACGATCCTCTCTTCTTTCCCGTTGCAGGGGTACTTTATGCATTGATGCAGAGTGGAGGCTACCACCTGATTCTGATGCAACCAAGGTCGGCCCAAAAATGCCTTGTAGGAGGTGTTGGAGTTAATTACATGGAACTGAACCTTGGTTGTGAAGTCACCGAGGGAGAGGTTGAACTCGGCTATGCCCATAGGGACCTCACACTTTTGGTTGAAACTGGCAATCTTCATGTCCCTGACCACAATCAGGTGCACATCAAAGTAATATTTTTGGTATATCCGGTATGGGAGTGATATGACACCACCTTGGGAGTGATAGCCACCAGACCGATGCACCTTGGACCTAGACTTACAAGCAATCAACCTTGAGCGGCGGACTCACTCTAGCGGACCGACTCGCGTAGCGATCACGGTTGCTCATAGGCAAACCGGTGATGGTGGGAAGGGTCTGAGGTGGGACCTTGACGTTCCAGGATAAGGCTATCTTAGGATGGACCCCTAAGGGCCTGGGATGCCCAATTCCACGGGCGGCCAGCATGCCAAGGGCGTCGGATGTAAGGGGTTGCTCTCGCCTCGCTCCGCGGTGATCACCCGATGTATGGAAAGTTGGAACGAGCACTCCCTCACCACCGACAGAGCTAAGAAGCAATACTAATTAAGCAAGGAATGCCATCAAAAAGAAGTGACCAGAAGCTCACCTGAATGGCGTGAACACACCGATCCCAGCCGGAGACGAGGGCGAGCGGGGAGGCGTGGGTACGTACCCGCACGCCTCGTCGGTGTCGCTTTGATCTGAAAATTGAAATGAATACACCACTACGCCTCACACAGGAGGGGGTTATCGGGGTGGGGGTTAGGTGAATTACAACCAAACACTACCTCCATGCAGGGAGGGGCTGTAAGCTGGCCAGGCAGGGAGGGGGAGTGAAGCTAGAAGCCGATGTGCCGAGCTCTGTCGGTGCTGCCAGCTTCTGGAATAGCCGGATAGACAGTTGAAGACGGCACCGCCACGGTCTCTGTTGAGCTCAGAAAAGGTCGCAATTGGTGCCGAATCTTTGTGACTTGACCCAAGATGACGCCTGAATTTTCGTGAAATTTCCTGACGATGTCGCTGGCTGGGGTAGGGTCTGGAACAGGGCTGGACTGCTCTGGCTCTGGTTGCTCTTAGATTGTAGCTGCTGGAAGATGAAGGCACCACGCTCACTCCTGGGGTCCGATTGATGCGGAACCAGAACCTCTGCGATTGTGGTCGAGTCTTCTTCGAACGGAGACCAACGGAACCATTGTTGGAGGTCGCAGCTGACCGCGATCACAGGATCAGTGGAAGGAGGTCGGACCAGGTTTTGGGGAGCTGACCTTGCGCACCTCGGGGAGAAAAACTGGAATTCTTGACTCCGAGCTCCAAAAATTGTTCTGCTTCGATGGTAGGGGACTTGCAGGAGAAGTCCTCAGCCAAATGGCGCCTCAAGAAGCCCAGGGTGTTGGTCATGGGAGCCTCTGAAAGTCTCTGCTGGCTGCCTGCCTGGGAGGGAATGCGCAGTCTGACGAAGATGACTCCTCCGAGCAGCTCCGAAGTCGAACGATGACGAGACCACCTCGCCTACGAAGCAGCCTCGCCAATCTTTCCAGTAGTATAAGGTACGCCACCTGAAGATGTATGGTGAAGATGTGGCAGCCTCTGTAACTTGACTTTTGACTGCTGCCTGGGAACTGAGATGAACAGGGTGGTGATAGGTGATGGGAAATGGGGTAGATGGGATGGGAAATGGCGTGGATGGGTGTGGGGGCAACCCCTAGCTGTGAGGGGGTCTGGGAGGGGGCAAACCAAGGTTAGGGAGGGAGAGAATGGGGGCTGGAAGGGGGTCTAGCAGGTGGAGGGAGGGAGGGCTGCGAATTTGGGTTGGCAAGGAGAGTGGGAAGGAGAGATCTCTCTCAAGGTTAGATTGTGGCTTAATGGGGGTTGTTAATGGGGGGTCTTGGGGATGGGAAGGGTTGTGTTGGGGAAGGGAAGGGGTGCTTGGGGAGTGGGGAATTCTCCCTTGGGGAATGAGAGAGGTACTTGGGGAAGGGGAGTGGGTGGTTGGTGGTTGGAGGGTGGCTTGGAGAGTGGTGGATTCTATCTTGGGACTACGGGGGAGTATTGAGGTGTTGTGGGAAGTTGTGGTGGTTCTTGAATGAGGGGAGGAGATAGAAGAAATTTTGAATTTGGGGGTGGGGGAAGAGAGAGAGAGAGGGACGACCCCCTTAGAGAGAGATATATATATTAGAGAGAGAAATATATCAAGAGAGGGAGGGGAGATAAAATTCCAAGGGAATTTTAAATTTCATTGATCATCAAAGGTTACAAACGAGAGAGGGGAGGGGGCTATTTATAGACTCCATACTTTTCCTAGGACCAAATTGACCTTGAATAAACAACTAATGACCAAAGCCGTCCAACGGAGGGCGCCCCCGGGCCTAGCCCACTGAATTAGGCCCATTAGACACATAACCTAGGTAAATGACTCACTGACCTAGGTACATGACTCAAATAAAAGGAAAATTACATGATAAGACTTGAAATAGAAAATAAAATACATCATATGACTCGAAATAAAGTCGCGAACAAGATGTAGCACTGCTGGCGATCATCAGGAGCCTGGAAAAAGTGTGGAAGGGTAGGAGATGTCCCCATTATGGAGTATGTTCACGGTTGCCCCTGGGTCAACCAGTATTTTGTTGACGAGCTGTCCGTTCAACTACCCCTTGATGTGGGATGGGACGCGAACCTGGGATCTAACTCACGAACGTCCCTAAGCGAGGGAAACGCGGGATCGTGCACGTTTGGGAAACCGGCAATGAGTCTCGGGTATCAGCTTTTTCGCGTGTACTCGGATTGAGTCACGGGACGGGTTCCACTCACTCACTCTCGCAGCGGTGATAAAATTGATATAACAAGCTACGTTCCTATCACTCTAGCAGTGGCATTCAAAAATATACGAGTAAAGCAAATGTTAAAAGAGGAGGGTGGCGAGTTTACCTCCACGCTTCGGGCGTAGGGAAGGCGATCCCGGCCAAGACTCGTACTCCCGGTACACAGTAATTAAATTATTACAGTAGTAGTTTTATGGCCCACTCCACGCAGGGAGTTAAAGGGTGATAAAAATAACCCGGGAATACCAAGCTTGGGTTGACGGGCAGCAATTTGGAACGCTCCCGGGCTGGAGACGAACTGTGGGTTCGGCTCGGTTCTGCGGGTGTTGGGACGGCGGTGCCTGGGCATCTCCTTCCTGCGGTGGCTTGCTGGGACGATGCTGATGGGTTGCCGAGCGATCTTCGGGAGCGGCAGTCGCCGAAGGTATCCCGACATATTTTACTAGGCTTTACCGGTGGACTGATTTGCTGGCCTGTCCATGGATCTAAGTTGCGCGCCCCCATGACAATAATTTCTGCTGCCAGATCCGGTGTCGGATCGACGCAAAATGTGTACCGATGGATAGAGGACTCAAAGGGCTACAACATATAATTATTTCAGATCCATCCAGTAGATGGATCTGAAATGAAAATGACTGTGGGTTGTAGTTTTTTTCTAGCTTGGAATTACAAACGCACAAGGAAGAACAAGAACTGCCTAAAGATGGATTTTGACCGATAGAAAAATAATAGATCTAGACTCCAGAAAAATTATGGGTGGAAGGGGCATAAGTAAGGAACACATATGAGTTTTTTGGGGATTTATGGAGATGTATAAGATGACGGGAAAAATAGAAGAACAGACTCCTATCCTACAGATCTGCAAATTGATAAACTGTCAGAGGTGGAACTAAAAATCAGGGAAAAATACCGAACGACCTCTGATTGACACGAAATGTAAAATGGAGACCGGGGATAACATGAAGAACAAACACTCAAAATTTTGGCTTGATCCGATCTCTTGATGTGGAGATAAAAATCGGGCTCCAACCTTATGTCCTGATGTGGATAGAATTATGACGCCGCGGCGGTGGCGGTGCGACGGTGACTCGATGGCGGCGGTGCTAAGCTTCACATTCTGAGAGGGGGAGAGGAGGAGGCTTCACACCTCAAGAAATTCACAGAACTCTATCTGCAAGGGCGTGGGAGAGAGAAAGGGGCACCCTTGGGCTCTTGGAACAATTTTCTGAAATTCTTCTTCGTTAATTCTACCAAATGGAAAATACAAAGGATATATAGAAAATGTACTAATGACCTTAACTACCCCTAGATCCAGGGTTAGAGAGGGGTAAATAAGGGATAGCATTCTCTTCCCCCATAGAGGAGGCTCTTCTCCTGCCCCGGGTTCTGCTTCTTGGGCGAGCTTGAAGGACTCTAGCTGCTCCCAAGGAACATATTCCTTCAGATCTACGGGCTGGGCTTCAGACTGATCATATTCCTCGAGCCCATCAATAATTGCCTGAAGGCGTTTAACAGTAGGGATGACTTCTTCGTGCATCCGCATTGGAATAAGTTTCTGCTTGTTGTAGGTGGGTCGCCTCATGACTAGCCGAGGGGCCGTGTCATGCCATACTGGGACTACTGGTGGTGGTGCTGGTCGGGGCATGATGCCCCTTACATGAACTCCTGAACTAGGTTGGGGTGTTTGTCTTCTCCTTCTTCTCCTTGTCGACGCATCCTGCCAATCTCCTTGGTCTTGGGTCGGCGTGAGGATGAAAACCTCATAGGTATGCCGGGGGCTGGCCTCCAATAGTTCTTCAGGTAGCTGCTGGTACATCGACACCATGTTGATAGTTGTAGCCAAATTAGGCATTTCATGTGGCTGCGGGGGATCCACTTTAAGCTCCCCCATGTCCAGCTTCTGCTTCTTGATCAATGACTCAATGACGTCTTTGAAGATATAGCATTCCTCAATACTATGCCTGATCATCTGATGATACGGGCAAAAGTGAGGGTCATCCTTTCTCCTCAAGTCGCTTGGCCTCCTGGGCTCTAGCAGTGTGATTTTGTTATACTTGGTAGCCCATTCAAATAAAACCCAAGTTTTATCTTGGGGGAAAGAATAGAACTTGCTTCTCATCTTCTCCCACAGGGAGGGACCTTCTCAACGCTCGGCAGGCTTGGCCGGGGAAGGCTTGGCCGCTTCTTTCTCTTTCTCACTATACTTTTCAAAAGCGTTGAAGTCCACCGCGTGAACCTCTTGTGGCGCTGGTCTCCTTTCGGCCTGCTTGACCTTTTGGCTTGATGCAATAGGGACGGAGGAATATCGGGCGAGGAATGCCTTGATTTCCACCACGATGTTGTTTAGGCGGTCAAATGACTTGACTTCGGCGCCAATCATCCTTTCTAGGATTTCTTTCTTCAGATTTTATTTTCAAATCTGCACTACATCCTCCTGATGTGGCGAACGTTTACATCTCATGCTAAGGTTCTTCCATATCTTGATGTAGTCCAGTGTGGATTCATCATTCCTCTGCCTGGTAGCATAGAGCTCTGACATAGTGACCTCTCGTTCGGCTACGTAGAACCTCTCCTTGAATTTCTTCTGCATGTTGGGCTAGTCAATGATAGACCCGGCGGACAGGCCCGAGTACCACTCGAAGGTGAGCCCTATCAATGTAGACCCAAAAAATTTGAGGAGGTAAGACTCATCTGCTGCTAGATCGCCCATGACGTTCACATAATAGGCAATATTCTCTCTAGGAGATCCATGCCCGTTGAATTTCTCAAACTTCGGCGGTTTGGTGATGCCTGGGGGTAATTTCTTGGCAGCATGGTGCGCCGGGTAAGGTACCCGGTACACGTCGAATGGCGTGTGATCGCCATCAGCCCTCTCTCTCAATTTCATTTCTATCATCTATTCCAACATCAACTTGCTCACCATCGCCATGTCAACTAGGATCGGGTAGAAGTGAGCCGGTTGCGCAAGCGGCATTATCAACACTGTCACTTGTGGTTTGCCGGTAGACCCCTAAAATGGGAGAGTAGGTGGTGGAGCCGGTGTTGTATGTTGCGGCTGCTGCAGAGGAATACCCCCCGTGTAGCTAGGCATTGGCAGAGACATCGCCACCTGCGGGGAAGCTTCAGAGGCTTGACCATTGCCCCTAGGAGTCTTTGGTGGTGCTTTGGTCTGCCCGGATGTTGGTGCCTGGGAATTTCTTTCATTCAACTGCCTTTTCAGTAGTTCAATCTCCTGCTGGTATCACTGCATCATGAGCAGTATGGCAGGATCGTTCATGGAGAAACTGGGAGATCCCCCTCCTTCTTCAATCGGGGCTTCCTCCGATGATGTGGATGGCATCCTACTAGTGTCTCCAGCAGTGACGACGTTAGCAATCAATGCCATCGGGGTTTCTTCAGGGGCAGTCCCTTCAACGTGAGCTTGTGCTACCTCGCTCGCTGCACTCCTTCTTCTAGTGAGAGGGCCCTACCTTTCGGCGAGCCTGGCCACTTCTTTGGGCTCAGTGGGTAGAGCCCCATATCGGTCAAGTATTCCGGCCATATTACAAGCGTAGACCAGCATATCTCCGCCCCTCCTTGCCGCCCTTCTTGACGGCTTGTTGGGGAAAGTGAGACTATCAAAGAGATAGATCTCCGTGCTTGTTCCTCTCTCGGGGGTGGAGATCAGTAGTGCTCTTCAAGAATATTTCTCGACTCTGCAATAGGCGGAGATCAGACTTCATACTCTTCTGGGGTAGAGGCCATCGCCAGCAATAGCCTCTGGCGACCCAAAGTGGTGCTGCCTGTGCCATATAGGTAACCCCTCATGACTTCATTCACCCCCTCCTGGGGCTGTGGGGAGGAGAGGACAAGCGATGTCATCCCAACTTCAGCAAAGGGCTGGTAAGTTGCATACCCTACGCGGGTAGCCTCATGGTGTTGTCGGGAATGCCGATGATGAGCATCCCTTGGTGGAGACGAGGTAGTCGGCGCCAGTTAATATTCAGGGGCTGCTAGCTCGGCCCGTCTCTCTCTCACTTTTGTCTCTTATAGCGGACCTTCTTCGGTCCTGCTTGAGCTGGTGAGGTAATCCAGACACCCTTGGGCACCCAGACTTGCTTGCCTTTCACCGGCAGCTAGGCCAACGGGTTCCTTGGCCTCTTAGCCTTACTTGGTCTTCTTCTTTCAATTTCCACCAGTGGTTGGAAGGAATTTCACACCGGCACATTAGGTGATGATCCGCTCTGGGATCATCTCCGCTCACCATCCGTTCAGATGGACTCGGACGCTTCCGATGACAACAGATTTGCCGGTGTTAGACACCCAACTTCCGACGGCTGCAGCATCAGCTCAGCTCTTCCGGAGCCTCCTTCGGTAAGACATCGACCCTGGATTGGATAGGCCGGCGGTCGAATGCACGTGGTGTACAAAGCAGCTTGACGTCCTCAACGGGGCGCCCTCAGCAGTCTTGGCCGATAACTGGCCAACAGCAATCTTGATGGCTCCCTGGGCGGGAGCGTTAATCTCAACAGTTTCGGACGCCACCACGTCCAGCAAGTTCACGAAGGCCACCCCAAGGAAATCGGGGAAGCCCACGATGGGAGGGAAGCTCCCGAAGCAAGTGGGGACAGCCAGGTATCCATCCTGGACATGGCTTTCCACGACCAGCAGGCCAAAAGTTACTGCCATCGATGTTTCCTGTAGCGCAACCTACATTTGCAAATTGGACCATTAGTATTTCTGGAAGGCACCGTAGGGCCATCAGTCCTGGCGAAGAGATGAAAGGTGATTTTAAGTCCCACCGAGCGTGCCAGACTTGTGGACACACTTTTCAGCATGCTCATTCGTCTGTTCTTTAGGTCGGTTTATTCGATGGGTTTATTCATTTATTAAGTGCGTGGGTGTGCCAGTCACAAAGTGATGATTTGTTCGGGCTCCGAAGAGCCATGGGTGCGCGCTGTCTGACTGATCAGAAGATTGTGTGTGTTCATATCGGGACCAAAATCCGTCGTGCCCTAAAGGCCACGGTGTCGTTTACATCTCCCCGGAGGTGAGAACACCCTTGATTAGTCACCAAGAATAAGGGCCCAACGGCCTAAAGAAATTATCAATAAGATAAAATGATAAAGGAAACTCGAATTATACTAAAACCCATATCGAGAGTATGAAATCTAAGCCATGTCGGTCACTCGTGGACCATTTCATATTGGGAAGCAAGCCCGTATTAAAAGTGAGACGAAGATGATGACAAACCCGTACAGATGTCTGCCGAAGACGCGGCAAGTTTAATGTCTAATATGAGGATGGGTCGAGTTTCAAGGGGTATTGGCCTGAGCAAGGATGACTCGTGACCATGCTGAGAAATGATACCACGGACTCATAGTCAACCTGCATGGCAGCATTGATGTTCCCCCGACGGGGTCCCAGGGGAGAAGAGATCTCTGAGGTATTCGCCAACATGAGCAAATTTTATTATTATCTTATTGGTCTTAATGCCGTTTGAATATGGGTTTTATTTCCTTTGTGTGTCCTTTAACACTTCTTTGTTCGGGTAGCAGTGCAGGAAGGGCTAGGGTCGATGCATGCAGTGGCTGGGCTGGGGAGAGGTCAATGCAAGGGGAGCTAAGATCAATGCATGCAGCGGTTGGGCTGAAGAGAGGTCGACGCAAGGGGAGCTAAGGTCGACGCGTGCAGTGGCTGGGCTAAGGGGTGGTCGACGCAAGGGGAGCTTAGGTCGATGCATGCTACGGCCGGGTGACTGTATATGCAAGATGGGTAATTTATTTTATTCATGAGATGCATATGAGTTTTTAGTTATTTTTTTCTTTTGTTCATGCAGTTGATGCTCATGTTCATGCTTGGATTGGTAGCACATAGACTGAGGTTTCTGGGTTTATGCATGACCCGGGGTTCAGGGCTGAGCATAAATGAAATGCAATGTAGTTGTTAAATACGTGTGAGGGGACTTCTTTTATTCATACAATGCTTGTGGAGGGTTTTTTTTACTTTATTCTCTTTTCTTTATGAAGATTATGTTCGTAGTTACATTCGGCAGTTCGTCGTGATGATGTCCATATTTAAGTCCATTCGCGCCTTCCATGGATCTCTTGTTTTGGTCGGAGGCATCTTCATGTTGTTTATTCCGTTTGTTTGTTGCTTCCTTTTGTGTGCTTTTTTTTAAAGTGCATTGTTCTGGAAAAAATTCGGCAGCATTTTCCCCTTCACCTAGAAGCTGGGGGGGCAAAGCGGGTACACGTCCACAAGGAGTGATGCGACCCAACAATAGAGGTGCGAACAGAAGCGGCAACACCTTGAGAAAGCCCATAAAACAACGGACGGAAGACACTGGCCCATTATTAAGACGCGGAGCAAGGAGGAGGACCCCACCGGATCAGGAAGAAATGGTGGCAGGGCCATCGGATCAAGAGAGTGACAAGGGCCACTGGATCAAAAGGATAAGGTGGTTGAGTCACTGAATCAGCAGGGATGAGGGTGGGCCACCGGATCACCAGGGATGGTGGTGGGCCACCGGATCACCAGAGGTGGGAGGCCACCAGATCACCAAAGGTGGGAGGCCACCAGATCACAAGAGGTGGGAGGCCACCGGATCATAAGAGGAGGGAGGTCACCGGATCATAAGAGGAGAGAAGGGTGGCTAGGGGCCACCGGGTCACTTGGACAAAGATGCCACCGGACCACTTTTGCAAATGGGGCCACCGAATCAGAAGCTAGGGTGGCTGAGCCACCGGATCAGGAGTCGGGTGATAGGCCACCGGATGGGGAAGGCGGAGGGCCACCGGATCGCTTGGACGAAGAGGCCACCGGATCGCTTGGACGAAGAGGCCACCGGATCACCACGCAAGGGTGGTTGGGCCACCAGATCAAAGGAGGTGGGTAACCCACTGGATCATGGGAAGAAAAGGAGGGCCGTCAGATCAGGACTCAAGTGCCACCAGATCAAACGAAGGTGAGGGGGGGTTTGCTCTTGAGCAAAGACTTCTGACACGGAGAAAGCCTAGACCTCAGCCATGGAATGGCAGGGCCTAGGTGCTATTGCCCACACAATCAACACTTTGAAGGGAGGAACGAAGGGGGAAGGGAACAGTAAGGAGAAAATGAGAGCATCCCCTTGGGCTCAGGGTGACGGTCTCATCTTTGAGGCTTATGGATGCTCTGGACCTCGGAACGCCACAGAAGAATGGGCCATAGATGCCGTGAGGATGAGGAGCTGGTTGGCTCTACCGGATGGAACATAAACGGGCAAGAGGACCATGCTGGAAAATGGAGAGAGAAATCAAGAGAAAGATGGGGACGACAACACAAGAGGCGCAGACGTAAAACGTGAATACCACTTGACACTTATTCCTTGCAAAAAAAAGCGCAAAGGGATCGATATATTGTAAAAAAAAAAGGAAAACAAGAACCAACGGGGAAGAACAAAGAAAGACACAACGGGAAGATAACAGGAACACAATGGGGAAATGGGATGGAGCATGAGCTCCTCCCCCTCCAAAACCTCTTCTCTCTGCTTTCTCCCTCACTCTCCTTCTCTTCTCCTGGGATCTCTTATTCTCTTCTTACCTTCACCTCTTCTATTCTGCTCATGGCATGTCTCTCTTCTTCTCTTTTTTCTGGGCGTCTTCTTCTCTTCATATCCTCCTCTTTTTTGTTCCTCTTCTCTCTGTCTTTTATATGACCGCCTGCGATGCCATTGAAGGGGGACAATAAGGCTCTGCGGCCGTCCCATCTTGCAAGGGTCAACTCCGGGACCAGGAGGACAGGCTGTCAACGCACTACGCGCCGGAGAGGGGACTCCCCCTGGGCAAGGACCTTCAGTCACTGGTAATACCCAGTGATCTTAAGAGAAGTGAATGCCCTGCGTAACACTGCCGGAGCCACCGGATGAAGGAGCAGACCGTGCCACCGGATGCGCTGCTGAAGCGAGCCACCGAATCAAGAAGAAGGCGGAAGCCACCTGATCGCCAGCCGAGAAGGGCCATCAGATCAGCTGCGTAGAGAAGCCATCGGATGAGGCAGCACGAGGGGCCACTGGATGAATGGGGTAAGATGTGCCACTGGATGAATGGGTCGGGGCAACCGCCGGTTAAATTGGCTTGTAGCGCCACTGGATCAGGCGAAGGGCCGCGCCGCCGGATCACTCCTACTGAGGGGCTGCCAGATTAGGCATTTAGGGCACCACCCGATCGAGGCGCATGGCGGGCCACCAGATCAAGCGACTGGGGACTCCACCAGATCGAATGAGCTAGGGCGCCACCATATCACCCTGCTACGAGACCTAAATGCCACTTGTTCGTTTGGGAAATTGTCTTCTAACATCTCTAGGTCCCAAACTACTCTTCTTTGAGATCCAAGTTTTAATTCACCTTTCAGAGTGTAGTTTTCCGGTGCGTATTTTGTTATTCGCAGTTGTTGATCGTCTTCAGGGACTCAAAGATCTCAAGTCTCCCAGTGTATTCTTCGCTGCCGGAGACCCGAAGCTGAACTCATGGCAGTGTGTAAGTTCAGGGGCATCTTAATCCCCTTGTCATTTTCTTTCAATGCGCCCGGGCAAGTGTAAGGTATTGCCGAGCGGTGGAATCATTCGGAGCCCAAACATGGAATCTCCTTGGAGTCTTCTTCCCCAGGCCGGGGGTGGGGTTGAACAGGCCACGTCACCCCGTACCCTCGGAATGCTTGCGTCTCTCGTTCTTTCTTTTTGGTACGGATGTGGGGAGTTGCTTACGCGTGAAATTTTACATGTCCACAGGTTTCAAACTCAAACATAATGGGCCGCCCGCTATAATCGGTCGATCGGAATTCAGGGTCAGTCGACCGAAATTTCATAGGTTTTGGACTGGCGCATGCTGGGAGAATCGGTCAACCGTGATAGGATCTAGCAATGGTGCGCGAAGGATTCAGAGGGGGGGTGAATGAATCCCTCTGTTAAAACTTTGACCGAAAAAAAAATTAGACCCAAACACAAAGGCCTGATCAAAGCAAATCGTAGTCTCGAATGACTGATGTGCAGCAGTAACCTTGAAAGCCAAACGAATCTAATCGAGCCTAGACATGCATCTAACGATTCACAAGAGACAAGAAAATCACAAAAAAACACAAAAAATTTTAGATGGTTCGGTCTGCTGCCTGCAGACCTACGTCCATCCCCCACTCAAATATGAGTGACACTTCCTACTGCCTGACAGCCTGAAACCGCTGCGCAACACAGCTTGAGTCCGCTGAGCCTCACAGCTTGCTTACAAACGGCTGAGCAGCACAGCTTGCTATCCAGAGGATCCCTCCTCTGACCGCTGAGGGTTACAGCTTAACCTCCACTTTCACACAGCTTCAACAAAGGACTAAAATGAGAAATAAGAACGATGAAGACAGCGACTGGAGGCTAACAATGAAATCTGATGAATATCGCTCACGCAGAAGCAAACTGGACTGAATTTGATCCAAGTACCAAAGGACAGAATATCAGTGATTCTTCTCACGATCTCACTCTTTCTCTATCTCTTTCTCCTTCTTTTCTGCTCTCTAGATCGGGCTGGCTGGTAATCTTTTTTGCCTTCGATCTGCAACCTCGTATTTTCTCCTAGTTCTCTCTGATTGTTGTAGTCTACCACGTGGCAATCTTTTGGAGGATGATCAACCTTGGATCACGTGTCCCTCCTTGGAGATTGGAATCACTTGGTTTTGGTTTTCCGGAGAGAAACTATGTCAGAAAAATATTAGACATTTAGTCAACCACTTTAGCACAGGTTGCACTGACGTAACAAGAGAGTAAGCATAAACTGCATTGAGTAGGAGTGTGCAAGTCAACCATTGCATTGACATATTACAAGGTGGACAGAGGATTGCACCGACATCAGAAATTGTAGCGGCATAAGTTGCACCGAGTTGATGTGAGCAAAAGCGAGAAATGCACTGACTTATGAATACGCATGACACTATAGGCACGGACCTTAGTTTCCAAACGTGCAACAGATATGCACCGACATGAATCCATAAGGCACAAAAGGAAGGCTATGCACCGAGTCAAAAATGTCTAAAAACATGCACTGACTCTAAAATGTCTAGAACAAATGATGCACTGACCGTAAAGGGCAAGAGATGCAGCTTGCACCGAGTACGGTCTCGCACATGCTAAGCATGCACCAAGTCAAGATGTGCTGCCTAAGCAAAAACATGCACCGAGATCCCTGAGAGAAATGCACAGACAAGAAAAAAACTGTCTAACACAAAACTTGCACCGAGTTGGATTTGCAGTCCAAGTAAGAACTTGCACGGAGATGTAGATATCCTGTCCAAATGAAAACTTGCACCGACATGGGGAAGAAGAATGCACTGACACTAAATGAAGAGACTAAACAATTGTTGACACCTTGAAAATGAACAAGGGTGGAAGCAGATCATACCCACAGTGAAAGACCAATGATGAGGCTCGTCAACCATTTACCCAGCTGAAGCCTTTGTCGGCCGAGCTGACGTCCTGTGCCGATGTCACTCAGATGGCAGCACTAACGAAGCAGTAGTCGTTTGACTAATGAGACCTCCCAGCACACTTTAATAAGAGCTGTGTTACTGCCTCATCCAAGAATCCACAGATGACATGTCAGCGTAAGTCAGATGTCAGCTTATTGACAGATGTGATGTAAGATAAAGATGAAGCCGGTACCGGCAGATGAAGATTGTAAAGGCTTTTGCAAAGTCAGAACACAAGAAGAATCATCTCCACAGATTATACACCTGGCTGAAGTCTTCCCAGACTAAAGCTGATGTCCGATCTCGCCACCATTCAGGTGCCGATATCGATAAAATGATGCCCGATTTTGTCATCATTCAGATGGCAATACTGATGAAACCCCTGTCTGCGGACTGATGAAAACCCTATTAATGATCTCAATACAAAATATGTTACCAACGGGGGACCCTCTTGGGTACTGATGTACGTGAAGGGCCTATCAAAGGCCTGGTCAAAGAGACTTAAATGGGCCTTTAATGGTGGCACCGGGATCCACTTTGTCAAAGCCCAAATGTTGCACAAGGTTGGAGTCCTGCGCGCCGGGAAGCCTTCAGCTGAGGCGCGCCGTGAGGTGTCTGCCAAGAAGGCAAGGAGGGACGGCTATAAAGCCCCTTCCCTTCGAAAGGCGGAGAAGGAGGTCGAAAAAAAGCCAAAGATAGGAAAAAGCTAGAAGAGAGACCGAGAGGGAAAAAGAAGAAGGAAGGAGAAGAAGAAGAGAGGAGACCCAGGTGGGCAGCCCGGGGAGGGAGAGGAGTCAATGCTCCGCCCTCCCCCCATGCTTTCCTCTTTTTATTTTCTTTTTCTGATGTAATCTGGCGAGGCTTTCTCGATGTATCAATGTAGCTGGAGGATTCTGATGTCGATTTCCATCTCTCTGTCTTTCGTTTACCTTCTACGATCTGTACAGGTTTGGGATGATGCAATAATATGAAAGATGAACATGGCTCATTTGGGCATTCGATCGATTGAAATATCTGCTGTATTTCTCCCCTTCTTGCGTCGGCTGTTCTTCTGAATATCGTTTTGCCTAGATGTTATAGCTTTCCGATTCATGTTTCGACCTCCCCTCCCTAGCCTATCCTCTGGTGGAAGACAAAGACGGAGTCTCAACCCTCATCCAGTGGGTTATTAGGCTCTGTCCCTCCTCTTCCTCCCCCTTGGATCATGGTTTCCCCGGATATCACAGACGTCTGTCGAGCTCCAATCTCATTCAGGGTCAGAGACATCAATCTCTTGACCGTCTGAGTAGCAGGTGAGTATAGAAAATGCCATATGTCCCATGAGGATTCGACAATGGATGATCTGCCCTTCGACTGATGCTAACCCCCACGTAATCCCCTTCTGCAGTCCAGATACTGCCTCAATCCGAGCCAGAAATCCCAGAAATCGCCTGAGCAGAGTACCGCAGTTCAGCCATAAACCCTTTTAGCCCCTTCCCGGCGTGGCCATTTCCCCGCCGAGAACTACTCTACCGAGAGATCCCCCTTGCTTTAGCCCCTTCGGCAAGGCAAATAAAGCCTATCCCAATACAGCCTTCCCGGCCCGGGGGCCTCCCAGCGCCGGGTTCCCGGCGCGGTCATTACCGCGCCGAGAACCCTTGCGCTGAGAGCATCCCCCCTTGGCCAATAAAACCCACGCCGGGAAACATGCTTCCTGCCACCCCTGCTTTACGTTGTGAATCCTCCATTCCTTGAACCCCGGAGGAAAGCTTTCCTGCTACAGGCCAAGGAACCACACAGATGCCCTTTGAAGCCCGATCAACCAAGCCTTGCATCTTGTCGAAGGATACTCTAGATCATCATATGTGCCTAAGGGATAAACAACATTGGGGATGACTCCCCTACATAACCTTACGAGCCAGAGAAACTCTGCCACTGCATAATTTTCAATGGCCTCAAAGGGATATTAAGTCGGTGCTGTGATCACATACACGGGCTAGGGGTCCCATACCCCCCCTTATTCTGGCTTTCATCCCGGCACTCTGCGGGTGATCGTCTATTACTCCCTGGCATACGCTAGGTACGTGGGAGGTGCTGCTAAAATCCTCCTAGCCGATGAAAAATAATACTGAAGCTGTCCTCCGGGCTCCGTATGGTGATGGTGAAAAGGACCTCTGTGTGGGGCTCTTCCCCTCCAATCCCTCCCAATTCTCGGCCTCCTTTGAAGCATATACAACTAAAACCAGTTGAACCCCATCTCTAGTCTCCAGAGCCAATCTACTCTGATATAATTCCCAGAAAACTCTCAAAATCCTAAAAATAGGGTACCGTAAAGTCCTAAACCCCTCACGGCGCCCAAACACCCCTTCTCGGCCAGCTACCTCTCGGCGCCACCAGCTCCCGGCGCGGCCTTCAGCGCGCCGGGAACCCCCAGGCCGAGAGCTCCTCTTCCCCCTTTAGCCTACGCCGATAACCCCCTTGGAGAATCTTCAGCGCGCCGGGAAGTCGGCGCCGAGAGCTTCCTGGATTCTTCCCTTTGGCTATGCCGAGAACTTCCATCTTCGTGCTACTCACGTCGGGAGCCTTAGCCTCCCATTTGTGGTCATGCGGAGAGCCTAAGTTGCCACCCTGTGAGCCCAAATGCCCAGAGCTAACCTACAGAGAGATATTCGTGGATCACCAGATGTGTCCCGAGGATAAAGTTAAAGGGAGGTAGACTCCCTTATGTTCCATCGACTCATGTCGAAGTCACAACGACGCGCCTCCCTCTTAGCTCCGGTGAGCCATGCCAATGCATGGGTGCCACCAGCTCCTGTGAGGGAAGAATCAAACATTGCCTTAGGGCATACGTGTGTAACGTGGAGAGGCCTGACCTCTCTCTTTCTTTCGGCTTTCACCCCGGCACTCCGTGGGTGATAGCCTATTTCCCTCTGGGCATGATCCAGACCATGGGGTGTTGGATACGGACTGAATAGATCTAGAGGGGGGGTGAATAGATCTTTCCCCCTTTTTGATAATTTACTGACTATCGACCAGATGAGCTACTGGTAATTAATGAATCATAGAACTAATGCGGATAGTAAAGATGCAAGCATACGTATAGGAAATCAAACACACACAAGCACACCACAAGAAAGGATTTTTAAGGTGGTTCAGTCTCTTCCTGAGACTTACATCCACCCCTTGCTTAACTCAAGCAAGGCTTCACTATGAGAATCTCTGATCTCAACCAAAACACAGCTGACACACAGCTTGTACCTGCTGACACACAGCTTGATTCTGCTGCCTCACAGCTTGACAATAATTGTAATCAGAAATGAAAAGATGATAAGAACAGGTGATGGAAGACAGGACTGAATATTGGCGTGTGTAGAAGAATAGGTGTTCAGCCTGGGACTTGATCACGCTTATGAAGAAGCCTAGACTCCCTGTTGATCTTCCAGTCAGTTGCCTTCGATTGTTCTGCTGCTGGAGATCACACAGTCTTGAGCTAAGTCTTCCTTCTGCAGCAACGAGATTGCCTTTAACCTTTCTGCAGATTTTTGATTGGTGGAGAGCTCCTTCTTCCTCTTCTGTGTGTATCTTCCTTGGCTTCTATTCCGTGCTCTCTCACAGCTTCCTTCTTCGTGATTAGTTGCCTTATATTCTTCATATAGCTCTTTTTATTTTCAAGAATAAAGTTCTTCCCGCTCAATTTTCAGATCGAGCGCCAATCTGCTAGAAAACAGGGATCGGTTTAAATCCAATCGTTAGAACGAGTTTGACCACTTCTAAGCAAGATTGTTTCCTTGATTCCCGTGCGGAAGCTTATCTCCTGAGCAGCCCAACAACCTGCAACAACCATCTGCAGGTTTTAAGGAACCAAAACAGAATTCGGTTAGAGTTCGGTTTTGGACGATATATAAACCCGTGGTCGACCATGACCCTGTCGCTGGTCGACAATGGGCAGTCCCCAGACGGCCGGTTCTTCTGGCTGAAACTCACGTCGCCCGTTGGTCGACCACAGCCTGGTCGCTGGTCGACAGGGGGCAGTTTCCAGATGGCCAACAGTTCTGTCTGTTGCTTCTGTCTTTTCTGTGGTCGACCAGAGGCGGGGCTTTGGTCGACAGCCAAGATGCTTCCAGAAGACAGATGATCTGATGCTTTTCTGGTTGAGTTCGTTGGTCGACCATAACCACTTCCCTGGTCGACAAGCGGCCTTTGACACTTCTTCTGATTTGTTGATTCCACTTGGATTTCAGTGGACCTGAAATTACTTAACTTATCAGAGGTAAATTGAATGAGTCCAATACTTTGAAGGAACAATCAAACCACTTGTATTTGTTATGAAACAAGATAGAACTTGATTAATCAAACATATCCTATTGTCATCATCAAAACCAAGGGATGCACAACATTCTCCCCCTTTTTGATGATGACAACCATGAGTCATTGTGACAAACAACAGATTATAAAATTCATTTGATATTGCATGCAAGGCTATCATAGCACAGATTTCATTCAGTCAATTCGTTTGATGTGTCTTTCAAAAACAATAGCACTAATTACATGAGAGACTCAAAAAAGGATAAAGACACTGAGGACACGTAGACAAAGTAAATTTGACAATCTAGACTCACATCTAGACACACAACTAGACACACACACACAACTAGACACACAATGACACATAAAGTCCTATCTCCCCCTTTGTCAACAGCAAAAAGAAGATCATTTGAACAATCCCTCTGAGGAGGATGAGGAGGTCTCTGGCTTCACGTTCTCTGCCATGCGATCCAGCTTGTCAACAATGTGGGCATAGGAGAGCCTAAGCTTCTGGATCTCTGAGATAGTATCCTTGTGATACTTCTCATTCTGCTGGGTTGTGATCTCGATACGGATTCCCATCTGATCGGACACTTCACCGAGGGTCCTTACTAGTCTGTTGAACCGAGAACTAGCCTGGTCAGAGTGTTCCTTCTGCTTGATGAACCTGCCCTCCATCTGTTGTTCCAGCCGTTGGACTTTCTGCTCCAAGCGTCCAGTGGCAGCATTGACATTCTCTTGAAATGATTGGAGTTGGGTGGTGAGAGAAGATAACTGAGATGCCATCTGGAGGAGAACGCCATGAGATTCAGGGTGGGAGATAAATGCTGGTGGTGGAGCAGAAGTAGAGGGAGTGGAGGTAGGTGGTACTGGTGTGGGTTGAGCAGAATGTGATGGAGCTTGGGTAGTTTGAGCAGATGGGGATTGAGCTGGAGGGGCAGCAGTGCCTGGCTGCCAGAGCACTAGTGAAAGGGACGATGGTGGATGGGCAGCAGTGGTGGTAGTAGGTGTAGCTTGAGGCACCATTGGTGACAGTGTGACAGCAGGGCTAACCTGTATAGGTGAATGAGGTGGAGAAGAGGGTGGCACTGGATCCTTTGCTTTGCCCTTGGAAGGGAGAGTGCGCTGAACATGGTCTCCGACCTTCTTAAATCCCAAGAATGTGGTCACGAAGTGAAAATTGTAGACGTGCCATTTGGGAATGACAATGCTTGGGCTGTGAGGAGAAGGTATGTTGGCTGCTTTCAGAATGGAAGTGATATGGGCAGCAAAAGGAAGAGAATTCAGGGGATAATGTAGGATGCTTCTGAGGGAATTCAAAAGGAGTGTGGTTAGGCGAATAGGCTGGCGAGTGATGAGGCCATGGAGTATAAACAGATGGAGGCGACTCACTTGATCTCTGGCGCCTCCTCGAGGTTGTATGATGGTGGTGATGATGTGGTGAAGCAAACGATGAAGAGGAGGGAAGGTATTAGCATTGAGGTACTTGGCAAGGACCTCAGGGGCTGGCTTGCCAGTGACCACTGCATGTGCTTCTCGGAGGTCGAAGTCCTCATGGTTGAAAACAGCTCCAAGTCTGGGAGTCTTCAGCGTCATGTGGAGAAGCTTGACGTCGAGTCTGATGACTTTCCCTTGAACTACGGTGTAGAGCTGACTGTCCACGACTTGCAGGTTGTGGTAGAATTCTTGCACAAGCTGGGGCGAGTACGAATTGTGCACTGAAACGAACGTAGTCCACTCTTGAGCTTCAAAAATTGGCAGTAGATCTGGGAACATCTCCATCAGCTTGTCATCGGAGAAATCGACGATCCTTGGTTGCAGAACTGTCCGTGGCTTGAGAGCTCCAGAAACGGGATGCACTGCGATTTCCTCTGAAGCTGCTGATTGTCTGCCTGGACCAGGTGCATCAGCTGTGGTCGACCTGTGAGGGGCCGATGGTGAACCCTGTGCGGCCCGCGACTTGGATCGCTTGGACGGCATCGAAGCTGCGGCAGGGGCCTGATCTCTTCTACGCTTAGAGGAACTTAGAGCGCGCTTGGGAGACATTGTGAAGGGAAGCGAGATAGAGGCGAGAGAGAGGCGAGAAAAGAAATCTGGAGAAGATGAAGTTGGGAGAGGGCTAGGGCTGCGGATGGGAAAATTTCAGGGACCCAGCCGAGACAATTTATAGGGTAGGGCATTAAGGCTGGCCCTTAATTGTTAGGGCAGTGAACCATCGCGATGCAAAGAACGAGCGGTCACGATTAATCAGCATAACTCATATTTTGGGAAATTATTGAAGTGTACCCCCTTTCTTTAATAAGACAATTAAGTAACCTTTCCTCCCTTTCTCAAAGACCACCTTGTGACAAATTCGAGTGGGTCTTGTGGTTCAAAGAATTTGAAAGTATTGCCCCAATAAATTGACTCCCCATATCCACTTTCTTACTCACGGCTCCTTAAACTTATAATATTGTTCATGAGATAATTTTACTAGCTGAACAAGCTGAACAGTGTTTTATGCCTCTATTTGCATATAGTGCATTAGGTCAACCATTTTTGTTGCCTTTTCGTTTTGAAATATTTAAGAGCTGTGGTCAGGTTTATCACATGCTTTTCCACACGAGGAGACACGCTTTTTACACGCCAGAAACCCCGGCTACTTAGCATGCCTAACCATTCCATTTTTAACTGGGACACACTTTTTATCCGTGAGGATATACGTTTATCAGACGCCAATATCCCCAGTTACTCAGGATGCCCAATTAATAATTTTGAGAGTGGCAGAGGTAGATTGAGTCTTCATGACATACATGTCTCCCACTTAATTTTTCAGCCAATTTTGCTTTGTGATAGAGAACAGTAGTTTCTCAGAACTCAGTCCATTGCTCTACCAAGAAGGCAGAATTATGGCGTATTCCATATACATTCATGCTATAGCAGCGTTTATTTTCACTGTCCAACACAGACACAGGTAGAGAAACAGTCTCATTACTAAAAACATAAGTTCTCAATAGTCTTGAGTCAGAGTCATAGTTATGGTTTGAATTTATTGCAGTAGTATAGGTCAAATTCTCATTACTACACTTAACCTTTACTCTCATTGATGACTTTGGTGATTTTCTTGTAAGATATGGTTAGGTTATTCAATGATTTATTAAGGAATGAGTTTACACTTTTTACTCCCCCTCAATTTGTGAGTCCTAGCTCAAGATAGAAAATAATAAGTTGGCCACAAAGAGATATAGAGACACAAGGAATAGGAAGTGTGAACAAGGATGAGTGAGTAAAGCAAAACTGAGCTCAGAGTCCAAAAAGTTCAGAAGATTTCCCACCAAAGCCAGCAGCTTGATTAGATCCAATTTCCCTTTTGCAGGTCCTTTGTCGACCATGGAGTGGCCTGTGGTCGACCTTTGTGCTGACACAGAACCTGCCTGTTGAGAAGACTGCGTTCTGACAAACCTGTTGTCGACCATTGGATCGCCTGTGGTCGACAGCTGCGAATTCCCAGAGCTAACTATTTCCTATCCTGATGCCTTGGTCGACCAGCGCCTTGTCTGTGGTCGACCACAAGAGATGAGCCGTAGAGAACCAGTATTCTGTAGAACTTGCTGAAGTAGCACCCGACACAAGACTTTCCAAACTCAAAAACTTGACCAGTACTAGAGACCTAGTTGACATAACTTAGACAGAAATGACAGAATCTATGCAGTGAACACATGAATATGATTATTTCAAGAATTTTCAGGAGAAATTCTACAAATTCCTAACTCCCTTCTTAGAGTTGAAAATCTGTCATTGTTAAGGGGTTTTGTGAAAATGTCTGCCAGTTGTTTTTCAGTTTCTACAAAATGAAGCATGAAATTTCCTTTGGAGACCTCATCTCTTAGAAAGTGATGACGGATCTCAATGTGTTTTGTCCTAGAGTGTTGAATGGGGTTTTTAGACAAATTAATAGCACTAGTGTTGTCACAGAAAATAGGTGCACATCCAAGATCTACATTGTAGTCTTGGAGTTGATGTTTTATCCACAAAACCTGTGTACCACAGCTCCCTACTGCGACATACTCAGCCTCAGCAGTGGAGAGTGCCACAGAATGCTGTTTTTTAGGAGCCCATGATATTAAACATCCACCTAATATTTGACAATAACCACTAGTACTCTTCCTATCAATTTTGCAACCAGCATAATCAGCATCTGAATATGAAATTAAATCTAGTTTGCAATAAGTAGGATACCATAAACCCAATTCTTGGGTACCGGCAAGGTAACGAAGGATACGCTTGACAGCCCCTAAATGTGAATCTCTAGGGCTAGATTGATATCTAGCACACATGCATACACTGAACTGAATGTCTGACCTAGAGGCAGTTAAATACAGTAGGGATCCGATCATACCTCTGTATTTCTTGGCATCTACCATGTTACCTTTTACATCAGCCTCCAATGTTGCATTTGTCCCCATGGGTGACTCTATTGGTTTGCAGCTCTCCATGCCAAACTTTTTCAGCATCTCCTTTATGTACTTGGATTGATTTATGAAGTAGCCTTCTCTACATTGTAGAATCTGCAATCCAAGAAAGAACTGTAAATCACCCATTAAACTCATTTCAAATTCATTGGTCATTAGATTTGCAAATTCAGTACATAATGAAGCTTCAGTGGATCCAAACACAATATCATCCACATAGATTTGCACAATTAGTATATTCTTACCTTGGGTCTTGGAGAATAATGTTTGATCAATTTTACCTCTTGTGTAGCCCTTTTTGGTGAGGAATGAACTCAGTCTGTCGTACCATGCCCTAGGACCCTGCTTTAAACCATACAAAGCCTTATGCAGTTTGAAGACATGATTAGGAAGATCATCATTTTCAAAACCAGGGGGTTGTTCCACAAAGACTTCTTCCTTTATAATGCCATTTAGAAAGGCACTTTTTACATCCATTTGCTGCAATTTAATTCCATGGGACGCCGCAAATGCTAACAATATTCTAATGGCTTCTAACCTTGCAACTGGAGCATATGATTCTTCAAAATCAACTCCAAATTCTTGGTTATACCCCTTAGCCACCAACCGAGCCTTGTTCCTCATCACAACTCCTTCTTCATTAAGCTTATTTTTATAAACCCATTTGGTTCCAATAACAGGATGAGATGAGGGTCTGGGAACAAGTTTCCAAACCTGATTTCTTTCAAATTGATTTAGTTCTTCATGCATGGCATTTATCCAAGATTCATCTCTTAAAGCTTCCTCTACATTTTTAGGCTCAACTTGAGATACAAGGGCTAGCTGATCTAGTTCATCAACTGTTTTAAGCTGAGATCTAGTTTTCCTCGGTTCATTAATTCCTCCAATGATGTTATCTAGAGGATGATCTCTGAGAAATCTCAGATTTTCAGAATTGTTACCTGGGATGATCTCTCCTTCGGGTTGATCATTGGAATCACCTTGCTTTGGTTCTGCTTCAGTCTCCATTGGTTCCTCTTTGCCTTCCAGAAATTCCCCATCTTCATCTTTGCCTACCTGTCCAGTTTTGTCAAAGTCATTATTTTCATCAAATGTGATATGTGGGGATTCTTCAACTAGCTGATCTTTGGTGTTGTAGACTCTATAGGCTCTTGATCGGTCAGAGTATCCCAAGAATATTCCTGGGTCACTCTTTGGTTCAAATTTGTCCAATGATCTCTTGTCATTGTTATGAATAAAACACCTTACACCGAAGATCCTAAAATGAGCTAGAGATGGCTTCTTACCTTTGAACACCTCATATGGAGTTTTCGCACTAGATGGTCTTACCATTGCCCTGTTTACAATATAACATGCTGTATTGACCGCCTCAGCCCAAAATCTTCTTGGAAGATTGGCTTCAACCAACAAGGTTCTGGCCATTTCAACAAGTGTGCGATTCCTTCTCTCCACCACTCCATTTTGTTCTGGAGTCCTTGGTGAGGAAAATCTGTGGGTTATGCCCTTGTTTCTGCAGAATAAGTCAAAGTCAGAATTTTCAAACTCTCCCCCATGGTCAGATATGATTGTACACACTTTGGACTTACCATCCTACTTCATTCTTTTGTAGAATTCCTGAAACTCAGAAAAAGTATCACTTTTATGAGATAGAAATATTACCCATGTGAATCTAGAGAAATCATCAACTAGTACATAACCGTACCTCTTACCACTAAGACTAGCAGTTCTTGTTGGGCCAAAAAGGTCCATGTGCACAAGTTCTAGTGGTCTAGAAGATTGACTTTCAGTTCTACCTTTGAATGATTTTCTTGTTTGCTTACCTTGGGTACATGATTCACATACTTTGACATTTTGAGCAAACGAAATTTCAGGTAAACCAGAAACCATTTTATTCTTAACCAATTTGTGCAGCACCCTGTAGCTAACATGCCCTAGCCTTCGGTGCCACAACCAAGTCAGGTCCTCCTTCTTGGCGGTGAGGCACAAGTTGGAGTGGGCTGGATCATCCAAGTCTATCATGTAGACATTATTTACTCTCTTGCCCATAAACTTAACTTTAGCCGAATTTGGTTCAAAAATTTTACAGATCTTAGAATCAAAGACTACTTGATGGCCTTTGTCGCATAGCTGACTGATGCTTAGAAGATTATATTCCAGGCCATCCACTAGCAGTACATCTTCAATGCAATTTGTAGATGTCTTACCTACCTTACCTTTCCCAATGATCTTGCCTTTGTTATTTCCTCCAAATGTCACATGTCCTCCATCTTTTGAGTTTAGCTCGGACAATTTTGCCTTGTCCCCTGTCATATGTCTTGAGCAGCCACTATCTAAGTACCACTTGTTGTGTATAGCTGCCAAACACACCTGCATCACAAGTTACACAGAAACTTTTGGACCCCAATGGTACCCGGGTCCAAGATAGCTTGTGAAATTATGAAATTGCTGCAGTAATCCTTTGGGAACCCAGATTCTGTTAGAGCAGTGTAAATTTTTATTTCTGAACTTGTTCAGGTTGGGTTGCTTTTGTTCTAAAGCTTCTTTAATCTGAGTCCACCTTTGTGTATTTAAGTTTTCATTTTGTTTTACCCGAGAAAACCTATGATTTCTGTTTGCTTGTCTGGCCATGGTCGACTTTTGGTATGTCTGTGGTCGACCATCGCGTCTTCAGAACTCAGCGTCTGTTCTGGCAGCACCTCTGGTCGACATCTGGTGTACCTGTGGTCGACCACTGCTTCTCCAGTAACCAGCGCCTGTTCTGGCAGATCCTCTGGTCGACAGATGAAGGGTCTGTTGTCGACCAGCCTGTCTCCAGACATCTTGTTTTCCAGATTTATGTCTTTTAACTTGGTTTAGTCCTTGGTTTGTTTGGTGATTTCTGTGAATTTGGGTTTCTTGTTTATTATTTTGAATCTTATATTGATTGATTGTTTTCTCTTTAAAATTTCTCTCTTCCTTGGTGACATTGTTCCTTTTGGAGGAGCATTCAGCTACATCCTCTTGTTTATCTTGGTATAGATTAATCAGGGGCCTTTTTCCTTTTGAGTCAGCAATCCCAGTTACGGTTTTTATTTGGAATTCCTTTTTAGCCGTAGGATTGTATCCTAACCCTTCTTTTTGAAAGTTTACTTTTATTCCCAAGACAGCATTTAAGTTTTCTTGACCTTGAGTCATTTTTTCCAAGGTCTCCTGTTTGTTTTTCAGGTCACTCTTAATTCTTTCTATTTCTCTTAGGAGTTGGTTGTTTTCTTCCTTGAGTGAATTGTTTCTTTCTTGACTTAACTTAGTTTCCTGTTCATATTCTTGAGTCTTTAGTTTTAACTCATCAATGTCGTTTTTTAGCATTTCATTCTCTTCGGACATTCTCTTGTGGTTTTCTTCATCTAAGTCCATTTGATTCAGCTTGTTTTTCAGTGACTTGATTTCCATTTCTAGTTCAGTTTTGTTTTCCATTGAATTGCTGTCTTTTTTAGTTGACTGATCTTCTTCTTCAAATGTTTATTTTCCTTTCTTATTCTTTCATAAGTATCAAGCAATTCTGAATATACTTCTTCCCAATCCGAACTAGAGAAGTCTTGAAATGGGGAACTTACCTCAAGATCACTGTTGTCTCCCTTGGCCATCAGACAGAGCTTTCCTTCTTCTTCCTCGGAAGTTGTTTCCTCTTCACTGCTCTCTTCCTCCTCACTCCAAGTGCTAATCATCGCCTTGGGTTTCTTGCCTTTCCACTTGAAGCTTGATTTCTTAGGAGCTTCTGGACATTCAGCCTTCATATGTCCAGGCTGCCTGCAATTGTAGCAAATGAGTTTGTTAGAAGGAGCCTTATGTTTATCAGATTTAAACTGGGATGACTTCCTTACCATGCCCTTTGGATTTCTGAATCCTTTACCTTCCTTCCGCAGGAATTTTTTAAATTTTCTTGTAAGCATGGCTAGCTCACCAGATTCTTCACCTGAGCTAGATGAGTCATCATTGTCAGACACCTCAGAGGTGCTTGTCTTAGTCTTTAGGGCAAGTTGCTTCTTTTTCTTGCCCTCATCTTCCTTTCTCTTCAGATTGACCTCATAGGCCATCAGGGATCCTACTAACTCATCCACTGTCATTGTTGTGAGATCCTTTGAGTCCTCAATGACTGTGGCCTTGGTATGCCACATCGATGTGAGAGACCTTAAAATCTTCCTCACTAATTCCTGCTCTTTGTATGTCTTCCCTAAGCTCTTCAAGCCATTAGTCAATTGTACTAATCTGGCATACATCTCAGAAATACTTTCATCATTTTTCATCCTAAACATCTCATATTCTGAGACTAGCATATTTGCTTTTGTCTCTCTTACCTCGGAAGTACCTTCGTAGATTACCTTTAGACGATCCCACATTTCTTTGGCTGTTGCGCATTGGGAAACTCTTGAGAATTCTGTGGGGTGTAGTGAGCACTGCATCACGTTCATGGCTCCCCAGTTGACAGTTGATTTCCTGACCTGTTCTCTGGTCCAGGTTTCTTCATCTTCCGGTAGCTCAAAAGGTCCGCGGCTCACTACCCTCCACATCTCGTGGTCTTGCGCACGTAAGAACACCTGCATACGATTTTTCCAATAAGAATAATCAGTTCCATCAAAATATGGAGGTCTAGTTACAGAGTGCCCCTCAGCTATGAGGCTTTTAGAGTTCAGTCCGCCCGGTCTCTCCTGGTTGTTAGACCACATTTTTGGAGAACCTGCTCTGATACCACGTGTTGGATACGGACTGAATAGATCTAGAGGGGGGGGTGAATAGATCTTTCCCCCTTTTTGATAATTTACTGACTATCGACCAGATGAGCTACTGGTAATTAATGAATCATAGAACTAATGCGGATAGTAAAGATGCAAGCATACGTATAGGAAATCAAACACACACAAGCACACCACAAGAAAGATTTTTAAGGTGGTTCAGTCTCTTCCTGAGACTTACATCCACCCCTTGCTTAACTCAAGCAAGGCTTCACTATGAGAATCTCTGATCTCAACCAAAACACAGCTGACACACAGCTTGTACCTGCTGACACACAGCTTGATTCTGCTGCCTCACAGCTTGACAATAATTGTAATCAGAAATGAAAAGATGATAAGAACAGGTGATGAAGACAGGACTGAATATTGGCGTGTGTAGAAGAATAGGTGTTCAGCCTGGGACTTGATCACGCTTATGAAGAAGCCTAGACTCCCTGTTGATCTTCCAGTCAGTTGCCTTCGATTGTTCTGCTGCTGGAGATCACACAGTCTTGAGCTAAGTCTTCCTTCTGTAGCAACGAGATTGCCTTTAACCTTTCTGCAGATTTTTGATTGGTGGAGAGCTCCTTCTTCCTCTTCTGTGTGTATCTTCCTTGGCTTCTATTCCGTGCTCTCTCACAGCTTCCTTCTTCGTGATTAGTTGCCTTATATTCTTCATATAGCTCTTTTTATTTTCAAGAATAAAGTTCTTCCCGCTCAATTTTCAGATCGAGCGCCAATCTGCTAGAAAACAGGGATCGGTTTAAATCCAATCGTTAGAACGAGTTTGACCACTTCTAAGCAAGATTGTTTCCTTGATTCCCGTGCGGAAGCTTATCTCCTGAGCAGCCCAACAACCTGCAACAACCATCTGCAGGTTTTAAGGAACCAAAACAGAATTCGGTTAGAGTTCGGTTTTGGACGATATATAAACCCGTGGTCGACCATGACCCTGTCGCTGGTCGACAATGGGCAGTCCCCAGACGGCCGGTTCTTCTGGCTGAAACTCACGTCGCCCGTTGGTCGACCACAGCCTGGTCGCTGGTCGACAGGGGGCAGTTTCCAGATGGCCAGCAGTTCTGTCTGTTGCTTCTGTCTTTTCTGTGGTCGACCAGAGGCGGGGCTTTGGTCGACAGCCAAGATGCTTCCAGAAGACAGATGATCTGATGCTTTTCTGGTTGAGTTCGTTGGTCGACCATAACCACTTCCCTGGTCGACAAGCGGCCTTTGACACTTCTTCTGATTTGTTGATTCCACTTGGATTTCAGTGGACCTGAAATTACTTAACTTATCAGAGGTAAATTGAATGAGTCCAATACTTTGAAGGAACAATCAAACCACTTGTATTTGTTATGAAACAAGATAGAACTTGATTAATCAAACATATCCTATTGTCATCATCAAAACCAAGGGATGCACAACATGGGGAAGTGCCGCCGAAATGTTAACCGATGCTTTAAACCTCCGTCATGATCGTGGCTCATCCTGTCCGCGATTGATATCCTCTGTTTTACCTTTCCCCTGAGTCTGATTATTTTTCGAGCCGTCGATTCAGCGATATCGTCTGTTTCTACAATCGATGTTATTATCTTGCCCGCCTTCCTGCCTCTGTTATGAAATTCAAACTGCGCACATAAAAAGAATATCCTTTTTATTATTGCCTCTCGAGGCCTCCTATTTTGGCGTTTAATCAAAGGTTGTCCTTCATTGGAAGGGCGTAATTAACGTCATAGCCTTTATGGTATGACGGACTTCTGGTCCCGACTCGGACTTCACAATCGACTGACCAAGTCAGATCGAGCGCACAATAAAAATCGTCACACACGTGACTGGCACGCCTAATAAATCAAAAATCTAAATAAAAAAATAAAAAAATATAACTAAATAATATAATAAAATAAGATAAAATCCACGTTCCACAAGCTGGCACGCCCGGTGGGACGTAGTCTCCCTTCATCTCTATGCCAAAATAGGAGGCCCAGCGAGCCCCCCTCAAATTTCTGATCCTGTGCGCTTTCCTTATTTTCAGGAAGATGACTACTGGACTTATGTATGTACGCTTCGGCCAACAACCGATCGATATGCATGTGCGAGAGGGTTACCTAGCGGTACCCCTGTCATTCGGAGCAATGCCCCCTGCTGTCAGGCTGCCCAACTGTCTGGGCCTCGTCTTCACCGACCTTCTGCAGGTCAAAAACGACGAGCAAGGCACCCCTGTAGGTGCCCCTATGAAGACTACTGGTAAGAAGGCTGGCTTACCGGAGAAGACGACCTCGACGGCCGTCGCCTCCTATGTACACCAAGTTCAAAGGAGGGATACGGTTCCCGCTGCTGCCCAGAGGGGAAACAGAAATAACCGGAGAAGCCGGTATGCTGCTGCTGAGCGTCATCTTTCCAATTCTGGGAAGACAATGATGATGGGAGATGTTAGGGTGAACCTCAACGGTCGCCCCAGAGAAGTCCGACCGGACAGGATTGTCCCTACTGTCCAGACCGACAACAGGTTCCGTGTCCTGGCCGCTAGGAGGGCCAACTGGGAAGCTGATGAAAGGAAGCCGCTGGCGCCCAAACCAGCAAAATATAAACAGGTCTGGCGACCAAAGAAGATTCAGAGCTGGGCCCCAGCTCGATATGAGAAGAAGGCTACTAAGGATGCTGTTGCCCGCTTCAGGGCAGGAAGCAGACGAGAAGAAAGAAACTACAGAAGAGATGATGTTGCTACTTACCCCAAAGATCTGGGGAGAAGAGATGAAAAAAATTATGAAGGAAGAAATCTGATTACTACTCGCCCCGTGATGAGGGGCAAAAGATATCAAAAGAATGAAGACCTTACTATCACCCATCCCAGGGCCAAAGGCAAAAGATGGCAAAGGAAGAACTATGATGACACTGCCAACTACTGCCAAGATGGCGACATGGGAATGAGCGAACCAGTCACGGTTGCCATTCCAAGAAGACCAAGAGCCTGTGCCAGACAGGCTGACATATTCAGATATTCTAAAGCCGAGCATTTGAATGCTCAGATGACAAGACTGGCTCATCAGCAGAAAAGCCAGGAAAGATTCATACTCCGACCAGAGCCGCGAAGGCACGATCCAGAGGAGATGAAACAAGTGGTCCAAGACTACTTCCACTACCTGGGGAACTCTGCCCTCGTCCAGCAAAGATTATCCCGTGCTCTGGGCACCGTGGATGAAGAAGAAGGAGAAGCCCTTCAAGAAATAATGCTCGGAGCCTCCTCCTCCGATTCAAATGATTATGAAGAAGGCTGCAAGGCCGGATATGATAAAGAAGACATGTGTAGGGAAGAAGCTGAAGAAAGAGTATCGGTCTTCGACCGACTCAAATACCCTGACCAGGCAAAAAGAAAAGTTTGCAGGCAGAGGGGAAGAATGCAAATCTTTGCCTATAACATGGCTGGAATCGCCAGGGGGCAGAATATGCTACCAACTCAGCCAGATGAACTGCTCAGGCTGGCTACCAGACCAGGCCCCGTCACAAGAAGAGGTCAGGCTATAAAAGATAAGATGAAAACTGATCAGGAAACCTGCAAGATCACCACCATGACAGTCAATGTGGTGACAACAGAAGAAGAAGACAATCCCTTCATTGATGATGCTGAAGGGACTTCAGAAGATATACAGATCCCATCGACTCTGGATCCCATGATCCAGATGATGTTTAGAAGATATCAACAAGAGATCAGTGCTCTCAGAAGATAGCTAAATGAGAGGCATGAAGCCATACCGATCTCCAAGCAAGCCGAACCTGTGGGGCAGACTTCCAGCTCAGCAGAAATGGCTGTCCCAACTAATCCCCTTCCAGCTGATAAGGGCAAAGCTCCGAGCCAGCCTGTTCTACAGCAAGCAGCAGCTCAGCCCTCTACATCTCAGACGCAGCCCGCCGGGCCCACCTTGCGCGCAACTGTGATGACGACTCCCTACAGCCAACAGCAAGCTCACTTCTTCCAAGAAGAGATAGATCCAGCCCTGGCCCACAAGCTGATGATTGAAAGAATTGTGGAGATGAAGCTGTCTGAAAAGACCGGTGATGGTGTAAGTACCTATGAAGTGTACAAAGTACTGTATCCTCCCTAGTATGCTGCTAAAAGACTACCCCCAGGTGTCAGTAAGCCGTCGAAATTTGAGAAATTCAACGGCCAGGGCTCTCCCAGGGAGCACATTGCTTACTATACCACAATTATGGGCGACCTGGCAGCTGATGAAGCCTATCTGCTTAAGTTCTTTGGCTCGTCCCTCACTGGGACAGCCTTTGAATGGTATTCAAGCCTGCCCGCTGGATCAGTGGTTGATTGGCCTGATATGCAAAGAAAATTCCGTAATAGATTTCATGTCACTGAAAGAGAAATTACAATAGCGGAGCTATATGCAACCAAGCAAAGATAGCATGAAACAGCACTGGATTACATCAAAAGGTGGAGAAACTTAGCCATGAGATGCCGAAGACCTCCTCATCAGGAAGATGCAGTGCAGATATGTAAACAGAGCCTCAAGAGAGAGGTGCTAGAAAAGATGATCGGTGCAGATGTCAGGACATTTGACCGGCTGAACAATATAGTGGCGGAAGTCGAGACGTTCTTGTCCAAGCGTCCGATCGCCAATGCTCCCACTATGCTGAAGGGTAAAACCAATGATCGACGGCCATCACATACTGAGGCTAACGCCGTCGATTTCAGGACCTTTGAGCAACAGAAAGGGAAAAAGGAGGCAGATGAAGCTCCCCCGCCTGAGGGTGCAACAGAAAGAAAAGATAAGGTCTCCCTGAGAGACAGAATGAGAAGGGCTTACTCTTTTCCCAAAGATAAGACATCAGCACTATTTAACTGGGCATATAAGTTCAACAAGGTAGCATTGCCCGAACCGAAGAGACCTGCGGATGCGACAAAGAAAGATGATC